>OY979669.1:12821851-13421851 GCA_963855955.1 Luperina nickerlii
CTATTAGCCACTCAAGCGTCCATGGTGACTACAGTCCCCAAAAAAACTCTTGCCTATACCGTCCATGGTGACTACAGTCACCAAACGACATCGTTCAGTTTATACGTGTACAGCGCTAGAGTCAAGTGGTAGTCGTACAATACAAAATTACTAGATGGCGCTATGTGAAATTTGTCATCCGTGAGAGTGAACTTAATCTGTGCAAACGCACTGTAAAATTTAGAAAAAAAAAATGAAAGTGACAGTTCGTCTTTCTTGTCAACTAACTGTTATTGTGTGTGGAGCTCCAAGCAAAATGTGGTAAGTTTTCTGTTTTTATACCTTATTTCTATTGTTATTGTACATCAAATTAAACGTAAAGATATTTTCTTTACGAAATATGCATTACTACGACAATTTCAAAACGGTTACATAGAATAATTTAGCTGGAAAAGTTATAAGATCACTACGCGATCATCGTTTGATGATTCTATATTGTTATCAATGTATTCTAATTGGTTATTTCTGTTAAATAAATGCTAAATATAAGATAATTCTTCATTAATAGCACGTTAATAGCCATTTACAAACGGAATATATTGAGATGGGGTCTAGAAATGATTAAAATGTTACTCGTTATTCATGATTTTAGTGTTGGTGAATGGAATCCCCATGGACAGTTGAACTTACAACGTAAATAATGGTTTGTTCACACTAAGCGTTTGATGATAAGTTTGGGAAGGTTTTGTGGTTTTTTGGTTTTGTTTATGTATCTACTATAGGTGTGGGTGTTTATTTAATATGTTTTCGTTTTTCAATATCAAAGAATAAAAAATACCTAGAATTAATATATTTTAGATTAAAGGTTTATTTACTTTTATGTTGAAACAATAATAATAACTATTTATTATATTAATATTGAAAGACGAACGAAAAATAGGAATACCAATACTAATAATAAAATCTCGCTCAAAACGCACTCGTTTCGTTAATTACTGCTTTTAGAAGTGAAAACTTCTTTAGCATCGTTGTGATTTGAAATTTTATTAAACGAAAAAGCAACAGTAAAAAGAGATATAAGATTTAACGTGGTAGAAAATGAGATAGGAAGCATTATACAGTGTTTTTGAAGGTTTCACTTCTACCACGTGTGAATTGTTTTTGTAATTTGCTTTGTTTGCTACTGCTAGTGTACTTAGTGTACTACCACTTTTGAACCTTATTACTCAGGGCATAAGGGTGAAGAGCGGTTGACCGTCACTGAGCGCGGTAGTAAATTTCTTTTTGGTGTGTGTTATTATGTAGGTATGTAAAGTATATCAAGTATGTGTAATAACATGATGATGATTTATATTACAGTGACGAAATAGATGAAGTAGAGCCGCAGCCGTGAGTACACATTGTATTTACTGTTTTATTTACTCTCCTAGTTATGTAAATGACATTTATTTATTATTATTACACTTCCTCATAGTAATTAAGTGGCATGTTATTTAATGTTGTTTTTATTTTAATTTTTTTAATTTAAAATAATTTTTAATATTCGACACAATGTAAAAATTGTTATGAATGAATAAATAAAAGACTAGTAGACTAGTTCAATAAACTTGCCGAATATTAATATTTTTGTTTCATTAAAATAACCTCGTCGTGTGCGCACGCCATTAGCCGGGCGGCCATCTTGTCACATTTTTATGCCGCCCGAGGCCCGGGGACCTTTTCAGAAGTACTTGGCTTTGTTTATTTTTTCATGGCAGAAAACTAAATATTTATAATGAGATATTGGTGTCATTTTAAAGGGTATATCATGTTCTATTGTAATAAAAATAATTGTTACTAGCAACTATTATACTTTTCTTATAAAACTCGAAATAAAAAATAAATACGATATTTTTTTTTATTTCCTCAACTTTAAACTTTATTTTCATCCTTTATTATTACTTAGAGTAATTTACTTGTAATCAAATTAAATTGTGGATTCTTTGAGCTTTCCGTGAGTATTTTTTATTCGAATGTAGCTATAGCAGTTTTTCAATAGTAATAGTTTTTGTTAAGAGGGTCTCGCGCGGTCGTAAAAATGAAAGTGACATTTCATGCGCGGACAGGCGAGGCGAGAATCGCCGCGCGGCTTGGACGCTTGAGTGGTTATATAAATAGTTACATACCGATTTCTCTCTTTCAGTCGTCAGTAATTTGACTTTCGAAACAAGACAGCGTTGTGTAACTATATACAGACGCTATACAACGTTTCTTAGTAAGGAGTTAAGAATATAAATAGGTACCTACTTATTTAATAATTATATGCTTTTGTTTCAGTTAACAATAATAAAAAAGAAGGAGACGTCACACCAATATTCCCAATTTAAACTACCAGAGGAATTAGAACGTAAATGGGTTGGTGAATATCGCTCCATCAGCGTGGGATGCGAGTGCTCCAGAGACTACTATGAAATAGCGAACTAACCAACATGGCAGTATTGACTAAATTTCGACAATCGGGAAAGCAACTCGAAAATATGTCTTTCCATATCAGTTAAATATGTGAATCGAGCCGTTATGGGCACATTTTAACCATGAAAAATAAAACTGTGGATCTTGTTGTCGGATTTTTATTTGTTACTAGCAGCGCCCCGCGGTTTCACCCGCATCATAAGTATCAATGCCGTGGGAATATCGGGATAAATCCTATGTCTTTCCCCGGGATGCAATCTATCTCTCTGCCAAATTTTATCGAAATCCGTTTAGTGGTTTAGGCGTGAAAAGGTAACATACCGACAGAAGGACAGACTTATTTTCGAATTTATAATATTAGTATGGATTCCTATAACTACCTACTACTATTTCCATTTAAAGATTTCTATGTTTAGACAACCTGCTTGCAGTCTTGCAGAATACCAAAAACATGTTTTCATATTCCTTGAAAACGAGGACATTAGCGCAAGCTCCGCGCGTAACCTGTGTTACGATAAATTAAAAAGTCAATTGTCTCATTAACTTTGGCATTTCAATTGCACCCTCTTTTCAAAAATTAAATCTTTATGAAAACCATAACGCAAATGTTCTTATGTACTCCACACACTACCTAAACCTATAAAATTTTTGTGCCCCGGTTTGTTCAATCAAAATTATAATGCCAAGACAGTGTGAGGCATTGTTTAGATCAGAAATTTGAAGATCACCCAATAATATTCCACATTGCGCCCCCATGTTTGTATGTACTTTGTAGTGGTAGTTAGACAGGAACATTACCTATTAAATAGCCGGCCAAGTGCGAGTGGGACTCGCGCACCGAGGGTTCCGTACAAATTTGTAAGTAGGTTTGTAATTACACGGTCTTCGGATTTTTTCCTTTACTTGTGCTACATGACATTGCCTCTTGCCAGATATCATGATTCTAGGTCAACAGAAAGTACTCTATGTGTTTGGCCAGACTGGGAAGCGGGCGCGGCGCGGCGAACTGAAACATGAACTTCGCGCGGGGCTGCTCGGCGCGGGGAGCGCGTGGGCAACTCACGCCATAGCTTGTTCAAACAAGTGGCCGCAGGTTCTCAAACTAGTTCGAGCTTTTTTCTACCAAAAATAAGTCTACTTCATCCATATTGTATTTTGACAAACACTGGACACAACACGCAGAACGCAGCCGACAGCAGCGGACAGGCAGCCCGCGCGCGTTCCCACACCCGCGTCCGCGCCTGCCTCGCGCCCCAGTCTGGACGGACGCTAAAGGTTTTGTTTTGAGCGAGTTGCGAGTGTCAAAATATGCGGCATAAACGGAACATAAACGCCCGTATTGAAAAACACTCAATAACACCCATAAACACCCAAAAACACTCAATAACACTCAAAAACACTCAAAATCACTCATAAATACTCAATAACACACAAAAACACTCAATAACATTAAAAAACACTCAATAACACTCAAAAACGCTCAAAACACTCAAAAACACTGTATAATGCTTTCTGTCTCATTTTCTCCCACGTTAAATCTTATGTCTCTTTTTAGTTTCATAAAATTTCAAGTCACAAAGATGCTAAAGTTTTCACTTCAAAAGAATAAAAAAAAATATAAAAAGGGGTGGTCCCATATAAATTTAGCTTTGGTAGTTTTTGAGTTAGCTTTAATAATATGATTTTTTTCCACTTAGTTTGCATTGATGATGTTTTAATAACTTCCTGTCACTGATATTTACATAGCAAGTAGTATTTAATAATTTTTCTGGGGTAGGTACAGCTAAAAAGTGAAAAATAAAAACTTCCTCCACAACCAGAATGTGTAGGTATGGTCCAGTAAGTACAAAAAAAAATATTACAATGACGGGGAGTTCAAGTGACTCCCGGCTTCAATAAGTGTATTTTTACATCAGTTATACGTAACTAGCGGACCTGACAGACGTTGTCCTGAGGACTCACTCAAACACACACAAAATCGGTCCCGCCGTTTAGAAGTGACATACACACATTCAGAACTATCAATGTATTTTAATAGCCCCTTTCTAACTATGACTGCAACCCAGCCCCGGATCTAAGGGGGGGCAAACCGGGGCACTTGCCCCGGGCGGCAGTTTCATGGGGGCGCCAAATCCTTGAGACAAGAATTCGAAACATCGAACAAATGAAGCCTCTTTTCATACAATCTCATAGGTTTTTATCAAGTAATCGAATCTTAATATAATTTCTTTGAAATACTTCAACAAAAACAACAAACTTTTCTATTTCCATACGCCCAGTTAGTTTTTGAACACATACTAAGTGATTTATGAACGCATCTTAACAGATCAAGTAAATTTTTGAACGCGTGCGTAGTGTCCGTGATCTTTCTGCCAAGGGGAATCCCCGTCACATATCTATACGAGCCGAGCCAAACAAATTCAAACAGTTGAACGTCAAGTGACAACAGTCAACACTGTTTGTTTATGTGGTTGATTGCGTTTGCAAGTAATCAGCGTTAATAAAATAAGTAATTTATTAATGAAATCATATAATATATTATCGTAGTGGAAATCAACAATTTGCAAGTTTTTCTCAAACACCGAAGGAAGGGGGCGCCACTATCAAGGTTTTGCCCCGGTTCGAAAAAATCGTAGATCCGGGGCTGCTGCAACCTCGGGTGCGCAATGTGGAATACTGTAGTTGATATTCGCATGGATGATCGTTAAATTGGTGACCTAAATGGAATGCCGCGACGGTGTGCAGGTCAGGACAAAGAACGCAGCTAACTTCGTTATGTATCAAAAGAAACCACTCTAATTTAAATGTTTAAACTAGTTTATTTAACAAAAACTCTGTATTTACAATAGTGAACATGTTAATAATCTAACTTTATAACATGCTATATCTGGGAAACATGTAAATGTCATAAACATAAATCTTGCATTTACACAACTCATAATTGCATTCAACACTAAATAACATGAAAATAAGATATTAAAGTTCAAAAGCTTGTACACTAATAGGTTTATGATACAAATTTATGAATGATACTCCCTGTTGTCGCATCAGGATAATGATAGTACAGTTTCATGCGCAGCCGGCGTCGGTACTTCTCCTAACTGCGGCATAATATGCGATAGTGCAACTCTTGTCTCATTTAGCATGCCCATTTCCCTTCGAAGTACATCCTCAGTCACGGTATGAATAGATTTGAATTTCAGGTTGATACCATGCACTTTGAACACGTGGTTATTTAAGTTCACTTTGTAACTGAATGCAACATTGCAGACCTGTAAAAGGATTTTTTTTTTGTAAAAAAACGTACAAATCAAATTTCTGTAGTAAAACCTAAGTTTTCACTGACAAGATGGCTGATGAGCACAAAATGCAAGCCCAAACAGGGGTTAAAATCTATAGGTATTTGTAGGCTTCCTCCCATTTTTTGTTAGAGAATTTGTATAATTTATGACAAGTCTAAATTAGTGAAAAGTAGTAACAATAAACTGGCAATACTATTGTGTATGGGGAGTCCCATAAACAGTAGTGCTAAAAGATATAGGGTCAATTTTGTGGCAATATTTTGTACTTGGCCATTTGTAAGAAGTACCAACCCGCACTGGGCCCGCATGGTGGACACAGCGCCTCTCACAGAGAGGAGGACTTTGTCCCAGCAGTGGGAACATTATAGGCTGGTTATGTTTATATGCTTATGCATTTGTAAGAATCATGTGGAGCCTACTGACCTCGCAATTATAGGGTCTATCACCAGTGTGAGTAATCATGTGGTTCTGTAGATGGTGGCTTTGCGTAAATTTTTTACTGCAGAAGTCACAGTTGAACCGTTTTTCGCCAGTATGTATCGCCATATGGCGGCGCAGACCTGCCATCTGGAACGTGACAACAATAATGTAAAAACTATGACGCACCTGACATGTGTACGGCCGCTCCCCGGTGTGCATTCTCTCGTGGTTTTGCAACTGATGTTTCGCGTTGAACGACATTGTGCAAGTGTTACATTTGAAGGGTTTGTAACCCGAATGTATGCGGAGGTGGCGATTCAAGTCACAACGCTGAAATACATCAATTGCACTTATTTTTTCTTTAATTTTATCAAGCACATAAGAGGGGATTTAGAAAAACAGCCATAAAAAACAAACTATGTAATTGGTACTACTAATGTAAAAAGTTCTATACTTACAGCAATAAATCTCTTTGTACACAAATTGCAGGAAAATGGTCTATCTCCCTTATGAATTAAATTATGTCTGAAACAAATAATAGAAGGAAAGTTGCATCAAAGTCAATTGATGTCATAAATAGGGTTATTTGCCTTTAAAATGCAATACATACCTAACCAAAGATTTCTGGCTGTAAAAACCAGCTCCACATACTTCACAAATGTGATCTTTAATTCCTGTATGTTGTTTAGCATGTACCATCAAATTACTCTTCTGTGCAAATGATCTTGGGCATTGAGGACAAGTGTATCTCTTTTTCTCTGAAAGACATAATAAAAGATATTAGGGTTTGTTCAACAAAATCTCTAAAGGACTGGCAGACACTGCCCTTGATGCATGGGCTCCTTGGCCCGCAGCTTTCTATGCCATATTTTAGTTTGTTAATAGAGAACTATCGCTATCATTAAAACACTAATCTAACTTTCTAATTCGATTAAGATATTATACATTTGTTTTAATGGTAGCGAGATCAAATCGGGTATAACTAAATCAGACATTATATCAGTAGAATATGAGGGAATATTTTATATAATGCAATATAATTATTAGTTGGTACCTTGATGTGTGGCTATGTGATTGCCTAATGTGAACGTAAGTATCCCACATACAGGGCACACCAGTTTCTCCCGTTGTTTGGTGGCAGCAGTCCGTACCATTCGTACAGGTTTTTCTCTACGTACAATTTTGTCTCCAACAGATGATGGAGTTTTTGTTTTGTATCCTGTATGAACTTTTAATACCGTTGCATCCTTTGGTCTTTTTAATAGGATAGGCGAGCCTCTTGAACCATTCTTTAAAATTGGATCTGTGAATAAAACATCATTTTATTTAAAGATAATATCATTTAATTATCAGCTTCTGCCTCTTCAGGTTAATAACTGTAAGAGTAAAACTCTGCCCTATCAGGGAATATAGAATTTAGTCAATCAGTTATATTTGATAGCGACATTAAAAAAAATCCTTCAACTGTTTGTGTATATTGGATAGACAGGCAGTCGCTGTATGTAAAACACTGGTATACCTACAGCTGCATCCGGTAAGACTGGAAGCTGACCCCAACATAGTTGAAAAAAGGCTAGGCAGATTGCTTGAATTATGATTATATCAAAACATCATTTAACTGATGATTACCGATACTTGAAGGTCATTTTGAATCAAAAATGATTAACAAATTAATTTGTTTTTAATAGGCAATAACTCCCTTTGTATAACTAATTAACTAGATAACTTAGTACTTACAGCAAGTAATTGTAGTAGCTCGTGATTTATTCTCATCTCTAGATCTACCAGAACCCATGTCATATTCATCTTTGAATTTTTTCAGAACTTTGACTTTCCTTATAACAGTTTTACCTTTGAAAACTTTGATTTCTGACAGTTTGGGTTTCTTAAATTTAGTTTTGGGTTTTTCAACTGGAGGAACATAGTCATCATCATCGTCGTCTTGGAATACTTCATCATCTAAATATTCAGCCTCAGCCTGAAAAATTCAGAGTTGGTGTATGTAGTTACCAGTTTGGATATAGCAAGTTGTATTCATTGTATAGAAGAATGCTGCACCAACCTCAAGTAAATTGGGATAAGAGTATGATGAATTACAACACAACAAGTTTGTACTCACATCAGGGTCACTTTTAGTAGCATAATTAGTCCTTGTAGTTCTCCAAGTTAACTGCACATCATCATCGTCATAGTTATCGAATTTTACCTCCTCTGCATTAGGATCTACTTTTCTTATCACTGTTTGAGCAATCACAATATCTTTGCCATCCATAGTTTCCACAGGTTTTTCTGGCACCTCTATTTCCATTTCCCATTTTGGTTCAGGTTTGATTGTCAAAGGGCCTATTTCACTCTTTATGTCCGTAAAAGAGTCAAATGCAATCTTTTTAGTTGGTACATTCTCTTTTTCCCTAGCTAATATTTTTCTCAGTTTCTTATCAGACCTGTACAGATTGAATTTGATTTTTTAAATATGTATACAAAATATGGACTGACCTACATTAGCACAGGACAGAAGCAAAATCATTTTAATAATAAAAAATTGATTTAATAAATTGAGGTGGCGCAGGAAAAGAGTTCCTGGAAAGACGTGGGGAGGCCTTTGCCCAGCAGTAGCACACCATGAGCTAAATAAAAAAAAGGAAAAAAAAAACATTTTAACGAAGAAGGCCTTGCAATGGGACAATACGAGCTAGATAGACAGAATATAGTCAGCTTGTTGTGCTGATTTTCAATTGGATTGTGCCTTAAGTGTAGGTATAATCACATAATTATAAAATAAAGTCCTCCAGACCGTATTTTGGCCAATGCGGCCAATCTCAGCGGAGACTAGCCTTCGGTATGGGAGATATTATAGTGCACAAGTGTGCATGCAAAAACAGGTGCACTCCCTCTTCCCTCACTCACACACATAATTATATGAAGTAACCAAACAACAAAACTGCTAAGAGTGGTAATTATGGACACAATTGGCTAGCAGCCTCCAAACATTTCAATAGAGCACACACATACATGTGAGAAAAAGTTTGCCATTGCAGCAATGTTTTGGAGATAATATATTATCTTTTTTAGATGATAAAAGGGAAAGCAAAAGGTCTATGCTTACCTTTCAGCCACTGTTTTAAGTAGGTATGCTTTCTCCAAAGTTGTGCAGCATTTGAGGCATATCTTTTCAGGCAAGCCATCATTAGATGAAACCTGAAACATTTAATTTGGTTTACATGGCATTAGCATTTACAATTAAAATACATAAATAAATTGCATTAATATTAATTTAGCATGCATGTATGATTACAATCACATAAATTTACATTATCAGCTATTGTGCATGTAATAGATATTTAATATACTAAATCACATACATCTTCTATTGTGATTGTTTTGCTTCCCTTTGTTGACAGAATTATGCCAATTTTATGTTGCATTCAATGATAGTTTTGTTTTTCGTCAACGATCTCCTGCGGTTATCGGTTATCACTTATCCCGACACTATTGAGTTTGTTTTGGTCAGATTTCTGACAAGCACCAAGGCCCGCTAGTTTGTATACAAAATAGTGGCATATCGAACTTACCTTTACGTCGGCAATCGCTGTAAGCATTTCAGCATAATTACCAGACAACTTATATCTGAATAGAGGACATAATGGTTTTTTGTTTGTCAAACATATACGACACGATTTCATGTCGATAGTATCAATTGGATCTAACATTGTCCACCACCAAAACTAAAGTGATGGCAGTATAGTAATCCGTTTTTATATCGAAGCACTTCACTTTTCTTAAATAATCTTTAGGGATTGCTTGGGTACGATTTTATGACAATTTTAGTTCACCACCTCACTACGCCGTCATAGACAATGAAAAGGAAATAGTGTGCGTCGTAGTTCCTCAAATTTCGAAGCACAATGTTGCCAGCAGTGCCAGCATTTTATCTAAAACAGAATAATTTTCAAAACTTTACTAAAATAGTTATTATCAAAACATGATCTATACCGACAATGTGCAAAATTTAGCATTGTTTGTGGATTTTTCACATGATCTATTTACCAGCTGTAGACTGTAAATGGGTTGGTGTTCGTGTCTACTGCGGCAAAGGCACTAATGGCAATGGCACTGCTGACAGATTTCAATAGATTCAACTATGCCATTTTCTCATTTACTTAGATGACTGGTATTTTTTCAATACCTAATTTAATAATTTTTAGATAAAAGTAGATATTTCTTTTAAAATAATTATGTCGATTTCCATCAAAAATAATTACGTGAAATAAATTGATGTTTTAAAGTAAAGTTAAAACATACACATAGTGTAAAACAGAGCTTTTATTTACAAACAACGTTAATTTCATGAAACACGACTAATTGTGAAAAGCGGGCTTATATTAAAGTATGAAACCAAGGAGCTTATATACAGGTTGTGGTGTAAATAGTGGTTTAACGTTAAAGATATGATTCTGAACACCGCTGCACGTGGCAGTGCTGCGTGCTGCTGAGATCGGAATCACACCTTAAGGGCAGTGTTGCCACCTTGGTTTTTGAAAAGGGGCAGTCGGCCAAGCTAGAAAGAGCTAGATTTCGCAAATTTTGCCATCAAAAGAGGTGCTAGAAGAAGGAGCTAAAAACGTAAATACAAATGCAGAGATAAAAATTGTTTATTTGAAACGTATAATATAATCTAATTATTATTAAGTTATTTCAGTTCACTCGCGGTCGATTATTTCAACAAGTTACAAAAACAAATGTTCGCTTCGCTCTCATTGCCTTAGTGATATTATAATACTGCGAAAAAAACAGATACATAAATAAGATTACTATGAATATATTGTAACTACATCCTAAATTAGTCGGTTTATACTTAGAAACAAACTTGGGGAATTCCCCAGTAAAGAAGCAGAGAGAGTAGGAAGGGTTAATTAACAATGTTACCATAGCTAAATTAAAAATATACTCAATTAAGAAATCTTTAAGTGAACTAAAGAAATCTACTACATAGCGCGCATTGTTTCATAACTTGGTAATCGCGGTGTGAAGTTTTCGTATCGCTTGAAAAGGGCTAGATTGCTCTTTTCGGGCTAAAGCATGAAAAAACGAGTTTACCTTCAGTAAAAAGTGCTAGATCTAGCCCAAAAAGGGCTAAGGTGGCAACACTGCTTAAGGGGAAGCGCTAAGGTAGCCCGCGAAATTCAAATTTTCTTACGTTTTTTGCAATTTGCTGGTCAGCATTAAGCTGTACGTTGATTAATATATGAATCGCGGCCGTAAGAAATATGTGTTTACTGAATTATAATAATTAAAGTCATCAACACAACTCTCTAAGACCACGTAAGTCCAAAGAATGATAATTTCATGAAACAGTTATTCTTGGGACTTACATGGTCTTAGAGAGTTGTGTTGATGACTTTAATGATTATAATTCTGTAAACACATATTTCTTACGGCCGCGATTCATATATTAATCAACGTACAACTTAATACTGACCAGCAAATTCCAAAAAACCTAAAAAAAAATGAATTTCGCGGGCTACCCTGGCGCTTTCGCCTTAAAGGGGAACTAGTCGCAAGCTCGAACTCACTGGTGGGCATGGCCAAAAAGCACGCTGTCTCACCTGGCATCGTGTCCGACAGAGATAGTATCAGTGATGAGCAGTTTACACGCACAATGTCTAGTTCGCACGCACACAAACACCGTTCCGAACTAAAACCCGCATACAAAAATACGAAAAGTCCTTTAGAAAATCGAGTTTTATGAAAATACCACTGCATAAATCAATCAAAAGCTTTGTCGGTACCGACTTTGTTTTGAAGATTTTACACTAACTTTTATTACCTATTTACGCCTAAAGTTACATATTAATTAGCAAGTAAAATGAATCTTTGTTGGGTCATAGTTTTTTAATGGCTTTTTATTTTACTATTCTGTTTCCGTACAGACACAACTACTAATAATAAAAAAAATATAATATGTTTAACTTTGGATGTATTCAATGTCAAACAGTGGAGTATGCATTTGTATGGAAAAAATACCGACTAGTGGCACCTTAAGGGGACGAAATATCGTTTATTCAGCTATCACATTAAAAACATTTGAAAATGAGATAGGAAGCATTATACAGTGTATTTGTTTTTTATTAGTACAAATGACATCACATTTAATGGATGTGTGGATGTGGATGTGGGTGTGGGTGTGGGTGTGGTGTGGATGGATGGATGGATGGATGGATGTATGTTCTTAAGCATCGTTGTGATTTGAAAGTTTATGAAACGAAAAAGCTACAGTAAAAAGTGACATGTAAATTCATAAGATTTAACGTGGGAGAAAATGAGATAGGAAGCATTATACAGTGTTTTTGAAGGTTTCACTTCTACCACGTGTGAATTGCACACATGCTGTTTTTTTGAAGTGAAAACTTCTTTAGCGGCGCTGTGTACTTTTTTTGGAATGGGTAAAAACTTCTAAATTCGCGTCAGGTCACGTGACCCTGATCGAAAATTCGTAAGACGTGACGCGCGTTGTTGAGGACAGCGCCATCTATGCACATCGGGAAGAACTACGAGGGCCTCGCGTACTAACTACGTAGGCCTCGCGTACTAACTACGTAGTTCATCCAACAACGACGAGATGGCGCTGAACCACGGATATATAACTGACGACGAGCAAATCTGAATAAATTCCTTTCACGAGAAGAATAAACCAGTCACTTTGGTCATCATACCTGATTTGCAAAAAACCCTATAAAATAAGGAACACACCTAACACGCGTGTTTTGTTTATAAGACGATTCACAAAATACACTCGTAATTGTTCAAGTTTTCACTTCTGTCGGCACTACCGGAGTGCCAGTGTTTTTTTTTATAATAGAGTTTATTTTTTTTCGATCCTAATACTTTTTTTTTGGTAACTCACCAACAGATAAAACCTCTGCGCGAAATCATAGAAACACTGATTGATTCCAGAGACAACGTGTAGTTACAAAATATTGCAGAATTCATACTTGTCAAAATACAAGTCAAATGTGTGGTGGTGTTGGTGTGTGAGGAAAACAGGACTGAATTACGGTTTATTTTATGATCTATGTCTAATTCTTTGAGGAATTACTGAAAGTATTTATGTCCCTACACGTTGGTTTAACATAAGAACACTCATTACTTTTACAAACTGTTGCGTAAAAAATGTTATAATGGCTACCACCTACGAAAATTGGTTGAGTCGCAGGAAAGGTAAATATTTGTAATTTATTTATTAAGTATTCATCTATTCGGGAACTTAAAATCATTTACTAAAGGTGAATAATAAGATTAATAAACTAAGTGATTTATTTACATGTGCGGGGATATATAATTTCAGTATTGGATATGCATTTATCATTGCAAATTTCAGGTAAACAGAGTGATTTATATAAATTGGACACTAAGAATAAAACACCCGAAGAGAATATAACGGAAATCATTCAAGGATTATATTTGAAGAAGCCATTCCACAATGACACCTCACCCACCAACAAAAATAACCCCATGGAGTTCAAGTCAGGTCTTAGAGGCATGCAGAAAAGTGGATCTGATAGCCGTAGACTGTCCTACTTAAATGCCTTAGTCACACTTTTATGTAAAGAAGACAGAAATAATTTGGGCTTCACACCTGATGAACTCATGACTTGGTAAGAATTCATCCTCCTACTTGTACTAAAAGAAATTGAAAATGTTACTTCTATAGAAAGAGGTTATGTTGCTTAGCATAACACCATAATACATTTCTATTGAAAGTTTATAAGCAATAAATGTAAATATATGACAAGATATTATTAATTTTTGTTTACAGTATTCGTGTGAGTCTTGTTGATGATTCTATGGTAATAAGAGCTACAGCTCTGAGAGTGTTACGCTACTTAATCAAGACAGAAACTGATGTAGTAACATTCAATAACTTGAAACTACCATTTTTAGTTATAAGGTAAACCCAATTTTTATTATTTTTTGCATTTTTAATGAGTAACTAATAATATCTATAATTTTCATCATGAAACGAACTTAAGGGTACATACTTACAAACAATTGGTTGTTCAAATATATCACTGAGTTACAGAAGCCCCTAAATCCACCCCTAAGACGATCCACTGACCAAGATTTCTAATGCGATCTTTATCTTTGCTTTATTTAAAAGCAATAAAATTAGGGGGTAATAAGCTTACTGCATTCAAAATAGTAAAGTAGGAAAGAACAGAAGCAACATTCAGCAACTTTTCCCAATAAATAAATCATATTTATCCAATTCTTGTTTTGCTATCCTGTTTTTATGATTATGTATGTTCAAGAAATGAATTTTAAAACTATTTATAAACATCTTGATAAAAAACTGGTCGCACAGTTTCAATTTGTGCTTTTCATGTTTCTACAAAAAAGAAACATCAGTTAAACATTGGATTTTCCCAGTATTTGTTAATACTTTTTATTGGCCTTGTGTAGTCCATGTGAATGTACCTAGACATTACTTAACAATGCAGAAGCTACAAAAAAGGCACGCTGAATTTTCGACATTCAAATACGGCGATGTTCTTTTTCCCAATATTAGTATTATTAGGCTGTTGGTCCTGCACCTGATCTTTCTCTGGTGGTGTCGGATTGCCGTCCCATCGGACTATGAGAGTGAGGGAGGAGAGGGTGCACTTGTGCTATACACTTGTGCACTATAATACCTCCCGCGCCGACTGGTCACGGCTGAGATTGATCGCCACGGCTGAAATTCGGTCTGGAGAACTTTAGTTTATTACTTTGTAGTAGTGCCCTAATACACTATAGGTACATACAATGAGTAGCATCTCTTGGTGGGCCATACATATTATTTTGAACCCCAAAAAAACCCAAGTCTGGTTTATTCATGCTTTAATTACGACTTATAAAAATACCATTGGTTAAGAAAATGCTAAATAAGGACATTCTATTTTTTTTAAATTAACTAATTGTAAGTATTTTTTTAAAGTTGTAATTCTAATTATGACTGTACAATTTTTAAAATGCTTTAGCATTTAAAAAATTGTATTGTGATACAAAATAGAATGTCCTTATTTGGCATTTTCTTAATTAATTGTAAGTATTAACCTTTTGACCGCCACACATCAAAAAATCAAAAACGTGCCCTCTGCTTCAAAGTCTGTCATGTAGTCGAACCGTGGAATGCGAGGTGCATGTTGGTATGTCATCTATACCTACATGACTGTGACGGTCAAAAGTTTAAAAGCAGATCATAAAGTGATTAGCAATGTCATTGTCCTTTAGGTCAATGGATTTAATGCTTCGCAACGAAGAAGAACGAGCGCAGGCCTTACGCGTGGTGCGGCGAGTTGTGGCCGTGGTGGGCGCGGCGGGTGGAGTGCGACGGCAGCGCGGTGCCTTTGTGGAACATGGTTTACTACGCTGTCTGGTTGCCGTGGCCCGCGCAGCCAGCGCTGGCGACGGCACTGGTGACCGACTGTCTCGACCCGCCATTGCTACGCTTGCTGAGATCTGTAAGTAACTTTTGGAAGAGCTGCGTGAAATGTTCACTGTTATATAAAGTGCATTCAGGTTATTATTTCAACTAAATCTAAACTCATATCTAGTTTATATCTTAACCTCTAGGCTCTTATCAACAGTCAGATACAAGTTAATTGGCTCCAACTTTACAGAAAATAACCACTAATAAAATTGCAGGTGTTCTCAACCCCGACATGTTTATATCATGTGGTGGTGTGAACGCTGTGACGCGCCAACTAGCCGAATGTGCGACACCCCGCATGGCGGAGGCGCTGTGTGGCGTGTTACTTCACGCACTCAACGACCCCACCTCGCGAAGGGCCGCGCGAATTGACCTCATGTGTCTCAGTTCACCTTACTGTGATTTTCACTTCCGTCCAGCCGGTACTGAGACTAGCAGGTATGTTATGGTTTAAGATGAGATGATTGAGTTGTATTTTACTTTAAAAATACATAGCTCAATGGTTAAAATATTGAAAAACAGCTTAGTAACTTCTACACCTTTTCAAAGTTCATAATTTCATTAGATCACAGATGTTGCACTTCAAGAACGCGAGTGAATTATTCTATTGTAAACCTTATCTCCGTCTTCATAAGTCCCAAGCGCTCGGGATTGAATGGGGATGCAATGGTTATTATCCAAAACAATCTCTAGAAATTTAATTTTGTTGCTTATGGAATAGTAAAATTCGAAAGGTTCAATACAAATGAGAATGAGTGTACCATTTCCACTATCTTCATCTGGAATAGCATTGATTAAGAATGCACCATTTGACTTTTTGTGTTAGTAAATAAATAAAACATTAATATTAAAAGTTACTTTAATCAGAGATGAACGCGAGATGCGGTTCACGTGTAGTCGCCTTGCCCTCCTGTGTGTGCTTCGCAGTTGGCCAGGGTTGCTCCACTTCTGTCACCCATGTAGCACGGGCGGCCTACGTGCCTTAGTCTCCGCCCTCTACTTACCGCGATTAGAGGTTCGAGTGAGTAAACCACGTTTTATAAGTACTGTTTTAAAAATAATACTTACTATTTATTAGACCAGCATAGTTATTCTTAACCATTCGACACGATTTCGTACCAAATCGAAAAACAATAAATGTTCATCGTAGGAGCCCACTAAATGCTGTTCACTAGTCCAAAACCCGAAAATTTTGTCAGTTTAAATCAAATAGACGGCCGCTATTCTTTCGACAGCTGTTTGCTGTCGAGAGCAAGGCAAATCAGGTTATCGAAATGTGTTATTTTCAATACGATAGCCTATCGGATGGTTGTGAATAGCTATGCAGAATGAATAAACAGGTTTCACAATTTGTCCATTAGCTTTAGCTACTTATAGTATACTTATGTTTAATTCGTGGTAAACAACTATTAAAGTGTTTCCGCAACTTAAGAAACTTGTTGAATACAACCATGTTGCTCAAAATTTGTTCACTAAGAAATTGAGGCTTACTAAACGCGTTAATTCATGTCTTTCACGAAATTATTGTTTGATTTTTTCAGAAAGCGATATTAGATCTCTTGTATGAACTAGTCGGATTACCGCAACCGGAATGGACAGATGAGATTTCTGTAGCTTTAGATGCAGTTGATCCATCTGACTTTCAAGTAAGTTACAGTATTGTGTTAAATGTCTACAGCATAAATAAAGCGATGTCGGTTGTGTTAAATATTTAATATTTTAGGACTCCTGGCGACTGAACGAAGGTTTCGTTGCCGCTGAAGGCACTGCCATATTACCTCATCTTGGTGCTACGGGCCCTGATATAATAGAAATTCATCTTGCACTCTTACTTCAGTGTTTCTTAGAGGTATGATATGTATTTGTTTTGGAATAAATGTTTTTTTTTGTTAATAACCTACAGTTGCGATATTAAATTAATATCATTTGGATGTTTCAGGCTGGGTTGTTAGACGGTTTAGCTGAAGTGATTGTTACAAGTGATACTTTTATATCTGTCCGAGCGACTGTGTTATTGGGTCAACTATTGCATTTAATACACCTGTATCTACCTCCTCAAATATGTAGTATAACGCCGGCGCTCCCGACGCTAATGTCTCAAGCTTCGGCAGGCAAGCCACAGGCCTTAGCCGCAGTGGCTGCCTTGCGGAGACTGCACTCTATGCTCGCAGCCAGGCCGGCGAGTAGCAGCTTGTTCCTAGACCACATCATACAGTATTGTAGTGGTGCATTTAGAGAGAAAGTAGAAGATAATACTAAAAGTCGAAAAGAAAAAGACAACGCTAGTATGGTTAAGCCAAAACATGATGTTTCCCTCCATAAAGAAAATAGTATTGAATTCTTAAATGATTCTGATAACGAAAACGAGCCAAAACAGAGGCACAGTGTTGGCTCTCGGGCTGATGTTCCTAACAGAAATGTGAGTGCTTTAGTTAAAAGTAAAAGTGTTAGTTCTCGGACTAGTGCTGCAGTCAGTAGAGTTACTAAGACAGCGAAGTTTTTCAATCTGTTCGAACGAGATAGCGACAGTTTGATTCGATGTACGTTGGTCTTGCAGAATAAGGACGGCAATACCTGGAATTGGGATATAATAAGGACTATATTGAAGGTATATTATGAATCAATAATACTCATTTCATTATTATAAATCTCGAAAATAGAATTCTTTTTCACAATATAATATTGTTTCAGGAAAACGACACTTCGTTGTTAAACCTCAACGACAGTGGTCACAAAGCGTGGGTCGCTCGCATAATTAATTACCTGAAGCCGTCTTCCAATAAATATTCTCACACAGATTTGTCTAGTACTTGCCACGGTCACTCCGCCACTCGTGCGGGCTGCCAACTTATTAGGCATCTATTGAGACATAATGATGTAAGTAAAATATAATATATGTACAATTTTGTTATTTATTTTGTTGCCCACTATTTATACTTTTAAGGCGTTACCTGACACCAAGACGCGAGTAGGACAGTGAATATTTAGGAGTCTATTTATCTCGCGCCCGTCTTTGTGTGCATACTCACGAGTAGCAAGCGTCAACGGCAGAGGCAACTGAAGCCGCCGACGCGTCGACGGCCACCGTCAACACTCGTCGACGGCCACCGTCAACACTCGTCGACGGCTGCAGCAATTGTCTGTACCGTTGACGCGTGCCGCTCGTGTGTGTATGCACATTTCTATGACCGCGGCAGCCATGATCGTTGACGCATTCTATAACAGCAAATGCAATCCAATTTCATTGATTAAAGTATATCTATATGATTTTAAAATTATATTTCAGCTTGAGTGCCAAAGGTTGTTAGAAGACTTATTCCTGGATGTGAGCCGTCAGATCGAGGCTATAGAGACGGGTCTGAAGGCTCACGAGTGCCTGTTCAGTCCTCAGCATATGTGCAACACTATGTGTCAGATGTACTTCCTGTTCATCGGCCAACTGTGTCATTCGCAGAATGGTTTGAGGCTATTTAAGCAGACTGGATTGTATGAAAAGTAAGTTAACTGTACTATTGGTCGGTAGCCGTATAGAGAACAAGGGATGGCGCTATACGTCTTGTACAGCTAGCTCCATCTCGTTTTCGCACTGGAACAATGTGATGTGACACATAAATGCGCTTTTATGCGTAACTTTAATTTTTGCAACCAATTTTCAGCCTTTTAGAACTATCAACAAGAACTCATCATAGCTGCTATGTGAAATTAGTTATATCCAGTCTGGATTACACTTTGGACTCATTTCCAAGAGATATTTTAGCAAAGACTTTGACTTGCAATATTCAAGCGTCCAGATTGTATGCAACACAGTTTTTGAATGTCCTGCTGAGAGCGTCTCGAAAATCTCTGGAGTTAGTCCGAAGAAAGGCCAAATTGAAGAAGAACGCTGTTAATGATCATCTTAAAGCAACTCAAAGAGATAATAATAGTGATTCTAACAGCGGTGTGGACATGGATACCTGGATATTACAAATGTTGGTCGGCCAAATAAAGGACGAATCGAAAGTGGTTGTAAAAACTGCGCTCACGATTTTGGAAGAAGCATATCATGTTCCTGTAAGTGTAGTTATTCATTTTTACTCCTAACCAATTCATTAGACCAAAATGCGATGTAAAACCATCGTTTTTATGACTGAAACCACCTTAGTGGCTAAATAATAACAGCTGCATGCGTCGATCTTCAAGGTTAAGCAAAGCTTGCCGAGGTCAGTCCGTGGATGGGTGACCATATATAACATACCGAGACCGACCCCGCCGTGCCGGAAAGCATGTTAAGCTGTTGGTCCCGGCTGCCGTTTGTAGATCTTTGACAGTCGTTACGGGTAGTCACTAGTAGTCAGACGCCCGAAAGTCTTGCCTAGGAGTACCGTGTTATCCAGTAACTGGGTTATAGAGGTTAGATAGCCAGTCGCTTCATATAAAACTCTGGTATTCAGCTGCATCCGGTCAACTGGAAGCCGACCCCAACATAGTTGGAAAAGGCTAGGCATATTGAGATTGTTCTTAAGTCAAAAGACTGCATTACTCTTGATTTCGTTTTTTCGACTAAAAAAATCCAAGCAGGTTCTATCTGTCAAATCACACCTAAATTATTTTGTATACATACATATATATTTACTATTATTGTGAATGTATCCAATAAAATAAACTTGTATTCATGCAGTTGTACGTGGAAAAGTTGATAACTATGAAAGAGACCCTCTGTCAGAATTGTCATTTGGATAAGACAGTGGAACCCACTTCCCTGGATTTTGCGGCAATCAGCGACAGAGGATACCTACTGTGGCTCAGTCTGGAAGTCGCCGCCGCCGTACAATCGGTAGATGCGAAGTCAATTGCTTTTCTCAAGAAACATCTGGATTTCTGGACTAAATCCTACAACTATCGGTGAGTTTTTTCAATTATAAACAAAGGCTTATCTTAAGGTGGTGTGACATCTCTTTGTGTGTTTTCCAATGAGTTATAGGTTCCAATTTCAGTCCCTCCTTATTTTTGGAGGAGTTTCGATGGTTTTAAGGATTTTAGCAAGATTCAGAAATTCGCCAAACGTATCGCTTTGTTGGAACTGGCGGCTGACAATACTTAGGTTTTCTTTTGACTATTCATACAGAAATAGAAATTACTATGACGACTTAGGTATGCAGAAAAGCGTGACATTTAAAAGAATGTTGACAAGAGCGAGCAAAGCGAGCTCGATATTTAAGTACCTACCGATTTACTTTTTCGACTTTTCGAAATAAGTTTAAGAAATATAAGAGAATGTAAGCCAGCGAAGCGAGTTCTAAATTTTTATTTATGTTTTCATTCTCTGCATTTATACTTTTACACTAGCTTCTGCCCGCGACGTCGTCCGCGTGAAATTTCACCTTCTCCCCATTCACCCTCTCCCCATTCACCCTCTTAGGGGTGGCATTTCGAAGAACCCTTAGTGGATACCTACTCTTCACAAAGAACACACCCTCCAAATTGTATGTCTCTAGGACCAGCGGTTTAGGCTGTGCGTTGATATATCAATCATATTCAATATATTATGTAAGGAGCCTCCAACTACTTCTTGCTGAACATATTTTGGCCTTTTTGGGATTTGATTAAAAAGTAAGATTTGGGGGCGGACCGCCCCTGCCGCTCCCCCGTCCGCCCCCAGTGCATTTGTGAAGAGAATATGAAGAATACATTTGTTTATTTAGTGAGGTCGTGCTCTGTCGTGCAGGTACGTGCGACTAGTAGAGGCGGGCGTGCACGAGGCGCTGGCGGTGAGCGAGGCGGGCGCGTGTCGCGGCGCGCGGGCCCGGCGCGCGGCGCGCCCGCCGCCGCACCTGCACGCCGCGTTGGCGCCGCGCGCGCGCGCCGCGCACCCCGCGCACCCCACGCACCGCGCGCGCGCTCTGCTGGCTGCTGTACTGCCCGACCACTATAAGGTAAGCGAGAGGCAGGCGAGGCGGCGCGAGTCGCGGCGCGCACCCCGCGCACCCCACGCACCGCGCGCGCGCTCTGCTGGCTGCTGTACTGCCCGACCACTATAAGGTAAGCGAGAGGCAGGCGAGGCGGCGCGAGTCGCGGCGCGCACCCCGCGCACCCCACGCACCGCGCGCGCGCTCTGCTGGCTGCTGTACTGCCCGACCACTATAAGGTAAGCGAGAGGCAGGCGAGGCGGCGCGTGTCGCGGCGCGCACCCCGCGCACCCCACGCACCGCGCGCGCGCTCTGCTGGCTGCTGTACTGCCCGACCACTATAAGGTAAGCGAGAGGCAGGCGAGGCGGCGCGAGTCGCGGCGCGCACCCCGCGCACCCCACGCACCGCGCGCGCGCTCTGCTGGCTGCTGTACTGCCCGACCACTATAAGGTAAGCGAGAGGCAGGCGAGGCGGCGCGAGTCGCGGCGCGCACCCCGCGCACCCCACGCACCGCGCGCGCGCTCTGCTGGCTGCTGTACTGCCCGACCACTATAAGGTAAGCGAGAGGCAGGCGAGGCGGCGCGAGTCGCGGCGCGCACCCCGCGCACCCCACGCACCGCGCGCGCGCTCTGCTGGCTGCTGTACTGCCCGACCACTATAAGGTAAGCGAGAGGCAGGCGAGGCGGCGCGTGTCGCGGCGCGCCCGCCGCCGCACCTGCACGCCGCGCTGGCGCCGCGCGCGTTTTGCTGGCTGTTGTACTACCCGACCACTATAAGGTGAGCGGGCTTAATGAATGAAAATGTAAACAAATCTATCAGAAAACATGCCAATTTGCAGTGTTCCCTACATATAGAGTGCTTTGATTTGATTATTTAAATACTTAAACCCGTAATCCTAATTAATAATCCGAATTTCGAGTAGTTGGGCGCGACTGCTAACACTCGGCCCGAGATTGTGACGGACCGATATGCTTTTAGACGTTTGAAAGAAAATTCTGTAACTGCATTTTGTGGCGTGAATTGGCATTTATGGTTCTTTTTAAGACTAGATTACTTTTAGATAATTATTGTTTATTTATCTCATTTTCTTGACGTTTTCAAGGATTGATACCCTTACCTTGATACCTACAGCCAGCAAAATTGTGGAAAACTAAAGACTATAAAGTTGAAACCTAAATACAGATGAATGTGTTAAGTACTAATTCTCTTTAGGCAGTGTTTGCTTAAGAATTTAACATAAACAGGCTTTGTTTAGATGTACATTAGATACTTTTGGAACAGACTATAGAATAATGTGTTGATACCATGGTAACAGATCTAAAATACAAATCCTTTCAGATTTTGCAACGCAAGAAGTGCGCCAACGAGCAAGAGATCGCCGACATAAAAGCTTCGTTGTGGGCAGTTGGCAACACTGCTGTGACGTCACAGGGTCTCCACCAACTAATGAACTTGAGTAACGGATACTTGGAAGACTCTGTGTTGGTTCATATCGTAAGGCTGGCCAAGTACAACCCGGTGTATTCTGTGCGAGCGACTGCCTTTTATGTACTCGGACTTATTGGAAGCACGTACGATGGTGCTAATCTACTTTCCGATCTTGGTAAGGAAAATAAACAGGTTTGTCTAAAAGAAAAAAAAAATAAAAGAAAAAAAATTATTTACTTTAAATATTTTTTTAATAATTTATTATAAAGAGAAAAGATTAGATATTTTTAAATGTTTGTTTGTTACGCTTTCACATACGAATAAGTAATAAGTCAGGAAATGTAACTGCGCTAAAAGAATGACCAAAGTCGTGTCCAAGTAGGCGGGGCTTAAAAGTCGTGTCCAGCGCGTCATCAGTCGGTCGGACATGTTTCTTGCAAGCGAGCACACGTCAAAACTTCGCATACGTTTTTGTTTTTATCATTGTGAACTACAACTGTGAATCATCATGCCAGCATGTGTTGTGAAGTGGTGCAGGAACCATACAAGATTAAAATATCCAGGGATCACTTTCACTAGTAAGTAGTAACAAAATTATAATTATATTCAAAGATGTTCCAATACGTTATCAAACCGAGATGGTCAATACTATACAAAAATTCAGCCAATTTATTACCTAATTTAGGTTTTTTTATTCTTCTTGATGAAATATTGAAAAGTAAATCAAATAAAATTTAGATATTTTTAACAGTAATCTGTTTTGCTTATTTTGTTTTCTTTTAGTTTCTCTGCCGAACCAATTAGGCAAATACGTGGATAGCTGCAGTTAAGCTAGAAAGACAAGAGTGAAAACCAGCAGAGTATGTTCCGTTCATTTTAACGAAAAAGATTGTTATAAATCATAAAAAGGATATACCATGTTACACAAAACGGCTGTACCAGTAATATTGTTTTATTATTGACTTGGTCTGGTGCACTTATTGCATAACATCGTCCACGTCGCTATGGCTCAGCTGTCATAGCAGACATTGCAGCACGCGCGCGAACCAACCCCGGCTTTCGTTCTGAATTTAAACCAATCACCAAGCATGTCTTCTTGTAACCTCGGAATTGATTCGTATTTTGAATCATACGTCGTTTTGGTTTGAAGTAGGGCCACTTTTTGTGTGGAATTTGTTCTGAATTAGACTTCCTGACTTATTCTTTATTCGTAGGCTTTCACGCTAAAACGACTAAATAAATTTGGTTGAAATTTGGCACATGGTTAGACATGACCTGGGTTAGGATATAGGATACTTTTATCCAGATATTCCCACGGGATCGAGACTTATGCGGGTAAAACCACGGGGTGTAGCTAGTATGTAATAATTTTGTCTCATTGGTTTAATAAATACGTTTTGATGCTTGCCTTTTAGGATGGCTATGCGTTAGACATACGAGGCACGATCAATTCCCAGTGATTCCCGACGAAACCTACGCGACGTTTGAGCAAGGCACGAACGTACATTACTTTGTGACGTCAGCAGAATGTCGCTACAAC
Source organism: Luperina nickerlii (assembly GCA_963855955.1). Lineage (NCBI taxonomy): Eukaryota > Metazoa > Arthropoda > Insecta > Lepidoptera > Noctuidae > Luperina > Luperina nickerlii. The sequence continues at coordinate 12,846,330 of OY979669.1, forward strand.
GCCTACGACACAGAAATGAGCGAACATTCAGATCACACCGATCAAAGTGTTGCAGAAAGCTTACATTCAGATACTACGAAACTTTATGGAAAAGCTGGATCGATATCTGCCGATAATTCGGAAATCAAAGACCAAGATGTAACAGACCATAAAGGTTACACTGATGGGCGACCGGACAAAAGAAAGTCGCATACGCTACCATCACAAAGTTGCTCCAGTTCACACGACCGACCAATTTTATCGGAGTCGAAAACTGTCGATATACTTCGCGATTGTTCGAGTTACGAAAGACCTGGACCTCATCGGGTCCCAATGGCGGAGAATAGACTGTTAATAGGTAGAATGAACTCCTTAGATCACCATGAGGGTAGAGTGAGGAACACCAGTGAATCTAGTACCAGTGGAGTTAGTAGTTGCGATTCATTTCTTGGGAAATACGCTGTTCCGTAAGTATAAACCAAAAGTTCTCTCAAGGCGAAAGCGCCAGGTTAGCACGCGAAATTCTAAGTGCTTTGTAGGTCCGTGGTATACCTACCTGCCGGACATTAATGTCAACTATCGATTTGTATAGGTTCCAAAGTGGCCGCCTTTGAAAAAAAAAACTAAAAGGCGTTACAGTAGGTATGCCAGGCTCCATATAAAATCTTCAATCCTCTTTCTTAATTTCTGTTTTGCAAAAAACAATGCAGGTCATTATTAAATTGTATGTGGATCAAAATATTATTTGCGACCGTTACAAATATGTATTTACAGAATTAAATTCGTGGGCTACGTTAACGCATCTATTTATCTATACATATATATAAAATTCAAAGACCTGACTGACTGATATATCAACGCACAGCTTAAACCGCTGGTCTTAGAGACATGAAATTTGGAGGGTGTGTTCTTTTGAAGAGTAGGTATCCACTAAGAAAGGGTTTATCGAAATTCCACCCCTAAGATGGTGAATGGGGGGAGGGTGAAATATCACGCGGACGAAGTCGCGGGCAGAAGCTAGTCCCCAATATAATTTCTTTATTTTCTTTTATTCTGATGTGTAATGTGTTATTCTGATGTGTAATGTGTTTGCAGTGATAGAGTTTTGACTCTGAGTCCAATACCGAGTTCTTCGAGTCTGTATGGTATGAAGAGCAGTAACAGCACGCACCGGCCGAAGATATCGGAATTACAACGTCGCACGTCCGCTTCCAGTGAGTTGGACCTCCACCATATTTACATTATTCTTATTGCCCCTTATCCTGAGGCCCTTTGTACACACACGTTTTTCTTGCCGTGAAAAACTACGGTTGTACACGGTACACATTTGTACACGGACACGTTTTTTCTACGGCGCGGTTAAAGGTATACGTATCGTCAATAATCGGAAAGGGATCGGAACCGTGTCGCCTTTCGTCTCGCCGTCAAATAATTGTCAACCTAACGTAAGCACGTAACCAAAGTGGATCAGAAGCTCCGATACGTCGACTCGGCTACGGCTAGGCGACGCCGCGCTTACTTGGTTGATGGTGCAGCAGGCAGGCCGGAGGGGTGAGAAAGGCAAGGGTGGACGAAGAGACGTAAGCGGGTACGGACAGACGTAGGCGCGGGGACGACGAGTCGTAACGCACCGCACCGCAGTTCGTGAGCTTGTCCCGAGGCGAGGCGATTACGTTACGATTCCGATAAGTGTGCGTTGCAGCTGGTCGAGTCTGTAAAAATCTCACCCTGAAAACTTAGGTGATGTGAGTTTGTTTTTGCTAGGGATTGACACTATTGACAGCTCACTCCACGCTCACTTCACCCAATTTTTCACGGTGAGAATCGCACTGCTGTAGGGAGTTTTATACAAATAATACTGAATGGCTCAAGTTGATACGGTGCCGATCCCTTTCCGGTTTGATACGTGTACCTTTATACGCCGTACCGTAATGAAGCCGTGCTGAGTACAAAGGGCTTGACTCTGAGAGTTTGTTCTACCACCTTCTTTTGTTCTTCTGAATGTGATTTAAAAAAAAATATTATTATAGGTTTCACGGGAAACGAAGTTGCCAGCTCGCCTCCATCTCAGATGGATATGACAGGATACGCTACTTTAAAGTCTCTTAATAGACGGTAGGTGATAAGGAAAAGGAAAAAAAAACTATACAATAACTATACTAAACTATTTTTAATAAAACTATGCAATTAAGGCTATAATCGCTTATACCCGGCCTACGCCATCTTAGCTGTAATCCGATTGAATAAAATATTAGATTGCGATCGAAAAGAGTTCAATTAAAATATGAGTAACTTACATTTGGAATACTTTTCTAGGCCATATTTGTCAGAAAGCGCTGCAGGTTCCAGTGAAATAGACGACTTGAGCTGGTTACTATCGGACACGAACAGACGTTCAAAACCTTTCTCTTCACTGAGGGACAGAGCCAAGTCTACTAAAGAAAGAATGGCCAAAATGAGGTAATTTTATATTATTCATTTAAAAATAAAAAAAAAATAGGTAAGACCGCCCATTGTTGACACAATGGGCGGTCTTACCTATTTTTTTTTTTCTGTAATTCATATGGTGTACATAATAAAGAGTATTCTATTCTATGTCAACAGCATAATAGTAGCGTTTTACCTTCAAACAAAACGCTTGTTGTGTCCGGAGACTCATTCGGGGTCATATAAACATTATTTGAGTCTAGCATCTTCCGTTTTCGTGTCACATCTATGTAGGTATATGCAACTATCTCCTTCTTGACAACACTATGATGACGTATTTCCGCCCGCGTTCACCAGGTGGCTGCAGCGCGCTAAGTCGTTCATTGTGGCCTCAAAAACCTAAAACTTGAGAAACCCAATAAAAACCAGGCAGTGTTTAAAATTATGACCCCGAATGAGTCTCCGGACACAACAAGCGTTTTGTTTGAAGGTAAAACGCTACTATTGTGTCCTTCGGCCTCATTCGGGGTCATATAAACATTATTTGAGGCTTTGTTTGTTATCGCCTGGTGAACGGGACGCCAATGTGTTGTAAAAGACTAGTTAAATTAGATCACGAAAAAATTATACCTAAACAAAAATAATCACCAACGTAATAACGATTGCATTGCTATAAAATAATAATTGTTAATGTTATAAGAAAATTTACTAAAAATAGTCCCTGACAATTCATGACAGAGTAAACAGAACATGATTATATACGTACCTCGAATCCATCATCATGTAATTCTTTGTATAAACTTACCATAATCATGTAAAATTTATTATTATTCTTCGATACAACATCTTATTTTCATAATTTAAACGTCTTGTAGGATCATCAATATCACAAAATAATTTATTTAATTTAATCAGAGGTAATTAATTTATTGGCTGAAAAAGATGAATCAAGGAGCTTCCCTGCGCTGGAATCACTTCCTTCCTGTAATGTTTTTTGAAAGTATTACCAGATCTCCAATTAGCTCGTGCCATTATTTCATCTAGAGGTTCATTATCCAACCAACTTCGTGAAGCAACTGCAGAACGAAAACTACCTGGAGTAGCCTCAATTCCGGCTTCCTTCAAAATAGACAACCCAACCTGCCAAAATAGTTCTAGTAGCCGGCTTAGCTTTTCCACATACCGTAATAAACAATCTATCGCTAGAACAAAGCAAACGACGCGGTCTTCCAATTTCTATAAGCTTTTTAAGCCAAAGTACCGGGTCAAGCGCCTCATTTTCAAGATTCCCTAACAACTTCCAACCTGACTGTACGTGAGTTTCAGAATCAGTTTTGGAACCAAAATGCGGCCAAAACATGATGCTATTCTCGCCTACTATACACCTGTCTGGCGAGACACTTAGTAAAGTTAAATCGTGTATCCTACGCCCTGAACATAATAACAGTAAAACTGCACAAACTCTTGAAATTTCGAATGGACTTTGATTCTGAAGAGGTCTATTGCCTAACCAACCTTCTAGAGACTGAGGATCCCAAACAGGCGGTGGACACTTTTTAGGCTGTTGCAACGCTATGGCTTTAATCATCTGTTTTACCAAAATGTTTGAACTTAATCGGGCTCCACTCTTTGTATTACATAAAGTGGACACAACCGATTTATGAAGTAAAATAGTACGATAGGATAATTTTTCTTTTAGGTGTAAATCCGCTAAATATCGAGCCAATTCACTACCTGAAGGGTCTGAGAAATTTATCCCAAACCTGGAACACCAACTCAGCCATCTCTGCCATGCTGGCCTATATGTATTTAAAGTAGACGACCTCCAACCTTCTTTCAGCAGACGCTTTTGCTCTTCAGACCAGTCACCTAAGGATTCAGACCACCCCCACATCTCCATACTTCTAAGACCAGCTCCTTCACTCGCGGTGGGGGCTGCCCGGTCCTCGTGTCTACTAGAACTTTCGATAACCTGTGAATCGTGAACGGCGGCGCGATCGCTCTGGTCTTCAAGTCTGCTCTCCAGAATGCTCGAGGCCACCTCGGTGCAACTATCAAGAATATACCTCTCGCGTGATTTAGATGCATCAGGACCCGGGGTATCAAACTCGGAGGAGGAAAGACCCAAGCCAGACGAAAATCCCATTTGAAGGCGAACGCGTTGTGTCTCCATGCTCGCCGATCCCGTTGATCTAGAGTTACATAGCAAGGTACTACGTGGGCTGTGCTGGAGGCAAAAAGATCTGTTTGGGGCACACCCCACTTTGCAAAGACAATACTGGTGAATTTGGGGAGTAGATGCCATTCCTGTAACATCGAGTGACGCGACAGACGGTCTGCGATGTTGTTGTACCGGCCTGGTATGTGATGGGGGATTACATGAATGTCGTACTTTTGAAGTATGTAATATATTCGGTATATTAACTCCATCAAGATCCGCGACTTGTTTCCCCCCTCCTTCCGCAAGTACGCTACAACCGCCTTGTTGTCGCACTGCAGAAGCAGAGATGTGTGACTCAGAGACGGAGCGAATTCTAACAAACATTTTAGAATTGTTAACATCTCTTTGTGATTCGAGTGAAGCAGCTCTTCTTCTTTTGTCCATTTGCCCGATAGGTGAAGACCATTTAACTCCGCTCCCCAACCTGTATCCGCTGCGTCTGTTGTTAAAAAGTTTTTTACATGTGGTGGGTGAAGCCTGGATTTCTCGACACAGTGAACCTTCCACCAACTTAATTCTGCCAGCACCTCCGCAGGCAAGGGATAAGTCGACTGAAATGGCATTTTTAGGACCAGATTGCAATAAGCCAGTAGGTGCCGAAAATTCAAACGACCCATTGGAACTACCAGACGAGCAAAATTTAGAACGCCTATCACACTCTGTATTTCTCGAAGAGACGCCTTCCGCCGCCGGAGCAACCTTGATAAAACAATTTGCATGTTGTGAATTTTGTTTTCTGGTAAAGATTTTAGATTTTGCCACGGATTCCACATCAAACCCAAATACTCTATTATTTTCTGAGGGATAAGAATCGATTTCTCTCTGTTCACCTGCCAACCCAGCAGGCTGAGAGTTTGAAGTACAACGTCGACGTGTTTTATAAGTGTCAGTTTGTCCTGTGCCACTAGGAGATAATCGTCGAGAAAAACCACTACTCGAATGCCTAGATTCCTGAAAATCTCGGCAGTCCAGTTGGTCAACGATGCAAATACTTTGGGCGCTGTCGCCAGGCCAAACGGCAAACAGGTCATTTGCAGTAACCGATTTCGATACATTAGACGAAGAAAACAACGGTGGGCGGGTGCTACATTTACGTGGTTGTAAGCTTGTCTGAGGTCTATTTTGACCATCCAATCCCTCTCCTGAATGAAATCGGGAACTCGATTTACCGAAATCAAACGAAATTTGCTTATTTTCAGGTAATTGTTTAAACTTTTTAAATTGAAAATAGGGCGGTAGGTTCCGTCGCTTTTGAGAATCAGAAAGAAATTTGATATGAAACTCGGTGTCAGGGGGGCATGTTCTAAAATTTTCTGTTTCAATAAATTTTGAATGACTCTGTCCATCTCCGGCGATGGTAGAGTAAGATTGCAACGTTTCACCTGCCTTGGCGGGACCAGAGGCGGTTTCTTTTGAAATGGAATTCGATAACCTTTCACTATTTTTATTAATGGTTCTGGTGCCCCCAGTCTCTTCCACTCCATTACATGATTTTGTAAGCACCCCCCCTGAAAATTTTGATTCGAGTCAAAACTTTTTATTGAATCTAGCCGCGCCCTTGCCCCTTTGAGCATTGTGTTGCGATTCATTTTTTCTAAAACTATAGGGCTGGTAAAAGCGTTGTCCAGCCAGTTGCCCTCTCGGTTGGGGACGAAAAAATTTTGGATTATTCATAAACGGGTTCATTGCGTGATAATTATTATAAAAGGCTCCTGCACTCTGAGGAGGAGGAAATCTATAGTTCATCGTCAGTGCCGAAGCGCGACTGGACGATTGATATCCACTAGGTCCAGGGTACGCCGCCTGGGGTCTTTTTTTTTTTTGTTTTCGGGGGGAAACCTTCAAAAGGCACCTGAACTTTGGGGAAAAAGACCAGGTAGTGTGGGATTCTTACCTCACTAAAACCGCCCCGGTGATCACCATCAGCACATAGGGGTGGTCCCGGTTCCTCTTAAAAGACCAATTCCGGAACCCCCCCGTGCAACGCCTGTAAGGCACATCCCTGGGGAGACTGTAAAGGGGCCTCCCCTGAACCTCGCTATGCACGGCAGCACGTGATCACTGTGCCACCGTCTTCCCTGGGGTCACTTGGTGGGCGGTCAGAGTCCCCACTCTGTGCGCCCGCGACCCCAAAGGTCCACCTACCTTGTTTGGTAAGCGGGTTTCGGCGTATTAGGCGCCACGGCGGTTGCCACCCCGACGCCTCCTTCTCCGAGCAGGATCAGCCCTCTCCCGATCCCGCTCGGCGGCCTCCTTCTTGACCATCACGGTCTCACAGAAGGAGGCTACTACCCTCCAATTCTCTGTCTCTGCCAGCATAGCCCTCACTACTGCCGGCAGAGACAGGTCTCGCCCGATCCTGGCAACCAGGACCCGCCGCTCGGAGGCCCACGCAGGGCACTCCTCGAGCGTGTGTTGTGCGGAATCCAGGCTGCCTCCACAGTGGTGGCAATTTGCCGTGGCCTCTCGCCCAATTCTGTTCAGGTACTCACCGAAGCAACCATGTCCGGTGAGCACCTGGGTGAGCCTGAAGGAGATGCGCTCCCCTCTTTTCAGCCAGGCTTCGAAGTGCGGCAGGACGGCTTCGACAACGCGCTTACGCGAATATTGCGGCTGCTGTAGCCGCTCGCGCCACCGCTCGAGCGCGTGTCGCCGTTCCCGCCGCCTCAGCCTTGCGAATACGCTTCCTGGCACACTATTCCCGCTTTGGCGGATATTACGAATCTGGTCGTAGACCTTCGCGTCCATATCCGCCAGGATGTCCAGCGGCGGAAAGCGCGCCAGGAGAGTTGCCGCCTCAAAGGATATCGTTCGGTATCCTCGTGCGATACGAATGGCCATTTTCCGCTGCAGTCTATTAACTTTAGTCCTGCAGCGTCGGACGCCTGACAGTCTACCTGACCAAACAGGCGCCCCGTAAAGGACCATCGATCGCACGACACCCGCATAGAGGCGGCGAACTTCCTCCCGAGGTCCCCCGAGATTGGGCAGCAGTCTATGCAAAGCACCCACTGCCTTCTCGATCCGGGGAACTAGGCGCTCGAAGTGCTCTTCGAAGCCCCACCGACCGTCCAGGGTGAGGCCAAGATACTTCGCCAAGATACGCCTTCCGCCGCCGGAGCAACCTTGATAAAACAATTTGCATGTTGTGAATTTTGTTTTCTGGTAAAGATTTTAGATTTTGCCACGGATTCCACATCAAACCCAAATACTCTATTATTTTCTGAGGGATAAGAATCGATTTCTCTCTGTTCACCTGCCAACCCAGCAGGCTGAGAGTTTGAAGTACAACGTCGACGTGTTTTATAAGTGTCAGTTTGTCCTGTGCCACTAGGAGATAATCGTCGAGAAAAACCACTACTCGAATGCCTAGATTCCTGAAAATCTCGGCAGTCCAGTTGGTCAACGATGCAAATACTTTGGGCGCTGTCGCCAGGCCAAACGGCAAACAGGTCATTTGCAGTAACCGATTTCGATACATTAGACGAAGAAAACAACGGTGGGCGGGTGCTACATTTACGTGGTTGTAAGCTTGTCTGAGGTCTATTTTGACCATCCAATCCCTCTCCTGAATGAAATCGGGAACTCGATTTACCGAAATCAAACGAAATTTGCTTATTTTCAGGTAATTGTTTAAACTTTTTAAATTGAAAATAGGGCGGTAGGTTCCGTCGCTTTTGAGAATCAGAAAGAAATTTGATATGAAACTCGGTGTCAGGGGGGCATGTTCTAAAATTTTCTGTTTCAATAAATTTTGAATGACTCTGTCCATCTCCGGCGATGGTAGAGTAAGATTGCAACGTTTCACCTGCCTTGGCGGGACCAGAGGCGGTTTCTTTTGAAATGGAATTCGATAACCTTTCACTATTTTTATTAATGGTTCTGGTGCCCCCAGTCTCTTCCACTCCATTACATGATTTTGTAAGCACCCCCCCTGAAAATTTTGATTCGAGTCAAAACTTTTTATTGAATCTAGCCGCGCCCTTGCCCCTTTGAGCATTGTGTTGCGATTCATTTTTTCTAAAACTATAGGGCTGGTAAAAGCGTTGTCCAGCCAGTTGCCCTCTCGGTTGGGGACGAAAAAATTTTGGATTATTCATAAACGGGTTCATTGCGTGATAATTATTATAAAAGGCTCCTGCACTCTGAGGAGGAGGAAATCTATAGTTCATCGTCAGTGCCGAAGCGCGACTGGACGATTGATATCCACTAGGTCCAGGGTACGCCGCCTGGGGTCTAGGGGTTTTCTTTTCTTGACCAGAAAAATTAACTTTATTTGCATAAAAAATTTTGTTAACTCCGCCATTATTCTTAATAAATTCACTAAAAGGTACTTTATCAAACAAAAATTCACTAGACGGCGGTATTTTCTTCAAACACGGCTTAAATGATTTATCTCTTAATTGTTTAATGAACACTTCGCGTCTTTGTTCAATTATATCGGCCCTACGGCCACAAACTAGTTGCAAACAATCACGTGAAATCTTTTGGTAGTCATTGGAAAAAACGTCTTTTAATTTTGTTGTCAGTTGTTCTGGGTCCATACTACCCGTATCTTTAGCCCAGTCCACTATCTGTCGAAAACCCTGTTGCATGGCCTCGCTTTGTATTACCAGTGCGCGGGTTACAGCTCCAAGAAATTTATCCGCAGAGGATAGATGGGTAACTTTTTCTAACGATTTGATCTCATCATTTACTTCAAGGTCAACATATCCAGGACGAGCATTATAAGCCTTTTGTGATTCCACATATCGAACATTATTCCAGTTATTATTATTAAAATATTGAATAAAGTTGAGCAATTCTAACTGATTAGATGGAGTTGCAGTGACAGCTGGCTCCTTTAATTGCGTTGCCAAATCAAAATCAAATGATTGAACCGGTACAGAGTCTGAGACGGGTTCTGTAACCGGTTGTTCATGCGTCGTTTCGAAATCTTCGCAATTATATATCGGATTATCACAGTCATAATTTTTATTTTCATAATACATATTATGAGGGTAGAAGTATAAATTTTTTAAATCACTGACCTGTTTTGCAAGCTTTTTGATTACCTTGCTTTGTCCTCGATGACGCTTACTCTTCTTCTTCTTACTTACTTTCTTCCTCTTACGGGATTTATCTACCTGATCAACCTCTAAATCCGACGGGGGTGATTCAGAGGAACTTGAGGAACTTGATGAATCCGATGACGAATCAGATTCTCTACGATTACACGGCTGTATTCTATCCGCCATCGTAAGAAAATCTAAACTGTTTTATTTTTAAGAAGCTATCACTTTTAAATTAATTCACTTTTAAAAACGATCAATCTTTAACATTTATATTTCTAAGCATATACCGAACGCTAACAGCGTTATTAAAATAAACTAATAAAACTATAGTTTTCTAAGAATTCAATTAAAATTATTCTTTTCCAAGAATGTCGAACGCCAACAACGTTAACTTTTTAAATTTAGATGTGAACCGTCCGAAAAACAGGACGCCAATGAACGACTTAGCGCGCTGCAGCCACCTGGTGAACGCGGGCGGAAATACGTCATCATAGTGTTGTCAAGAAGGAGATAGTTGCATATACCTACATAGATGTGACACGAAAACGGAAGATGCTAGACTCAAATAATGTTTATATGACCCCGAATGAGGCCGAAGGACACAATTATATGTTGTCCATTAAACATACGTCCATCCATTACTTATAAATTACAATTTGGTTACTATTTTCATGTAATTTGATTATAAATGGCATATCGTATTCATTCGGTTTAAATACATAATGTCGTAGCCAACTGGTTAAATTTTAGTTAACCGCCTGGTCTTTGGAAGTATTGCTCGCCTCGCTTCGCTCTCTTTGTTCGCACGCGGTTGATCACAGTTCTAACCTAACCCATTTGATCGGGGTGCCCTGGCTTAGTTACTGCGACCAAATCGGCTCTCGCGTGATTGGTAACAGATCCAACCTAAACTATAATATTGAATATCTTGAACCGCCGCCTTTTAGTTAAAAAACTAGACGGTTAACTAAACGGCTAATTAAACCAGTTGGCTGCAATACATACGTAAATTCACGCCTTTTTACCATGGGATTAGGGGGCCGGCAAAAACAGAACATCAGCTGCGTTAAGATTATTTGGTTTAGAAATCAGGTTATTAGAATAAGTTCTCATTGTGTTACACAAATGTTGAATATTGGATAATGTAGAATATGGTCATGTTCTATGTTTACTGAAGCAGCAACCACTATTGCGTAAGGCGTAATTATTGTGTCCTACGACGTAAGTAAGGAGGTTTTTAGCCGTAACAAATCAAGAGGGCACATGAAACAGTGACTTTTATGAACTCTGACGTAAGGTTCATATTACAAAGATTGACGCACTCTCGTGAAATTAAATTACATGAAATTGTTAACATTATTGTTGACATTTCCTATCTGACTACCCCTGAGAAGAAATGGCTATACAAATTCAGGGGACAAAGTCTCTTTTAAAGACATTAAATATAAAAAAATATTGTGTAACAAAATGCAGGGTAGCATCTGGTCTGACTTTTCCAGGAAAGTATCAGAAACAGTTTGTGAAATGCAACAACCAAATGCTTTGTTGTTATAGTCTGTTGGAGTACGACTGGAAACCTTTACCTTTGGGAGACAACGCCCGCGCATCTCCACCTAGCGGGGTAGCGGTTGCCACCGGGGCGACGGGCGCGCCGCTACAAGCCCGGCGTGCTACCTGCCCCTCCGCCCCGCCCCCCGTGCGTCTCACGCACGGACATACACCTGCATACATCGGAATTTGTCTTCCTAAGGACCTTATGGAACTGTTTCCCAGGTATTTATAATTCATTAATGTCTGAGTTATCTTGATAGAAACAATAAATAAGAATCATCAAAATGAATTGAGACTTGGAATAAGTGCCATTTGTCTATCTTCTATTCATTAAATTATTTACTGACAAACAACGCACAGCTTAAACCGCTGGGTCTAGCTAGAAGCATGAACCTTGCACAAGGAAGAATTTTTGAAATCCATCCTCTAAAGGGGTTAAATAGGCGATTTATGTAAATGTGACCTCTAAAGGGGCTAAATAAGGGATTTTTGTAAATGTATTCTCCAAAGGGGTTAAATAGGGAATTTTTGTAAATGTTTCCTCTAAATGGGTAAATAGGGGATTTTTATAAATGTGTCCTCTAAAGGGGTTAAGTAGGGGATGAAAATTTTTATGACAGTTCGTCATTTTTCTCGATGGAAAATCCCATCAGGCACACTTCTTGTGTGAATATAAACCTAGGGAGGTTAAAATAGACTAAGCTTCAGATTGAACCTTAAAACATTGCTTCGTTTTGTATAGGTTGAATTGACCAGTTGATAGAATGACTTGACATCTAACTTTTTTTGTGTGTTTTACAGAGACGAAGATATGAACGACGAAGACACTGATAAAAGTGACACGAAACGTGATCGCCTGCCGTCATTCCTTGTAGACACAAGTAGTGCTAGCACGGAAAATAAGTCACGCGCCACGCCTGATAGTCAGAAATTAGCTTCACATAAAGGTAAAATGATTTTTACATCATCTTTATTGTTCTTTATCTTGAGTCCGATGGAAAACGATTTTTTTACGGAAAACGATATTCGGCCTGATTGCCATTTTCAGGCGAAAACCGAAACTTGAATGTTTTTTTTGTTTGGAGATAGACTTTTCTTTGGTTGAAGTAAAAGAAATGCAGAGTCAATCTTTTAATCAATAACTTTAACCGATTAAGTTGACTACCACTACACTCTGTCCACTAGGTTAACCATTTTTTGACAGATGATCTCCTGATGATTTCCTTTTCCTACTAGTGATTGCAGCAACGTTATAACACACATTTCGATACTTTCACTTTAATTTGTATGTGTTATCAATTACTTATCGATGTTTTGTTGTCGAATAAAAAATGTTGCGGTTTTTATGTCTGTGTTTATTATTATTAAATACAAAACAATACAAATAAACCGCTTTGTTTATTTTAATTTCAATTTTGCAGGTTTTGTAGCGGAAATCAGCGTAAAAATAAAGTATGCACTGTTTTGCCGTATCAATTGTGTTGTAGTGTTTATGTTACTGTAAAAGCCCGAACTGCGGTAAATCTCAGGATTTAGTAAGCCTCACCGGTAAAAGTCCGAACAGGCTGGTTCACAAATTCAAGGTCGCTCGGAGTCTCTTTAAAGGATAAAATCAGGAATGAATATGCGGAAAAGAACCGGAGTTATCGCTCGTAAGCTTGCAGTGTAAGCAAACTGAAGTGTCAGTGAGCTGGCCATGTTTGTCGAAGGACCGATAGCCGGTGGAGCAGAGACCGCGTATCGGCAAGCGTAGTGTGGGCCGCCCCCCAGCTAAATGGACGGATGACCCAAAGAAGGTGGCTGGGACAGACTCGATGTGGAAGGTGGAGGACAGGGTGTTGTGGCGCAGCCTGGGAGACGCCTATGTCCAGCAGTAGACTGCGATAAGCGGAGTTGATTGATCCAAAACAAAAATTTCCCAAATTCGAAAACGAAATTTGTCGGACTTTACCTATATTGCATGTATTCTCTCAATATTCAAGACTCATTACTAAAATGCTATTACTTCTTTTACAGCTAGTTCAAACACCATAGCAGTTCAAATTCACAAAGTAAATTCGGAAAAATCAGAACTAGCTGTCTCCAACGCAGACACATCGATTGCTAGCGTAGAAACAAGTGACAATCCTCGTTCAACCAAAGACAAAACCAAAAGGATTGTCACTACAGTCAGTGTAGACGAAAGTGTGACCACACCCAGCAAAGTGGTTGATGAGGGTGTGAAAACAGCTAATAATGAAAATAAAGATGATATTACAGCTACAATTGAAGCACAGGTCACTAATCAAGGGCCCCGAGAAGCAGGCCTTCGGTCAAATGCTGATGAAAATAACGTTCAAAGTGTAGGGGCAGTAGTTACTGAGACAGCTATTAGCGCTGGTTCGTCGTCGGCCAATAGAAAGTGGCGGCATATAACTGCGGACTGTCTGGCTTGCGTGCGCACAAGACCTCCGTCGTCGCATGAGTTGCGCGAAGCCTTCTTTGCAGGTAAGGCTGGTAAGAATTTAGCGGGATTGTCCGAAAGGGTTACCGCTGGCCCGGAACATAAAGGGCGAAGGAAGGAACACGGGTGGGTTTTAGTCAGTAAGAGTCTGACACTCCCTTCCGCTCCACCCAGAGCGGGAGGAGTCATTTGATGATTTCCCATCCTGAAAAAAAAAAAAAAAAAAAAAAAAGGCTGGTAAGAACTATTTATGAGTGTGAATACTCAAATATTTTTACTAATCTCATCATGATGTTTGGCAGATATGAATTTTGATTTGAATTTTTTATCTCTACCTTTAAACGCTCTTTCTAAATATTTATATCTAATTCAATTATAAATTGTTCTGCAGTAAAAATGTAAAACTATAATGTTTATCGAGTTTTCTAAGAAGTTTTTCGTTGAAGAGCGTATTCTCTGTTCGTTATACCTGTATAACAAACTAGTTTTAAAGCTTGCTGTGTCAGGATAAAGCCCAGGAATTGTACGTATTTTACCGTTTATAATGTTTCTAGGTATGGATGGGTCAGGTACGAGCTTTATGGAGCCTCGCAGTCCGACCGCCGAGAAACCTGCACCCGATAACAAAACAGGCCCGCAAGCAGAACTTTTGCATCAAGTGCACTTTATGTCCAACCCTATACATTTGAAACAGGTATTGTGTTTTTTCTTTCTCAATAAAATATATAACCCTAGGTATTTGTGTACAGACATTTCACACATATAGCCCTAAGGCTAAAATTCTCTGCTCCTTTCGGTTCCAGGGCTAAACTTATTGCCCTAAGGCTAAAATTCTCTGCTCCTTTCGGTTCCAGTGCTAAACTTATAGCCCTAAGGCTAAAATTCTCTGCTCCTTTCGGTTCCAGTGCTAAACTTATAGCCCTAAGGCTAAAATTCTCTGTTCCTTTCGGTTCCAGTGCTAAACTTATAGCCCCAAGGCTAAAATTCTCTGCTCCTTTCGGTTCCAGTGCTAAACTTATAGCCCTAAGGCTAAAATTCTCTGCTCTCTCTCTCTGCTCCTTTCGGGTCCAGTGTTAGCAGTTCCAGTGCTAACACTGGACCCGAAAGGAGCAGAGAATTTTCTAATGTGATTAAATAATGCACTTTATAATTTTAGTCTGAAAAATGCTAAATAGATCTTGCACGAGCGCGCTCGTGGACTCCTGAAGAGCCGTTTGATGTTTACGTCAGATGTGATTACAATTTTGCACTTTATTCCACTTAGAATAAAGTGTATTTTTGAACGTTACCAGAAAACGTGCCCTAACTCTACTTTCGTACAGCGAGGAGCCTAAGAACTTTATTAATTTCTAACGTTGATGATCAGACTAATTATAATTATACCCGTCTCGGTTATTCTCAGTCAATTTGAAAGGTTATTTTTTTTTCCAGGCTCGTTCTGTACTGCTGTCAATGAAGCAACGCCATCCAGAGGTATTCCGTAGCCCATGTGTTTATTCTGACGTTAGTGCCTTACTGGCAAGGGATACATACATGTTGTGCGCGCGACGGTTCGTACAAGAACTATTTCTTGATACGTGCTTTGATTGTTTTGCTACGGAACCGGCAGCGGTGTTGACGCGTCATGGCGTCGCTTCGCCGTCGGCTAGTGTAGGTCCGATCGTACGCAAATAGTATTTTGATATTTCCGAGCTTGTGAGGTCGCGGATATTTATTTATAAAAATAATACTTGGATCGGAGTTTGTCCATGTTTTTCTTCCTGGTAAAAAATATGTAACTCAGTATGTGATTGATTTGAATTGTCTCAGATGCTAACATGCTATATTTGTTTTTGTAACTAATAAATATTGTCAGAGTTGACTGCTTAAAAAGGCTACTATAATAATAAAAAATAAATACGAAATACGTTGTTATAGTACTGGGTCAAATTAAATTAGCGAAACTCCGCAGGCGTGGTGGGTATCGGTATCTAAACAATGATAAAACAAATTAATGTGATGTTTTTTGTATGGGGTCATCGACCGTGTAGTGTAGTCATTTGAAATATCAGTTTAAAAATCATATTATTTTTGTGTGAACTTCACAGCCGTTATAGGTTACAAAACAAAGAAAACAGATTTTCTCAACTCATACTTCAAGTAAAATCACTAACAGCAATCGTTGACCCTGTAGAATTTAATGCCTGGCAAGCTTGGTTTAGCACTAAATTCAGCGTTGGTTGATATCTGGTTGATTTGGTATTATATTAGTCTGGTTTTAATGATACGAAATGATATGGTTTAAACGCTATATTGAAAGCTATATTAAATGGTAAATCTAATCTAAATAAGCACTAAGATGGTTTGATTTGGTTTGAGTTACGCGATTGGTAGACGAATACGCACTGACTGGTAACAGATGCGATACATGCATTTATGGAAATGCAGGCAAGCAAAAGTGCTGAGCTGTTCGGTTGCAAATATTGCACCGAACAGACCCCCAAAATATATTTGTGTTTAATTTGATCTTGTATTCGTTGTTCATCTAACATCCGTGTTATAAAACTGTTCTTTCTGTATTAAGAAAATATTTACGCAAATACTAGTTCAAATACTAGATCGCGACTTTACATCGTCAATCATATTACGATTACTACTGATGTATTACTTTTATGCAGGTTTTGGTAATTTATAAGGTACTAATTTAATTATCTGATGCTGTAACTTCCTGTTATTATTCTATTTTCGAGCACTTGTATGGATTTGAATTTATATTATAGCACTTTATTATAGATAGGTTACCTTAAAATATGGATGTAAAAATACAATCTAGTTATTTACGATGTAACGTTACACAACAGTCTTCAATTAGTATTAGAAGTTATTGTTGCAGTTATACATGTAAAATAATGCTAATTTATATTATTTTATAACGTAGGTCTTCCGATTTTATCGGATAAGTATAAAATAACATTATGCTCTTTTGAAAAGTGTGCGTCAGTCTTATAAATCTATGCCTAGATTTGTAATTTAGAGCCAATCTACAACCTAACTCTGCATCGATTTATTAGTGAAACAAGGTTTGAGATGAGCGTGGACAAAACACTATTAACAATTATCGCTATTTGTTGTAATACTTGTAAAAAATCTTATGCTGTCGAAATTCCTAGTCACAGAATTTCGTATCTGATATCCATGTCATCCCACGTTCATGGAAAATCTTGTCAAAATACATGTAACCAATTATTATTATCATCCGAAAAAAAAAACAAAACATAGCTTTATGATACAAATTAATATAAGAATGCAGAATAACCAATTATGTATGTGAGATAAATTCCGCCAATTGCCAAGATCTTATTACCTACATTATTTTAAATTGAAAATTATTGTCAAATGGGGATGATGCCAATTTTTTTTTAAACTCGAAAATTTATTTGTTTGCAGAAAGTGCAAAATATACTATAAAAAGTCTAAAAGCTTAAAAAATTGCCATCACTTCTGTGATACACGTCTTTGGCCCAGCAGTTATTTTATTTTTAAACGTTTATAAATGTTATAAAATAACTGCAAGGCAAAGATGTGATGTAACATCTTACTAGCGCCATACAGTGTCCGTACCGTGCGGTAAGGACGGGAATAATCCCCTCCAATAACATTGAAAGTGTGTAGCTTAACCAAAATTCCATCGATTTTTACAGATGTTTACGATTATCTCATTTTACTATGCATTGCTTTAAAATTACATTATTTATTCGAACATTTCTAATATTAGTCATCATCCCTATTGCAGATTATCTCAAAGCTTTTATTTATTTAGTGAAGCACCTAAATCGACGCGATTACCTTAATATGTTATTCTTTTAGGAAAATAACGAAACTGTTAATTTACTAGTCTCACATAATGACAATAGGACCTAACTGACTGAATTTCGCACCATTCCCACTGGCTCCAATAGTTAATTATAGCTTACCTATTCTCACCTATCCCACCTTAAACAACGATACGAGATGTTCCCTAGTTTCAAGCATATTATTATAGTTTTAAATACAAACTACTAAAAACCTTGTGTTCATTATTTTACTAAAGTCTTATGTTTGCATTTAATAGTACTTGTTCTCTTATTTTCATTGTTGTTATTTATGGAAACTCGATCAGAATAGCAATTTAGTTTTACTCTACATGATATTATAAGTATTAATACAGAGCACGCAGGATGTGCACATACTACTTGTTATATAATCGTTTGTTAATGTTCAATGATAGTGTGTAATCTATAGCTGAAGTAAGTTTTTGCATACCACTTGTGGATTGTTATTAAAATTAAGTAAAAATCTGTCAAACGCAGCAGTATTTATAGAGGAAAGTTCTTGTATGCTATCTAGTTTAATAATTTATGCGTCCTCGATATCCTGCATTTATGAGACTGTAACATTTAATATGAATATCAGCTAATAACCTCTATCTACTGCTACTTTCCTGTTAAATACTAGTTCTAAGAGTTGATTCTGATACTGAAATAATAAAATACTACTCATTTCATTAGTCCAAAGTGAAATTCAAAATTGCATATCTAATTATCTGTTCTTTTGTAATAAATAAAAAATACGAAAAAGTGCCATCGTGTTGGTTCCTCCTTGCAATTATATTAACATGTTACATTACTCTTAAGTACCAACCTTCTATTATGCCACTTCATTACAATAAATATATTGTTTTATAATGTAGACTATAAGTTTTATTTTTTAACATGCACATGGTCTACTCAAAACGGTGAAGGAAAACATCGTGTAAAACTGGCATGTTCTAGAAGACGTCACATGTCTTCGAAGTTTTAGTTCTAGGTCATGGCCGGTTTTCTCACGATGTTAGTACGACGTATTTACCAGCCCGCACTGGACCCGCGTGGTAGATTATAGCCCAAACCCCCTGTCGAAGAGAGGTGTCCCAGCATTGAGAACATATGCTGATTATGCTACATGTTTACTTGCCAATGTTGCTCACCTATTTACTTAGACAGCAATTTGTTTATGAAAAGGGTAAATTAAACACTCGTTTATATTAAAAATAATAATTTAAATAAGACGGTACTAATAAAATTAACACGCATTAACATATGAAGCTTGATCCTACATTTTCAAAGAATCCTGACTCCTTGGTAGATCATCAAGATATACTATGACGAATTTAACCATTCTACGAATCTACTGAATAACTTAAGTGCTACTTTGACGATTCTGTCCCAGAAGCCTGGTTCCTCTTGCTCTTGCTGGCTCGCTGACGGGTAGTCATCATCGAAGTTCTCTAGCTGCCTTTTTTCTCGATGTGAGTCTGCAACGCTGTCAGGGTTGGCTGAGCAAAAAATACGCAGGTGATTAATTACTGATTCCGTATAAGTCATGAGGCAGTATCTACAACTACTTGCAACAAAGCGTGCATATTCATTAACAAAATTATTCAATTATTTATTTGCTCAAGTATGGTAGGTGGTGGGTATGATAATTATGATGTCGGTGTCATTAGGCAAATGAACCTAAGATTTTGTTTTCATAGAGGAAGGTATTATGTTGAGTGAGGAGAACGTGATGCCTAAAATAGGTCAGTCATAGCTCAAGGGTAGATTTAATCGGTAAATATTAAGGTGAATGGGTAGTTGAGACCGCGAAATTCAAATTTTCTTACGTTTTTTGCAATTTGCAGGTCAGTGTCAGGTTGTATCTTGATCAAAATATGATTCGCGACAATAACAGATACATATTTAGAGAAGTATAATCATTAGAATCAATAATACATCTTTCCAAGTTAGATTTCTACCACTAACACTTTTCCATAAGAGATTGGTGGTTGGTGGTAGAAATCTAACTTAGAAAGATATATTAATGATTCTAATGATTATAATTCCTTAAATATGTACCTGTTATTGTCGCGAATCATATTTTGATCAAGATACAATCTGACACTGACCTGCAAATTGCAAAAAACATAAGAAAGTTTGAATTTCGCGGTCTATCACTACCCATTCACCTTAATATGCTATTTTGTACCTACCTACTGGGCCAGTTAAAGAGATGCGACTGTTGGGCGAAAATCAAAACTACATATTTCAAACTAGCTGACCTGACAGACGTTGCCTTGTTCAAATTTCAATTACCATAGAAAAAAGCACTTTCGTTTTTCCCGAATTTTCCAATTTTCCGGGCAACTTTTCCATTAAAAATTTTCCTACAAACCTTATTCGGACAAAAAAATAGCCAACTCCGTGAAGCCGTTCTCAAGTGATGTGCTTACCAACGAACTGCATTTCATTTTTATATATGTATAATAGATATAGGTACATAGAAAGAAAGCGAGGTAGAAATACTTACATGAAAAGCTAGGAGCATCGATTGCAATCTGAAACAAATCAATTCGACAAATTATTTGTTGCAATGGTAACAAGCGCGTCTGTTGGTCGTGGTGTCGAAGATTTGACTCTGGTCGTGCAAATTGAAATATACTTATCTATTGTTACTGTAGGGGAACACGTTTTATTAAAGTAACTAGCTTCTACCCGCGACGTCGCCCGCGTGAAATTTCTTGTTCCCCCGACCCACCCCGTCGCGTCGCATCGCATCGCGTTCCCGCGCTATTATTTTGTTTTCGCTTAGTTCTTTTTGTTCGGCTCCTAAGGATCCTAGCGTGATGTTACATAGCCTAGCCTTCCTCAAGAATTGGGCTATCATATGCAGAATTTTTCAAATTCGACTGGTAGTCCCAGAGATTAGCGCGTTCAAACAAACAAACTCTTCAGCTTTATTATTAGTACCTATAGATAAATACCAAATTAAGTCGTAATAAGCTTCCGTTACGACTTCATTTTCTATTTATTTTGCAAAGCTTGCATTTGGGTCTGAAGATATCTACAGGCCCAATTTAAATTGCAGTCAATAAAACAAAACGAAAAAAAAAGAGAATTAAACTAATCACTTACTTGATATGCCAATATATATGAATAAAATAACGTTAAAAGAGCGACGGTTAAAAATATCGTCCTCATGTCTCCGGTTTCAATCACCACATTGATTTACCATGACTGTGAACTTGCCTTTTATACGAGGGCGTGGTTTCGCCTGATTGTGGCGGAAAATCATTGCTTGCAGACTCATCGCTACTACGGCAAGTGTTCAGAGCCCTTTTTAGGGTTACGTATCAAAAATGGGAATGTAAACTTTGTCTTTTTTTTTGTGATACATAGATTTTAAAATAATATGTATTATCTCTTCTTGGCATAAAAGTATCGATGGCAAAAAGTTTAAATATTTTTGGCCCAAAATTCAGCTGCGCGAACTCCGCTCCCTGACGCAGTCAGAAGATCATCAAGTGTAATGTACAGTTGACAGGGCATGTGGCGCAGGATGGAAGGTGCCCATTGTCTGTGGGGGGTGCCACATCCGCACTTGAGATCTGAGGGGCAATTCTACTAATTTTAACAACGTTCACAGTCTGATCTCAGTCTCAATCTGTCAAAAAATACTTCAAATTTCCCTACATTTTGACAAGTTTTTGACATTTCTTTGTCGCCGAGATGAGACTGCGACTAGATTTTGAACGTTTTAAATTAGTAGAATTGGCCTTCAGAGCCGTCCGTGAATCCCCATCTGTGGAGTTGTCTTTGCTCCGGCTGATTTAGATTCAAATTATATTATAACTAGCAGCGCCCCGCGGTTTCACCCGCATAAGTGTCGATTTCGTGGGAATATCAGGATGAAAATTATCCTATGTCCTTTGTCGGGATTCAAACTATATATCAAATTTCATCTAGATCGGTTCAGCGGTTTAAGCGTGAAGAGGTAACAGACACACTTTCGCATTATTTTATAATATTAGTATGGATAGCAGCCTATTATTTTCCTACTCCAGGACAAACGCGTCTTTCTTCTCATATGTACAGAGAATTTAAAATAGCCGATAAAAAACCTCACTATTGCGTCCCTGCGGCTTGGCCGCTTTGCTATGGGCTGTTTTGGAACTATTTATCTAGGTATTATTAAATACCCACAGACGCGTAAGCTTTAGGGCAACTTTTTGGTCATGAAAAAACGCGCAGATTGTCAAATCTAAATTCAACCAAGCGGCTGTTGGTAAAATTCTTGTAGGTACGGACGGAACTCTGATTGCGCGAACCCGACTTGCTCTTGACTGTTTTTTTTTTGGATTTCCAACTTCATTGATATAGCCTATTATAATTACATGTATCTGTACATTTCATGAGAGAATCGTGTAGCACTCCATTCTACAATTGATGATTTTTTTCGTTACAGGATTTCTTGATAGAACAACCCATAACAATTTGCCTGACCTGGGGATCGACCCTATATAAGTCAGTAATTGCGCTTGTCATTAACGATGTAGTCGAGCTTTCATCATACTCATAAAATAACATAGATTGTACATACTAGAAACAGTGGTAGATTAAGCCTGTCGGGGGCCCGGGGCGGCAAAATTAAATGTGCCCCCCGGCCCAGGAATGAATGTCGAAATATTTATTTAGCACGCTACCTCGAAAAGGTTAGGTAAGTTTTCTTTGGACTATTGATACAGAAATCAGGAAAACATTGTCGACCACAGAAAAGCTAGACCTTTTTTAAAGTATGACACAAGAGCGAGTGAAACGAGCTCGAAAAATATAGTAGGTACCCTCCGTTAATACATAGCACGCGTACCCAAATACAAACTGCCTTATACTGGGGGCCCGAGGCCGAGGCACCTGCCTCCCTCCCTCCCCCTGTTATTCTACCAGTGCTTAGTAATAATCATGAAGAATTTTTGATAACTATATCTCTAAGCTAGACAGTGACACATTCTAAAATAAAAATCCGGTTGAATGACTTTTGGTGTCGTCTGTACCCACATAAGATTGTGGTACTTCGTGTATGTTTTCATTAGCTGAAGCGACCTTGTCGATTCAGTTGCATGTTCCGCATGAAAGCATGCATACAATAGCACACTGGACACTGTGTATCATAGGCGTGGACTCGGACGGAAATGACGAGTCATCGCCATGTAATGTTTTGATTGTACATGGAAATGGACATTAGAACCTAATTATATTTATTTGTTTACGTTTATATATTGAGCATCAACAAAAAATAATTAGCTTCTAAGTATTGGTAGGTATATAAATAATGCTATTTAAGGTGAAACAAATTAGTGATTCTTCCAGACTTGGGTGAAACATTACTCCTCTAACTGAGCTAAATATAATAACGGGCTTAGGAGCGGGAATCGAACTCACGACCTCTCGCTTGACAGTTAACGCCTGGAACCATTGGGCTATTACCGCAATTTTATTTGGGTTCTTAAAATTCATTACAGGTACGAATTTCAGTTCTGTTTAATCAAATGCTTATTAGAAAGCCCGGGTAGGCTTAAAAGTAGAGCTTCTTACGCTCTGCGCAGGCCATCCAGGATAAACCACCCACTAAGCGAAGCATCCACCACCTTCGTTAAACCCCAGGATCATTTTCCTCCTGGGCGCGCTCTTAATCGATTGCGTACCAAAGTAGGTGCAGACACACATTTGTCGAAGTGGGGTATTTACTGACCCATCCCCCACCCAGTGGGTGTGCAGCGCTTCTGATTAGACCATGCCTCACTTGCTGGAGTGCCCATTCACCTGTACCTCGGGTGACCTTAAGAATGTTACTGATGCCGCAATCAATGTGGCCAGGGCCACCTACTGGACCCAATCAATAAAAAAACATCGAAGAAGAGGAGTATCGACACGAAAAGAAGTAGAAAGCATAAATTCTTCTCTTTTAGTAAAGCATTTAGTAATGCTTGTTAGTTAGTAATGATTTCTATTAATATTGTGTTTGCCTATCACTGGAGTTGAGTTAACAAAGCATAGTACTACGTATAGGTATCATTCAGCCTCCTTGCCAGTGTAAAAAATAAAACAAACCTTATCAAATATCAAACATTTATTTATGAGCATACTTACATTATTACATTATACTATTTTTTGGCCCCTCCAAAGCCAGAGAATCCCATTATCTGAGCAAGTTCAGACTGTGCTGGTGTATCTTCAGGCTCCTCGGACTCCATGAGCTTGCGCTTCTTGTCACGGCGTCTTTCACGACGCTGTTCTTTGACCCTGGCTTCTTCTTCTGCTGCTTCCCTTAGTCGCGTGTCAAGCTCGTATTCACGCTTCTTTTCTTCTAATTTACGTTTATTATTCGCAAAGCGAGCTTTGACCTGTAAATATGAAACGGTCTTCTTTAATTTTTTTTTTACAAAAATGACTAAATTCTGAGACTACTTTGGAAACAAAATTTTAATTCAGAGCTAAGTGTCTTTGAAATTAATGGTATATGGTGTAAGACAGTGACTGACTCTTACTGGATAATAGAGAAGGTATACAGAATTGTGGTTGACCACACAGGAGGTGAAAATATGAATAGTAATATTGACTCGACGTTTCTATTATGTTTTAAATACATAACTCAATGGAAGAAGATAGAGGCCATTGTCAAACTTAAAAACAAGCTCAATTTGTTTAACAACGTAATAAGTAACGAATTTTATCAATAATAAGGGCCTGCACCCAGTGGCGGCACGGCAGGGTGAGGGATTTTTAAGCAACAAATTACTTATGGCAACATAACTTATTAATATGACAATAAAATTTAAATTTCAACAGTAACAATGCCACGGTATCCTTAGGCATGCCGTGTTGTCCTAAGTCATCATCATTAAAATTTTAATTTTATTGTTACACATAATTATAGTTACTACTGTTACTAGCAGCGCCCCGCGGTTTCACCCGCATAAGTGTCGATCCCGTGGGAATATCGGGATAAAAACTACCTATGTCCTTTCCTGTGACTCAAAATAATCTCTATACCTTTCATCTAAATCGGTTCAGCGGTTTAAGCGTGAAGAGGTAACAGACAGACAGACACACTTCCGCATTTATAATATTAGTATGGATAGTATGGACTAGCTGCGCCCGCGGTTTCACCCGCATAAGTGTCGATCCCGTGGAAATATCGGGATAAAAAGTATCCTATGTGTTAGGCTCGATATTGGGTCCTTTCCTCTTTTTAGGGTATATTAATGATCTACTCCATTTATTAAAAAATCGGTGGTGGTGGTGGTGGTGTTATTTGCTGATGACACTTCCTTCATTTTTAAAGTAAAAATAAATAGACGTGCTACAAATTTTGACGACGTAAATAACGCCTTAATGTAGGTCCAAAATTGGTTCACTGCTAATAATTTAGTATTAAATGAAAAAAAAAAACTAAGTGCATTAGATTTTCTTTACCAAATGTAGGGTAGTGATTGTGAGATAATATTGAATCAAGAGAAATTAGAATTCGTCGATAAAACTGTTTTCCTAGGGATCACGCTCGACTCAAGGCTACAATGGGGTCCTCATTTAACATCTCTTGCAGGATAGCTAAGTTCAGCAGCTTATGCTGTCAGAAAAATCCGTCAATTTACTGATGTAGATACCACGAGACTAGTCTATTTTAGTTACTTTCATAGTATCATGTCTTACGGTATTTTACTTTGGGGACGGGCTGCAGAGATCGATTTTATTTTTATTCTGCAGAAAAGAGCCATCAGAGTCATATATAATCTCCGCAGGCGCGATTCTCTAAGGGAACTGTTTAAGGAAATTAACATCATGATGGTGTCTTGTCAATATATCTACGAAAACACCATACATGTAAGGAAAAATTTACATCTATTTAGTAAAAGATGTGAAAGACATAATTATAGTACTAGAAATAGGGAAAAGTGCCTACAGGCACTTTTGGATTGTCAAGTTTAATTGAAATACATAAATGTATTGAGTTTGGGTTATTTTGATGAATAAGCTATATTACTGTAATGTTTCATCAAAATCTGTTCAGTAGTTTTTGCGTGAAAGAGTAACAAACGTCCATCCATCCTCACAAACTTTTACGCATTTATAATATTAATAGGATAGGATGTTTCCTACTAATATTATAAACGCGAAAGTTTGTGAGGATGGATTCCATTCTCAAATCAATAGATTTGAGGGGCCTGTGGCTACATAATAACAGTCGCTCAGGTTGGTCAATTAGGTTAAGCTACGCTTGCCGCAGTTGGTCTGTGGATGGGTGACCAACTTTACATGCCGACTCCATGCCTAGAAAACCATTTAAGCCATTTGTACCAGCTGGAATGGTCATTTGTGGATCTTTGACAGTCACTACAGGTACAGGTAGTCAGAAACCCGAAATTCTGACAACCAGTCTTACCAAGAGGTATCATATTACACAGTAATTGGGTTGTGGTCGGATAGGCAGTCGCTCCATGTAAATCAACCCAACTCCAACATAGTTGGGGCTAGGCAGATGATGATATAAGTTATATTTCAATTTGTCACATAAAAATCACTCGCCGTACCATGCTGTGAGTGCAGGCCATAAGTCATTGATTATACAAACCTGATCTAATGAACTCCTTTCAATCTTCATGGACATGCCAAGATTCCTTTGATGTTTCTTTCCATTGATGTGGTCCAGAAAATTGATGGAATCTTTGACAACACAATCACAGACATTGCAGTAGTATCCTCCTGATTGTGAGGTAGGAGTGTTCTTTGTGATTACTACACTTTTACCGAGCTTAGAGTCTAAGTCAACTTTGTAGTCTCGCTGTTTGAGGAGCTCTCTTTTGATCGGCGGGACTGAAAAGAAATAGGCATGTTGTGGTCAGTGGGTCGTCTTAGTTGTAGATTAGTTTTACTAATATTTACTTGGTAAGTTATTTTGAGGTTCTTAGCATAGATTTGATTATTATTTGCTTAGCAACTTAGGGAAATAGTGGGTCAAGGAAGTTTACAAAGTGGGAATTAGCATTTTTTTATTCTTACGTAGATAACCACATTCTGCGACCATCAAACCTTTAGCCAGACGTAGTGAACAATATTCATTCACAAGGTTACATCCAGTTTTTCCAACTTGTATCTTATCAGGGCACAGCTTTTATACTAGACGTATATAGGATGAAACTGGTAATAGGTTGGTAATAGTACCTTTCTTTTTAGCTCGTTCCTCTTCCTCTATTTCAGCTTTCAACCGATCTGCAGCGATTCTTTCGAATTCGTCTTTGTCCCATTTTCTACGGTGGTCATCTGGTCTCATAGTCATGATGGTAGACTAATGTATATCCTTTACGGTAAAAAAAAGTTTTATCACTGCTTTATACTGGCGTTGTTGTTTATTTCGTTCACAAGTCACAATTCACAAATAATCGCCACGGCCCACGTTAATAAATCAGTACATCTTGATCTTTCTGCTTCTATCTATTTTGACACAAATGTCAAACAAAATACAAGAAATGACAGTGAAGTGACAGCAATCTTCTTGTTGGTTCTGGTTTGGTGGTTTCGTTTATGGCACTAATTTATGGTTTCGTATCTATGATGATCCTAGAAAAGCGCCAGGGTAGCCCGCGAAATTAATTTTTTTTTAGGTTTTTTGGAATTTGCTGGTCAGCATTAAGTTGTACTTTGATTAATATATGAATCGCGGCCGTAAGAAATATGTATTTACAGAATTATAATCATTAAAGTCATCAACACAACTCTTTAAGACCAAGTAATACTATTTCATGAAATCTTGACATTTTAGGATTATTCTAACTTAACAAGTTGTATTACTGATTCTAATGATTATAATTCTGTAAATACGTATTTTTTACGGTCGCGAATCATATTTTAATCAACGTATAACTTAATACTAACCAGCAAATTGCAAAAAACGTAAAAAAATTTGAATATCGCGGGCTACCTTAGCGCTTCCCCTTAAAGGGCCGGCGGCGCATGCGTAGTTCATACAAACGTAATACCAAAATAATTTGTAAATCAAACATATTCTTAATGTAGTGTGTATTTATTCCGATTGGATTACAGAATATCTAGGTTCCCAAATATATATTTTGAATGGACACTGATTTAAAGACGAGTTATGAGAAAAATAAGTTTTCTATAGAAATTTGAAATTCCTCATATCTGGTCTTTATATCGGAGTCCTTTCAAAATATATATTTGGGAACCTAGATATTCTGTAATCCAATCGGAATACATACACACTACCTTAAGAATATGTTTGATTTACAAATTATTTTGGTATTACGTTTGTATGAACTACGCAATTACGCATTTGCATGCGTAGTTCGCCGGCCCCTTAATCAGAAGAATTCCAAAATAGTCGTAGTATTTTTGTAACAATTTATATCCTGCATTAGACTAATAAAATTTTCAGGTATCAGCATAAAACATGCATTCGTTGCTCACAGACAACTCATATAAATGATTTAGTTGGTGTCAGCCGTTGTAGATGGCGCTACCTACAGCGTAGCCCAAACTTTTATGACTGTATGTAAATGTACGGACAGGACAGGTTTCTCTAATAATATTGTCGGGCAACCCCTTTTCGTGTGTGTGTGTCGTGTTGCGTGAAGGGTATTCCTGTAATCTGCATATGTGGATCGTCTCCACAAATCAGCATAATCGTAGGACAGGCCCGAGTACCTACCTAAACCTAAATAAGATCATTAAAAAATAAAATGCTTCGAAAACCGGGGCCGCGCCGGGTTACAATAAATAAAATAGTTCTCCCATTTAAATAAAACCTAACACTTAATTATTTATAAAAAAAATACTGGTACTGGTATTCAGCTGCATCCAGTTAGACTGGAAGCCGACTCCAACATACCTTGTTGGAAAAAGGTTAGGCAGATGATGATGACCTACTTATTTATTAATAACAACTAGCTAACCCGGCGAACTTCGTACCGCCTCAGAATCAATAAAAACAAAATGTATGAGAAAATGAACTAATTTTATTTTTTTTTTACTCGCGAGGTTTTCCCGTGTTAAAACACGGAGAGAGAGTTATTCTGCTATTCGGGGTGGATACAAATCCAACAAATCAAAGATCATAAAAATCTCGATCCAGTCGTTCTTGAGTTATAAAATGGTATAACTAACCCGACTTTGTTTTATTTATATTGATCATTCACTAGCTTATGCCCGCGGCTTTACTCGTGTGTAGGTCGGAAATTATCCAACGTACTACCGGGATAAAAAGTATCAGATTATGGTCTATCTGTCTGCCAAATTTCATCCAAACCCCGCTCAGTCGTTTCTGTGTGGTTGAATAACAAACATCCAAACTTATAAACTTTCACATTTATAATATGTGATATTAGTCAATTGAATGACGTAACATAAATATCATTGTTAATAGTGGGATATTAGGTTATAGAAATGTCGTTCGTTGTACAAAGAAAACATCGTCAGAACGGTCGTCAAAGTAATTTATACCTACTAGGGATACAGGAATGCTGATTGGGCAACGGCTGATGAGGTAAAGTGACGTCATTAGGAAGGGAGCAGGAAAAACTGATGGTGGTAATGACGCCAAGCGCTGAGTGTCCAATAAAAAGAGTTGATGAGGGACCGACTGTAACGCTGCGAAGACAAGAATTAATAGATTGGTGTCTATTGAAAGCATTTTTTTTTACAAAATATTCAATCTTCTGATAGAATTTGAGCAGACACATTATGGGTAAACTCGTATCGGGATGAGCGATGAGAGAACAGTCTGTGAATGATTAGCTTTGAATATTGTGGCATATTTGAGGCACTTATCCATCATAGGGGGCGTAATAATAATTCAGTAGGTACGTATATGAAATGAATTAGTGCCGTTCTTTGAGTCTCGAGTTGGTCTCTACATTGAATTTGATGAAGCTTTTGAATTGTATAAGGGTCAAAATCAAAATAATTGCTCATTTCAGAAAATTTACTTGTCCATCATCTTACTTTAATTTCTACTAAAAATCTATCAGGGCTATAGTTATAAAATACGGAACAATACAAAGGAGACCTTCTTTAAATTGTATTGTACATGTCGTTGTTAGTAGTTGACACCGCATTTTTTTTATATTGCGGCATTTTTAAAGGCATGTCTTGTAGTAGCCATACAAAAAACGTGTGTCCAACTTCCAGCGCTGATATTTCAAACTTGAAAAACATTAAAAGTATTATATTTATTTTCAGACAAAAGTGGCTATCCTCTCAAATAACACTGTAAAATGTGTGTAGAATCTTTGAAAACTAATTTGAAATATAAATTATAGTTTTAAATAAAAAAGAAAACTGGTCTCAAAATTACTTCATCGATGTTATTTCATTTATGTAACGCGTTATTTACTCGCGAAAAAGGTAGTTTGTAAAACTTTAATACTGGCAACATTAGCTGTCACTGTCCGGACTTCAGGCGACCAATCATAGGGCAGCAGCGATTTTGTTCTCGGCAATAAAAATGGATGCATGTTGCACGTTGAAAAAAAAACATAAATTGGTTTCTTTTCGGTTAATTGGAAAAAAGACGATAATCGCTCCCCCCACCGAATAACATGGTAATGTGGTACTACGACAGTTTTCGTTTTATTGCATATTCGGTGTCTAAAGCATTAATTATCATCTTGTAATTTTTTTTGTATTTTTTCTATGTATATTTATAAAAGTACAATAATTTCAATGGTACCGTAATGAACATAACAACATTATTCCCTTAAAATCTAAACACACTTTTTGCACGAATAATACCATAACATGTTATTACAGATCATGCAATCGTTAACTTTTTCGGTAAGCGACGATTACCATTATATTCGCGTAAGAAATGCATGCCTTTTTCCACGTAAAGTATAAAACAATTATATTTGTGTATTATTTTTGTTTACAATATAATAGAAACGGCTTATTCGATTTAGATGCGGTTTTCACTAATATATTGTAGTAAGCTTCACTTAACATTTAGTGTTTATTTCATGTCAATCGGTTCATAAATAAAAAAGTTATATCAATTTAAAGAATCACGGCGGACATTTTTAAGGTATACTATCAGAGTACGTACATGGACGCGCACTCTCGAGGCTAACTGATGAACAGCGTTTGATATTTGATCTGGTGAGCGTTGATAGTACTTTGGAAGAAATGCTATTTGTAGATGCACCCGGTGGAACGGTTAAAACATTTCTTACGAAAGTTATTTTGGCGAAGGTACGAAGCCAAGGTAAAATCGCGATTGCTGTCGCTTCATCAGGCATAGCAGCCACATTGTTGCCAAAGTGGGAAAACTGCTCATACAATGTTCAAAATTCCGATCGATTAAGACCGCACAGAAAGCCCTGTTTGTAATATTTCAAGAAACAGCGATAAAGCTAAGGTTCTTCGTGATTGTAGCCTTATTATATGGGATGAGTCCACAATGGCCAATCGAAAAGCAGTAGAAGCAGTAGACAGAACGTTGCGTGATGTCAAGCAAAGTGATCAACCCATGGATGGCATTACTATGCTTTTTTGTGGCGATTTTCGTCAGACTCTCCCTGTAATACCACGTGGAACAAGGGCTGTTGAAGTTAGAGCCTGCCTAAAGAGTTCTCGACTGTGGCATTACATTATACCTTTGCATTTGACATTAAATATGCGTGCGCAAATTAGAGGCAACGAAAATGCTCAAGAATTTTCAGATTTGCTACTTGAGATTGGTAACGGTGTGTTACCGCAGGAACAAGGAAAAGTTTTTCTTAATGAAAACCTATGCAACATAGTTTCATCAATGCGAGACCTCATATCATCTGTGTATGGAAATGCAACGCAAATACCAACTTGCGAAAATTTCTGGCTTTGCGAAAGAGCTATTTTGACGCCACGAAACGACCAAGCAGCAACAATAAACGCTGAAATTTCGAGCTATGTTCCGGGGGATTATGTTGAGTATATCTCCATTAACAGAGTCATGGAAGAAGGAAAATCTACAAGCTACCCAGTAGAATTTTTAGAATCCCTCAATGCTCCTGGACTACCAGCACATAAAATAAAATTAAAAGTAGGCGTACCGATAATGCTTCTTAGAAATTTAAGCCCCCCAAAACTTAGCAATGGCACCAGGTTAAAAGTGACCAATTTACAAAGAAATCTGATAGAAGCAGAGATTTTAACAAGGTGTGGAAAAGGTAAAAGTGTTTTCATTCCTCGGATTCCTCTCATTCCAAACAATTTTCCATTTAGTTTTAAACGAGTCCAGTTTCCAGTCAGCCTATGTTTTGCGATGACAATTAATAAAGCCCAAGGTCAGACGCTGAAAGTTGTAGGTGTAGATCTAAGTATCAGCTGTTTCTCGCACGCTCAGTTGTATGTGGCTCTGTCACGGGTTAGCAATCCTAAGAGCCTGTATGCTTTCATCCCCGATGGCCATACGTCAAATATCGTATACAGAGAAGCATTACTGTAAAGTAAATTTTTAGCTACCCAAACGACGGTATATGTAATTCAAAATATGCTGCCCGAAAAGTCACTATTCCACGCTGACGAAGTCGCGGGCACAGCTAGTTAATAAATAAAAGGACTGATTATGATAAATAATAAAACCTTTGTTTTATTTCATAAATTTTATTAAAACGCTATTATAAATTATCCAGTATTAATATCAACTTCCTCTATTATTGTTATTTTTCTGCCAAATCAAATAATAAGTACTGGATTATTTAATAAAACATGTATTTGCAACATTATATTACTGTTAATCTTTTGACACCACACATCGACGAATATTACTGTAATGTAATATTACATTATACACTATCGCTTGGATTTCACACAAATAATATCGTAATATCATATTGCCGTTAGGTTTTTTGACACTGTATTACAACGAATAATACTATAATGCATTAATATTGACTACGATATTGTTGCGTTTACACGCGAATAATATGGTAATGATGCGTTGCATACTATACTTTTGCCATTTAATTTCAGTAACATTATTTTTGTGAATAACTTAATTTTATTAAAGTATTACAAAAAAATCATAATATAAATTAGATTGTAAAAAAATTAGCTTTGTTTTGACGTTTAAATGTCTACCTTACGATCTACCCGTGCCGAGATATACGCATAAAACAGTTTTTTATTTTTCCTGTAAAATTTTGATTTATCGATTACCATATTATTCGGTGGGGGGAGCGGATTCATAAGTAAATTTAAACTATTTCTTAATGTCTGGAAACTATTATGTTAGTGCTATTCTGTCGCTTATTAGCTGCAACGACCAAGTTAATTATGTTCTGTGATTTGCGGTTAGTCTCTAGAAAAACATGCTTATTTCTTCCTTTATGTTACATTTGTGTAACATTTTTTATGTTACGTTACTTAAAATTGGATTAAGGCGTGTCTACAGCATACTTTTAAAATATTATCTAAATTATAATTAATCAAATAGTATAATAAAAAATAAGCATATTTTCTATGGTCGTAGTCAGTGTTTTGAGGGATGCAAACTGAAATCATCAAAACAGTACTGCTATTACTTTGTACAGACGCCAGCACTACAATCTGTCAAATTTCTTTAATAGATTATCAACTTTATCGCTAAAGCCAGAAGGTTCAAAGTTGATTGGAAAAACACAGTTTCGGGTAGCTTGATGTGCTGGCGTCTGTACATGTATCATGCTCATATTCACTATGTCCAGTAAACGGTGTACGTGTATATGTTAAGATTTTTAATTATTAATATATATATAAGTCTAAAACTGTTTTTTTTTTATTTACAACTGTGAATGCAGCCCTTGTTTTCCTTTATGTTACTTTTATGTTATTGTGACATAAAAATAACATTTATGAAATGAGCAATTATTTTGATTTTGACCCATATAAGCTGACGAGCATTAGACTAATAAATTTTCAGATATCAGTTTTCAAAATGCATTCGTTGCTTACTCATATAAATTATTTAGTTGGTGTCAGATCAGCTGTTATAGATGGACCTACAGCGTAGCCCAAACTTTTAGGACTGTATATAAATACTCGGACAGGACAGGTTACTCTAATAATATGGTCGGGCAACCCCTTTTCGCGTGTGTGTCATGTTGCGTCAAGGGTATTCCTATAAGTAATCAAATTATAGAAAAGAACTGTGTTAACAGTAGGTACAGCATAGCATGAGTCAAGTTTCTGCACAACATACCTACCAACATGACATGTGTAGATTTATCTCACTATAATAATGTAGCAGTCCTCATAGACAAGCATGGGTTAATGCGACGCGATTTGGGACAAGAAGCTTGACGAAGTGGCGTCATGAAGAGAACGAGCGCGGCCGCCCGAGCGTGACACATGGCATGACTATAATATTATTATGACGAGAAATTTCTTCATTTTGCCCTTTTTGCCGGCGAGATAGCAGTTATCTATCATGTCTCTTGTTTTTTTTCAACGGTACCTATTTCTTCAGTCTTCATTGTAGACGAATACCTATTTACTTTACTCGGGACGTGGTGTTAGTAAGACAAATTTTAGTTGAAAAATGATTGTTCTTTATGTTTTAATAAAACTTAAAGAACACATGTTTTTGAAATATAAGTAATATGTGAATGTGGTGATATGAAATTAATATACCACAAATTGAAGTATTTCTATATATTCCTTCATCGTCATCTGCCTAGCCTTTTCCCAACTATGTTGGGTTCGGTTTCCAATCTAACCGGATGCAGCTGAATACCAGTATTTTACATGGAGCGACTGTTTTGCATGGAGCGAATTTCTATATTTTCCTTCATACCAAATATTAATATAATGTACTGTCTAGTTTACATAAATATGAAATATTTAGCGTAACCACTGAGTGTTATGGCGACTATGAGAACACTTCAACAAAACTAGGAGGCCATTACGACAAAGCTACGAGGCCAATACGACAACGTTCGACAAAGTTACGACGCGCGACGACGGGATGGCGCTACGACGAGATTACTACGATGCTAAGACAAATCTACGTGGCTACGAACACGCTACGACGAGATTACGATAATGCTACGACGATGCTACGTTGTTTTGTGTGTAAAAACACTTGATGATAACGATTCCATAACTTACATCTAATTTGATAAATGGGCTAATTGAATAATATTAGTATATGTCATAGAAATAAAACTTAAGGCGAAAGCGCCAGGGTAGCCCGCGAAATTCATTTTTTTTAGGTTTTTTGCAATTTGCTGGTCAGTATTAAGTTGTACGTTGATTAATATATGATTCGCGGCCGTAACAAATATGTATTTACAGAATTATAATCATTAAAGTCATCAACACAACTCTCTAAGACCACGTAACCCCAAATAATAACTGTTTCATGAAATCGTCATTCTTCGGGGTTACGTGGTCTTAGAGAGTTGTGTTGATGACTTTAATGATTATAATTCTGTAAATACATATTTGTTACGGCCGCGAATCATATTTTGATCGACGTACAACTTAATACTGACCAGCAAATTGCAAAAAACGTAAGAAAATTTGAATTTCGCGGGCTACCTTAGCGCTTTCCCCTTAAAGATTTAGATTTTCTCCGTGACTGTACTAATGATGAAATTGGACAGTGGGTCCAGTCGACCTATTCAAAATGTGATTGGGTTGAGGGATCCTGTGGGTCCATTTCGAGTGGGTCCAGTTGACCAAAGACTCTTACTGAGTAAGCTGGCCGGTGGCCGGAGGTCGGTGATCTAAACAGTGAAAAAAAAGTCTAATGTCTTAAAGACTGAACATTCCTTTTGGCACCTGATTATCTAAGAACAATGTTTTCAATCATGTTCATAATCTTTTAACTAATTTAAAAAAATGTAGATACTTTTTACAGAAAAGACCATGTCCAAAGAGGTCACAGTGTAGGCCCTCCTTTTCTCTATGTTATAAACCTAAAACAGGAAAGATACACTAAGATAAGCGGGACCAACTTTGTTAAATTATTAAACCTGGTTAGGATCAATCCTACAAGGAATTATCTTCACTCCGCTCACCGTAAAGCGGATTTTTTGCAGTCGCTTTCAATGTAAATTGCATCGGTCTCGTGAGGGGAACACAACCTGAAAGAATCGACGAGAAAGGGTAGAGCGCGATCCGACACACATCGAGTGTGTGACAAATTGACTTTACCAAACAAATGGGCACAATTTTCTTTACACGTCATCACCTTAACAGTCATTAGGCTAACGCTAAATCGTTGGTTCTTAACGTAAAAACCGGCTTTTTCAAAGAATAAAGGGAGCCATTACAAAGATGAGTTCGTAAGTAGACACTGGGATACTTTGTGACTTGGATCTATGTTACAGTTAATGTGTGTAAGGTAGGAGTGTTACCTATTTATCACCGTTAATATTTTAACGCTAGATGCTGGGTAACCAGAGGTCAATTACGATATTTCAAGCGGAAAATTTCTGACGGGAGGAATTACAAGTTATAATGGATATAATTTAACGTCGAATTGGTTCAACAACGTTGAACAGCCAGTAATGTTCGGTGAACTATGATGTAAAACATGTCACTCGGGATTTGCACGAGAAGTCTAGGTGATGCGGACGGCTTCGAACGAGCCGGAGAGAACGCCCCCGGCTGTTTCTGCTTCAATAAATCATCTCTATCTTACTTCCCAACGTATAATGAAGTTCGATTGTTTCGTTGAATATTAATAACTGTACGAAGCCCATGTAAATGTAGCCACATAATGTAGGCATTTCTTCAAAACCTAGCTTACGTAATAGGTTTTGTTCACATTCGACCTATGCCCTTTTATACCCTGAAACTAAATGGATATCTATTTTTCAACAGCACTTTGATTTGTTTTTTAATTCACAGAGTACGAACACTACCATATGGTTTTATTACCATAAAAAACCTATAGGTATAGGATAGGTTTTGAAGCATAACATAATCAGCCTGTATGGTTGCTAATGTTGGACCACAGGCCTCATCTCAGTGAGAAGGAGTGGGCCGTAATCCACCACCCGGGCCCAGTGCGGGTTGATAGATGTCACATGTCTTCAAATTATTGGTTTGAAGACATGCCGGTTTCCTCACGATGGTTTCCTTCACAGTACATATGGTTTTGAGGTTTTGAAGGTATAAGTACTTTTACAAACATTAAAGGCCCACTATTTTTATATGACATCTATGAAGATACAGCGAATAGGTATGTCTAACATACTCCTACTAAGTACTTATAACATATGTCAACTACTATAGAAAATATATTGTACACTACAATCCATCATAATTTGGAGCACACGCAAACATACCTCACCTGTGGTATCTTTCAGAAAGAATAGAATTTATCATACATCATGAAAGAAGAAACTAAAATATAATTCTACTTGATTCACTTGTAAAGTCAGGTAGGTAATCTTTGCTGATGTTGATGCTCTGGATAAGTTAATCTTTACTAATAATAAAGCTGGAGAATTAGTTTGTTTGAACGCGCTAATCTCTGGAACTACCAGTCAGATGTGAAAAATTCTTTTTGCATTTTATAGCCCAATTCTTGAGGAAGGTGTTAAGTAGCCTATAGCTACTTAACATTACGCTAGGGCCCTTAGGAGCCAAACAAAAAGTTGGAAAGAACGCTAAGCGAAAACGAAGGAATAGCGCGGGCAGACGAAGGGATGCGACGGGGTGGAAGGGGGTATTTTGGGGGAAAAAACATTTCACGCGGACGAAGATGCGGTCAGAAGCTATATAACAATAAAGGTGATTTCTATCTAGTTACCAGTTCATTGTAAAACAAGTTGGACGCAAAAATATAGGATAGACTTTGTGACGGTTTTCCAGCAGAACGATCAATACTCTAAACTCAATCATTTATTCATAGGTAACTAGCGCGCCGAAACAGCCATTTTTACGCGATCTTAGCAATTTCCGTCCCGGCTACCAACTAACAGAACATAGTAGGTACTCGTAGATAGCTACATTATTTGCTATAATGGTATAAGATGAATCATAATAACACATTTTCAAGGAAAATTATCTCCATCGAGTCGTTGCTCACTATCACATTCTGATAAAACATATTGAAAACAATTTGGAATGGAATTTTATCGACAGGTCTCGAGTCCCCGACTCTGTTAGAGAGAATACTCCTGTACTAAACTATATTGGTTCGTATCCCTGGCTGTCACAGCCATAATGTAGGTGTTTATTAGTGTTGCCCAAATGCAAGACCAAGACAAGACCTTAGCCAGTCTTGGTCTTGGTCTTGCGTCAATACACCTGGTCTTGGTCTTGGTCTTGGTATTGCGCTCTCAGTCTTGGTCTTGCAGCAAGAGTCTCGCAAGTCTTGCGAGACTCTACTACTTAGACTAGACTACATTGCCTATTGTCTATTGCTCAGGGTGCCAGGGACATCGACGCGCAACCGCTTACCATGGATTCAGTACATGATTCTGGACCTGCGTTGAAATTTTTCGTCGGCTTTTTCTTAATTTTTTACGTTTTTTTCTGCAATTTGTTTTACTGTAAATTGTATAAAATCATTATTTCTATCTGACCCAATGAGATTTTTAATTAAAAAATAGTAAATTCACTTGTTTCACTTAAAACAGCAATGTAAATAAAACTCGAAAAAGCTACCTGATCAGCTGTAATGCTAAAGTTCATTTGCGAGGTCAACACTGTCTTCGCGCTCACGCTATTCGCTTTCAAATGCCGCGACAAAGGGACCGCAGCGCCAAGCGGTCTCCTCGTATTATTAACGCAATTGAAAATAAACTTTAAAATTATTACAATAAAGTGCATAAAAAGCATTTATGCACTTTATTGTAATAATTTTAAAGTTTATTTTCAATTGCGAACCTGACAAAAAATGCGGAAGATTGCGGGAATCCCCGCGCGGCATCGAGTCGGCCATGAATCCCCATGAATCTAACAGACGCGTCACATGAGGCATTTTAATCATCTACATAATTGAATGACTCATTTACTACTTTTATTTTAGATTCGTTATGAGGGATAATTATTTTTCTAAAGCTTCATCGATTTAAGGGGGAAGCGCTAAGGTAAATCAACCATGAACCTTAATGCTTTAGCGATAAAGTTGAAAATCTGTTAAAGAAATATGGCAGATTGTAGTAGCTTGATGTGCTGGCGTCTGTACCATAACATCGGCTGGCTTAAAAACTGCTACTAGTACTAGACCTACTCGACTCGCTGTTAGTTTTAAATTTTGCTGAATAGAAGAATAATATAAACTTTGAAACATAAATACCTAGGTACATTATTTTTACGAACCTACTAACGTTAGATCTGCACATTAGACTTATACAAGTATAATATAATACTCTAAGTAGATATACCTACAAGGTATGAAATGAACTTTGCTAGAAAGTTATCCTAGGTACATTTTTATCACATATGGGAACAAATTTGTAAGTAACACGCTACCTACCTACTTAATAAATAGTCGAAACATATAATAATCAATACAATACCTGTTAGTGTTATGACGATACGGTTTTGATACTGGGGAACGTCTATCAAAATCGGGATTGAAACCAAATACCTACTATAACGCCCAAATTAATCTCAGTTTGACTTAACTGCGAGACGCAAGAGTCTTGCAGGCTTAGTCTTGTTCTTGCTCAATTCTTGCAGGGGTCAGTCTTGGTCTTGGTCTTGCTACAATAAGTCGGTCTTGGTCTTGGTCTTGGTCTTGCAAAAATGCAAGAACAAGACCAAGACTGCAAGACCAAGACCGATTTTGGGCAACACTAGTGTTTATAGATCAAAATAGGAACATTTATTATTAGTTTTATTGATTCCACGACTATTTCAGATGTGGCGGGTTTACGAATGAGTAGATCTCATGCTCATTTTGCGAGAGTCTTAAAAGGTGGACAAATAAGGTAACTATATAAGGTTCATACCATTCATTTAATTGTCATACGAAATTGCCTTAAAATTAAGTTATGCGTTTAGGTCTGGTGTTTTGTGAGAGAAAGTATGCAAGGGTCCACTGTTCCC
Organism: Luperina nickerlii; assembly: GCA_963855955.1. Classification (NCBI taxonomy): domain Eukaryota; kingdom Metazoa; phylum Arthropoda; class Insecta; order Lepidoptera; family Noctuidae; genus Luperina; species Luperina nickerlii. Next base: position 12,885,861 of record OY979669.1, read on the forward strand.
TGTTAGTTTTAATTTAAATTATATTCAATTCCAAATAGCCATTATTTTTATTACTTTACATTCAATTACATTTCCATTTATGAAATACAAACTGTTATTTACTTACATAATTACAAGTTTTATACAATTTATTTCCATTTTAATTACTTATTTATTCACATTCATGCATTTGTTAATTTCATAATTATTATTATCTAAATTAAAATAAATATTGATATAAATTATTTGGTTACATAAATTATTTTAAAATTATTATTAATCATCGACATCCGTACCATTAGTATTAGCTTGCCCTTTGGCAAATTCCCCCCGGAGTTTTCCATATTTTCCTATTTGTGGCTTTTCTTCTCCATGTTGATCCTGCCGTTTTTTAATTTCATCCTCCCATCTCATTCTTTGACGCCCTTTCCTTATTTTTCCTTCTCGAGGGTACCACATTGTGATATTTTTAGACCAATTTTTTCTCTTGTTTCTTATAATGTGGCCAATCTAGTTCTATTTAGGATTTTTTACTGTGCTTATTCTGGTTTCTATTTCCTTTTGCATTAATTGGTTTTCTGGTGAAATTATTTAATTAATAAATTATTGACCTAAGTATGTGTATTGGTCAACATATTCTATTTCGCGGGAATTTAGTAAGATAGGTGTTTTTACATGATTGGTCATTAATTTAGTTCATTCATACTCAAACTTACAAATTTGCTTTCTCTTTCTAATTACGTTAACATTATTTCCAAGCTTTCATGGTTTTCACCATGCAAAATAAGGACATCTGCGAAACTTACGTGGTTTAGCTTTTCACAGTTTATATTGATTACAAAAGTATCCAAATCTATTTGCCAGAATATATGTTCTTATACTGCCGAAAATAGCTTTGGCGACAAGGGGTCTCCTTGACGTACTCCCTTTTTTATTTTGGTCGCTAGGCCTTTTCTTTCGGTCTGGATTTTGGTTGTTGATTCCTTGTATATGCTTTTTATTATCCTGGTATATTTAGGATGTACTCCTTGTGAGCTAAGAGCTCCCAATATGTGAGTATGTTTCAGAGAATCAAATGTGTTATTATAGTCAACAAAGACCAAATAGTATTTATTTTTTGTATGACTTGTTTTATGACATGGATATGATCCATTGTTGAAAAATTGCTTCGGAATCCAGCCTGTTCTTTAATTTTAAATTATATACAATATAATTAGTGGTAACATAATAATTGTCTCTATGTTAATTAATTTAATTGGTTTTGTACCGTTTTATAAATGAAAAGTTAGTTAGGCTTAAACTTAAGTAGAAAAACATAAAAGTTCAGTACATTAGATAAAATATTTATCACGCACGGAGTAGGTAGATCCTGCTTAGGTAAGCCATATTGAGATAAATCTTCTCACGTACCTTTCAGTAGAAGGTATTTACTTTCCTAAATATCTGGTAGTTTTCCTTCGTGTCAGTGCTTCGTATCTAGGTACTTGTGCGGCTTGGAATGGTACGAACAACTTCCACAACATAAAATGTGTCTGGTGTTTGCAGTGAAAATTGCAGTGCACGTTGTGGGGACGAATGGACAGGTGACAGGTCGTTATTGCGCCATCTACAAGACGTGATACATACCTACTTTGAAATAAAAATAAAGGTTTTATTGATTAAATGGAAATGAATATTAAAGGTTATCCTAAAATCCTAATCATTACACCCTAGATTTTCATTATTGACTTGCCCGTTCGTTTAATTTCCGTTCAATATCTAATTGACATTAATAAAAGTCAAACGCCCTATTAAAGGATATATTGATCATAAAAATGAAATCCAATAAGAATAAAATGAAACGGGCAAAGAATGGTGATAAAAAACAAATGAAAACGGTCTCAAAAAAACGTCAATTTTGTGTAATTCCAGTGAAGGGTTGTTTTATTTTAAAATGGCGGACCAATTTGTATTTTCCAGCGGTAAAATTAATGTTTTAGGAGAGATATGGTGGGTTGCGGGATTGGACGGCTGTAGATTATGATTTATATTTGCTTTGGAGATGCGCTGCAGGTAGATAGGTAGATACTTAAATACAAACACGCTTTTATTTAAAACTAGTACCCGACAGATGCCGTCCTGTCCTTAATAATCCCATAGAAAAAAGGTCGTACACTATTTTCCGAATCTGAAAATTTTCCGAAAACTTTTTTGACATTTTTCTTACCATAAAAATCTAAGTCGGAGTATAACAAACATTTTAAAGCTAGATTTTCCAGTCGTTCTCAAGTGTTGCGCATACTAAAGAACAGCATTTCACTTTCTTATACTTAAGTACTTAAATAGGTATACAAAAGTATAACACAACTGGGTTTGTACACTGTGATGATTTATTAGTATCTACAACTGTACTTAAATCGTGCAAATAAGCAAGAGTGAATAACAATATGCCCATAAGATTTAATTAAGTCTTTCATAATATAAATACTGTTTTCAACACACTTGCTCGTAGTGGCTCTTATTGAACCGCTTTTAGGTCCATAATGCAGTGTATTAAAAACGCGTGCTTTTTCTTTGTATTATCCCACTAGTGCAATAGCGCCACAGATAACTATTTACTAGTCGGTGATGCGCGCTTTTTTAATCTTATCAAAGAGACTTCATGCCAAAAGAAATACCTCTCCCTCACTTTTTTTTTAAATAGTCTGTGTTGTCCTTAGTCCCAAACTGAACTAATATTTATTTACCTTAAGGCGAAAGCGCCAGGGTAGCCCGCGAAATTCAATTTTTTTAAAGTTTTTTGCAATTTGCTGGTCAGTATTAAGTTGTACGTTGATTAATATATGATTCGCGGCACAAACAAATATATATTTACAGAATTATAATCATTAAAGTCATCAACACGACTTTCTAAGACCACGTAACTCCAAAGAATAACTGTTTCATGAAATCGTCATTCTTCGGAGTTACTTGGTCTAAGAGAGTTGTGTTGATGACTTTAATGATTATAATTCCGTAAATACGTATTTGTTACGGCCGCGAATCATATTTTGATCGACGTACAACTTAATACTGACCAGCAAATTGCAAAAAACGTAAGAAAATTTGAATTTCGCGGGCTACCTTAGCGCTTCCCCTTAAGGTGAATGCGCAGGGACCACGGACAATTTAAGGTGAATGCGCAGTGGTAGACCGCGAAATTCAAAGTTTCTTAGGATTTTTGCAATTTTCAGGTCAGTGTCAGGTTGTATCTTGATCAAAATATGATTTGCGACTATAACAGGTACGTCTTTACAGAATTATAATCATTAGAATTATTAATACATCTTTCTAAGTTAAATTTGTTCCATAAGAACAAATCTCTAATGGAAAAGTTCATAGGGAACAAATCTAACTTAGAAAGATGTATTAATAATTCTAATGATTGATTATATTCTAATGCCTATAATTTTGGCGGTCTGTTGTCAGTGCTTTTATTTACACTTGCGCGCGCATCGCTAGTGCTGGCTGGCGCGGCGCGAAAGAATCAGCACGACATTTTCCATACAAGTTAATATCAATACAAGTCTGTTTTTTCCTCGCAAGTGTGTTGAAAAACGTCGTATGAAACGCGTGTGCATTGATCATTCTACGCTCGGCTTATAATAGGTACTACCTCGAGTATAATGATCAACATAGCACACATGACATGTATCATCATGTACTATTATTGAAATTAGAAAAACTTTTGAACTTAGTTTGTGTTGACCCTGTTAAAACAATTTTCTTAACTAAAATACTTAGTATTTCATACCAACGGTTAGTATACTCTATTTGCCGTATTTTATAATGCAATATTGCGTGTCCAAGATGCTAGAAAGCGCAAGGAGAGCACGTATCGCTTGAATACATGGGGGACCACTGGACATGGTCCTATTTGTGTGCACTCGTGCAGCGACGTGGGTACCTACCCTTCGATGTTACCTGCAACAAACGGCTTGCCTTTGTTCTCTGAAATACATTCAAAACTTGTCGAAAATGTGAATACCTACTTTAGTATCTGAATTTTATTTAATTATACATATCTACTACTTTGTTATATTCAGAAATAAGTTCTTGTGCTATCAAAAAAATATCAATTTTGTTTGTTCTTTTTAAAATTATTTCGTAAGGCATTCTAGGAAGGATGCCTTTGATAAATAAACCTTTAGATATGTTTCCTAGGTTTTTTTTTCCATCAGATGTTTTCAACATTGTCTCGAGCTTCATAAAAGAGGCTAGAACTAACGAATAGGTATAATTTGTGGTTTCTGTGAGTGACTTCAAAAGAGTAGTGGAGTAAGGCCGAAGTCAAAGTTAAATCATTTATTTCAGATAGGCACATAAAAGGCACTTTTGATTTGAACGTCAAAATTCAACTGATTCTAGTAGCCTTTCCAAGGTAGTTTCGTATGGAGAAGAAGGTTTCAGGGTTCTAATAATAATTTATATAATATGTGTATAAAATTCAAAATCCTGACTGACTGATATATCAACGCACAGCCTAAACCGCTGGTTCTAGTGACATGAAATTTGGAGGGTGTGTTCTTTGTGAAGAGTAGTTATCCACTGAGAAAGGGTTTTTAGAAATTCTACCCCTAACAGGGTGAATGGGGGGAGGGTGAAATTTCACGCGGACGAAGTTGCGGGCAGAAGCTTAGTACCAACTTATATAAAACTGTAAATATGATCAGTGAAGAAAAAAGCTTACATAAATAACATAAGTTTTACGCACTATTTTATACGTTTGACTAAATTCGTCGATTTTTAGACATAAAACTCATTTTGCGTAAAATTTTACTATCTAGATCATACATTCGTCTGGGGCCAGTACCTCATCCAAGGTTTTACATCATACACCTCAGGGCTGGTTACATATACATAGCTACAGGAACCTAACCTAAGTAGAGCGTGTACCTATGGGTAGAAAGAACATAACGCGCTCGCATCGTTTCTTTCATCTTAGCGCTTATTACGCTTTTTTCATATTTTTTGGACGTTTATTTACGAGATCGTGAGGGCGGGTAGCCATTTTCAGGTAAAAATGTTAAATAAAATTCCTCAAAGCTGAATTCCCTATTTCTGACACTTTTATTTGATATCAAATTCTTAGGAAATACCTTATTGCCAAATATTTAGTACGGATCTAATATTTTATTTGCTTCTTTCATTCAATATTCGATAAAGGACGATGGGCGCTATCGTCTTCAAAACTGAAACTTAGTCAATAGATTGGAGACGTATCTCATTTAAAAGATCTTGGCTTACTGATCATTCTTTCAGGCAGTCAAAAGTATTGATTTGTTATACCTTGTATTTATTTAAAACACGCCAAGTAAAAAAATAGCTATTAGGGCTGATAATTATGATGGATTACAAGTACTATAGTTGAAGTTGAAGTATCGTATTTGTACTGTAGAAGCAGAGCTAAAAGGTCGTCATTTTTACTCGTATAATTTGCATAAGTATTTGTCCTTACCTATAGATTGCTTATTTCGTTGCAAAGTGCACGTATAATATAGCAAATAGGTACCCAAACTAGCACCGAAACAGGCGGTAACATCAGTGACATTATTCAGCTTATTTCTCAGCGCCCGACCATATTCCGTGCATTCCGTTTGTGAATGCATTGTTTGCGTAAAATAATACAGGAGTATGACAGCCATTTTGACTTTAAAATGGGATATATTAGGTACGTCTGTCAGCTTCTTTCGTTTCAAACGCTTGAAATTCTATTGCACAAGTTAAGAGGAAACGCGTGTGGTCTTTTTTCCATAGAAGCTCTCTCGCCTGTTATCTGACCATAAAGCAATGATTTTTATAGAATAATAAATATTAACTACTTGTATTGTTCCTATGTTTTCCTTATTAATGACACATTATTTTATAAATACTAGAACCCTCAAAAAATGCCGATTTAAACCGCTGTCAACAGAGGCCTAATGTACAAATTTGAAAACAGCTATTAATGAAAAAAGAAAAACATAGGGACACAGTATATATCCTTCTTATTCAGCTTATGAAATATCTTTATTGGTCCAATATTGGAGGAGGAAATAGGCGAGAGCCAAACTTCTAATTATGACTTTTTACTTAGGCTTTTTCAAAAGTCTTTCCGACCGCACGATAAATTGTGAATTTCGGTCAATTATACAGAAACAGAAATACTTATAACGGTTTAATGGGGGATTTATTGGAATCGTCCGACTCGTATGAATTGGTGATTTTAATATTGATTTTTTACTAGTAGAAACGGTATTAGGTATCAAAAGGCCGGACTCGAAATTCATTACCTAGTACATAATCGTATTTATTAAATATTTGTTAATAGAAACTTCATGCACTCGTAAAAAAAAATAATGGCAAATGCCTGAGGCATTTTCTACCAGTCAACCTAAGGGTGATGCATACACAAAACATGGCGGGTGTAATATAAGGGATATTAGCGCGTTCAAACAAGCAAACTCTTCAGCTTTATTTTTAGTAGTATAGATATTTTTTTTATTTTCTATTAGGCCGGATATATTTTTTTCTGAAAATGTTTGTAAACCATAAAGAAAATGAGGCACGTACTTATTTCACCGATTGATGTTTACGGAAAAATCTTGTACCAATATAAATACCAACAAGTAAATAGGTATGTTCATTCCGTAGGTACTTAAATAAATAATGCTTTACTTGTTACTCGAGCGTTTTGCCGTTACCTCATCTGGAAATAAAAGCGGTGATTTTTTTCTTTGTAAGTGCCACATTCGTCAATATTCATTCAAATAAAATAAGATCAATCGAAGTGAGTTTTCAGTTTTCATCTTTGTTAGTCAGACGGTGGTCAATGTTGGCCCAGAGTGAGCAGTGGTGGCCCAGTGGTATCGGCCCCTACTTACGAGTTGTAGATCGTAAGTCCGAACTTAGGCAGGCACTTTACATTGTGTATTTTATTTCATCACCACTACTCTCAAAACCGTGACGGAAAACATCGTGAGGAAACCGGCATGTCCTAAAACCAAAAATTCGAAGCCATGTGACATCCACCAACCCGCACTGGACCCGCGTGCTGGATTATGGCTCACTCCCTCCCACAGAGAGGAGACCCGTGTCCCAGCAGTGGGAACACCATAGATATCCGAGGAACACTATAGGCTGATTATAAGTTAGACAGTCTCAAAAAAATTATAAACAACAGAAAGCTCTAGTTAGCTAGCTTAAAAAGTAAAAAAAAAACTACTAAATACTTTTTCGCACCTGTGCTGCAGGAGCGGAAAACCTCAAACGGCGCAAATACTCCAATCTCTTTGGAGCTTATAATTATGTTTGAGCCGTTTGGGGTTGAAACACTAGGGCCATGGGGCCCGAGTGCCCACTTAGTATTTCGAGACATCGCCAAGCGCTTGATCGACTGTTCACGTGACCAGAGGGTTGGCTTATTATTTGTCTAAAGAACCAGCATTGCCATACCACGTGGTAATGCTGCCAACCATTTGGGCACATTTCCTGTTGACAGCGTTGCGGACGAATTTATTAATGCCCTTTGATTATTTCCCTTCCTTTTTATATACTTGTACATATTATTATTACCTATATTTTAAGACCGTTAGCTTTTTAAATTAAGTAGCTAATAAAGATCAAATTCGCCAAAAAAATTATATGTTAAGTTAATTTAATTACTTATTCAAATATATTTTCACATAAAAAATCAAATAATAATCAGTCTGGATAATTTTCGTTCAATCTCAGAAGATCCATTGACTAGGGGGGCTAAAAAGGCCACTTTGGCAGAATCATAAAAGGATAACATTATGAATCATAATGGACAGTTAACTGTTAAGTTCGTTCGTATAATCGTATCAAATCCTATTGGTGAAGGATTTTTCAGTTATTTTTTTTGGCTGTGCTAAAATAACAATCAATCCAATCCAAATCCAACACATTTCTCTTTCATTATACCTATGTATTGCAGCGAAAAAAAGAAAAACACGGACTGTCTTCGCCATATTATAATTCATAATAGGGGCAATTCTACTAATTTTAACAACGTTCACAGTCTGATCTCAGTCTCAATCTGTCAAAAAATACTTCAAATTTCCCTACATTTTGACAAGTTTTTGACATTTCTTTGTCGCCGAGATGAGACTGCGACTAGATTTTGAACGTTTTAAATTAGTAGAATTGGCCTTAATGTTATCCTTTTATGATTCTGCCACAGTGGCCTTTTTAGGCCCCCAGATCCATGATGGATCTAGTGACGATTGTTATCTCAAAAGTGAAAGCATTGAACTCATCTTTGAAGAAAATTAGACACGTTACAGAATTCAGATGAGCATTCTAGCAAATTTTAATTTAATATTATTAGATTACTTATTTGAATTTTGTCATACACGCGGTATGACGGCTAAGTAATATACTCAGTTGTGGTAATATCATTTAAATGTGTGAAAAATTGGATTATGACATTGACAAATGAAGAAAATCCATTTCTTAAAGTGCTGGCACATTCAATAAGACATTTCCATAAATTACAATAAGACAGGCACGTCTCATACGAAAGCGTTTCTTTCGCACTCAATCATGCGATATGATCCAGCAATGATTTAATAAGTGTTTTTATATCGATAAAAGTTGACCCAGATTATAGGCGAAGATGAAAAGGATGAATATAAATGTAAATAAGACAAAGGACAAACACCATGTGTTTGAAAGAGAAGAGGATGTATCGGTGTTTGATGTAAAAATAAACGATAAGAGTATGGAACAAGTAAGTGAGTTTTTATATTGGGGGAGTCTGTTCACAAGGGATGGAAAGATTGATGAAGATGTGGAAAGGAGAGTAAATGTGGGAAATAAAGTGAATGGTGCTATACATGCTATAATTGTGACCAACCGGTTGACGTCCAAAAGGCTCAACTAGCAACACCATTGTGAACACAAAATGGTGTGCTGGTTGGTGCTTACGCTTATGTATGTAAGTGAATATTGGGTGTGGCAAAAGAAGCATGAAAGTAGAATAAATGCTTTGGAAATGCTTTCCTTTTGAAACAATGGGGTAGCAAGGCAACGGCGCAGCTTAACAGAAGATGTAGAGACAAAAATTGTGAGTTGAGAATAGTGAGTATGCTTAAATGGTTTGGTCATGTTAAGAGGATGAATGAAAGGCAACTAACAAAAGCTATTTACACGGAAACGCCGGGTGGGGACGCTCTAGGAGGACTTAAGGCTCCTACAAACAGGCGCGACACGCGATATAATCGCGCGCGACACAAAGGCACCGCTCGTTGCACGACTTGCGGTGCCTTTGTGTCGCGTGCCGTGTCGCGCCTGTTTGAAGGAGCTTTAGTGGTAATGTTCTTCAGAAAGGTCATGTGCGCACTACTCCAAACCCTCATACACGCACGCCGGTTTGGAACGTAAATGAGGCAAAAGGAGTATGTCAGGATCGTAGCAGGCTTTCTGTATTTTCTGCCTATCCCCATGGGCAGAAGGCGTGAGTTATATATATGTACGTATGTATGTATTTATATGGCATTTTAGCATCACTATCCACGAACGAATCGTTTTTGAGGAATTTGTATGCGAGCGTTTCGTGCGTATGCAGGCTACCTGCTGCTCTCAGTATAGTTGTATCACATCAGGTCGTAACCGTAATCGTTCTGTCTACTATAGAACCACGGTTGCCATATAGTTATAACAATGGAAGATTCAAGTATCAAGATTAACAGACCAATTAGAGAACACAGCAAGCAGAAAGAACATGTTTCCCATCCTCAATTATGATTTGAATTGTAGTCGCTTTTCGGAGGATAATGGAAACTGTATTTTTCCAGGGAACCAGAAATGGCTTCACAGACACAAACATATTGCTTCAAAAATAAAACAAGATAGAGTCATTATAATTACCCACTCTCCGTATTGCTCGTAAACTGTAAGAGTTAAGACAAATGGGGCACTTGTGGTGCTTTTAAGCGTATGGTTGCCGACCTATCGTTACATTATATTTTATAAAAAACTCTATGCGACGTAAAAATGCTGCGTCACGGTTGAAAGCAGCATTTAGTATCTAAAGTTTAACTTTAAAGTAACACGTAGCTGCCAAACTTAACGAACAACCTTCAATTAGTTAATTTACTAAATTAGTTACTGTCCCGAAATAACCTGTTTAATGGATATTTAAATAGTGACATTATAATTTTAGTTAGCTATCGGAAAGACGTCGTCCCAACTTTGAGACACAAAGACGTACGAAGGTCTTCGATATCGGAAAGTACTCGTATATTATGAAGCTCAAATGGAGTTGGGCAGGACCCTTGGCAAGGCGATTCTTGACAGGTGGAGTAACGCTGTGACAGAGTGGCGTTCAAGGACTGGAAGACGAGATGTCGGTCGACCGGCCGTGAGATGGGCAGATGACATTGTCGCCATCGCGGACAAAACTTGAATGTGGCTGGCACAGTTGCATGGGGATTGGTACAAGAAAAGAGAGGCAATGCCAAGCAGTGGGTAATGTCGGGATGTGGATGAATAACAAAATTTGACGAACATTCTTTCCAAGAAACCAGACTATACTTTTCCGAAGGATTTTGACGCGCTGAATTCGAATCTAGTCTTCCTCTTTAAAATGACGTTGAGTTTACTCAAATATCTTTTTTTTTCGCTGAGAAATTGCATTTTGAAATTTTTCCAATAGACTATGTGTATGAATTCTCAAACGTAGAACAATCCACGTACACGAAAATTTCAAAATGCGATATCTCAGCGAAAAAAAAAAGATATTTGAGTAAACTCAACGTTATTTTAAAGAGGAAGACTAGTCCTAGCTAGATTCGAATTCAGCGCGTCAAAATCCTTCGGAAAAGTATAGTCTGGTTTCTGGGAAAAAAATTGTTGACCTGTGATTGATTGGAAAGACTATTAATTCTAATTAACTTCTGATCGTGTGCGTTACAGCGGTACTGTGACATAGTTGGCAAACATGGAAACACCAATTAAGTCTGTCTTGTCTTAATTGCAACTTTAAGCGAGCTTAAGGTAATTCCGACGTAATATCTAAAGGACAAGTGTGTCCATGCTGTCGAATAATTAATTAGGGAACGCCGCCCGCAGACGGTCAGTAGTTATCTCGTCGGAGCAACACGTCCCTTTGTTTGCCCCGAGTTTACCCACCGACGGGACACCCTCACCTTGAATATTTCACTCAACAAGTAACCTCGAAGCCGTAGCGATTCCCAACGTGTACGGGGCTAGTTTGAAATTAATCAGTATGTGGTTTAGTTCTGTCTTCTTTAATATTTGAGTAGTGTTTCTTCAGACTGATCGATCAGTGAGCTTCGCTTTGATGTAGAACAGTTTGGTTTTATGATTACTTGATCTTCAATCAACTTTCAAAATTGTAGACGTGTTTAACTACTGCAATTTTGAACATCAAAATTAAAGTCGAATCATTTATCAAACTAGCTGCGCCACGCGGTTTCACCCGCATAAGTTTCGAATCCGTGGGAATATCGGGATAAAAAGTAGCCTATATGTTAATCCAGGGTATCAGCAACCTCCATACCAAATTTTATCAAAATTGGTCCAGTCGTTTGAGCGTGAAGAAGTAACAAACATATAAACAAACAAACACACTCACACACACACACTCACAGACTTTTGCCTTTATAATATTAGTGTGATAGGCACATAAAAAGCACTTTTGAATGTCAACATTTACAAAAAAACTGAATTGATTCTAGTCGCCCCCGTTCAAAAGGTAATTTCGTATGGAGAAGAATGGCCAAGTAACTCCACCATTACTCTATTAAACATCTGTAGTTTTAAGGTATCGTTTGAACAAACCTTAGCTTTTAATTAAGAACGAAAGATGTAGCGTTTAATTGTTTATTTAAAACATTTAGCAGCGTTTGCATGCATAACCTGTGAATCACATTAGGTGACACCGCGATTCCATGTCGAAAAACTTCAAACTTTTAAAATATTCTGTCTGCGTCGAATTTTAAATACTCTATTTGTTTTAAATTGTCCAATCTATCCAGTATTGAATTATAAGTGGGCGCTACACTACAGTGTCGCCCGCGTGGCTACGGCGCTCGCCGGCTCGGGCAGCCGAGCCAAGCTCTGCACACCAAATAGGATTACGGTTTGTCCACGCCGAGCTTTCATTGTTCTGCTACGTCGTCGTCTACGGCTTAAGTCTCGCACAACAATCTGTTCCTACTTACGGTGCACGTGCATTGTGTACCAATTATCTATTTGGAAACTGTTTGTTTGATCTCTTTTGATGATTCTAAAACTCATTTTCTTATCGGGATGCAAATGGAATGAACTGAATGCTCCAACTACAGAATGATAAGGCGCGATAAGGCCGCCTATTATATGTTTTGTAGTATTCTTTTTTAAATATATTTTTTCTGGTGTACAATAAAGTATATTTAAATAAATAAAGAATTTTCGAAACATAATCTTGAGCTAGATAGTTGTGGATCTACTGTGGCATTGATATCTATATCAATTGAGCTGAGGTCCCTCTGGTGTATTGATCTACGGATGGCGGCGATTGTTACAGGGATACTTAGGTAGTTGTAGCTAGTAGGGTAAAAATTACCTAGCTAAAATAACGTTAACGAAACGTACGCGCGCGTTACGTTACTTTACGAAAAAGCACGAGGTTTCGACGTCACTGAAAAATGCTGCAAAAAATAACAGAGTTAATGTAAAAAATCCGCCATTGGAGATATTTAAAAGAAAGCACTCGCTCTGGGCGCGTTCCCGAGCATATTTTGGACGCGTCTCGTAACAAGATTTAATTAAATTTTTTCCTCGCCGCTATTTTATTATATTACCTACAGATTTATCTTTTTTACGCTTGTATTTTATTATTTCGTAACGTCAAAGATTTAATATGACCGTGATAACTTCTGGCGAACCGTTAAATTATTAAATTGTTGTTTAAATATAAATATGTATGTTACAAAATTATTTCCAAAAAGTACCTACATAAAATATTGTTTTGCGGTATGTTGGGCTTTGTTTTATTTGAACGGCTACTGTCAACTCAGCGCTTGTTTGCTCGATATTTTACTACATTCCAGTATGAATGGTTTGTTGAATATCTAGTAATAAATCCTGTATAGTTTGAACATTTTGTTTCTGTAGTGTGTGGTGTAGTGGCGGCGCTGTACAACATGTGGGTCCGGACGGGGGTGAGGCGTGGGGGCGTGCGGGGTGAGGAACGGCCTCTATATATTGCGAGCTTTCTGTTATGGACCATTACCGGCGCATTACTGCGCTTATATGAAAATTACCTACGATACAATTTCAGCAAAAGGAAAGCGAAAATGCCTTCAAATACACGCTGTCTCCGGATGTATGTATTTGTACTCGGGATGAGAAAATTCACCTCGGAGACAACAGATTATTATGTACGGCTTTTATGGTAGGCACTGTACAAGGTCTTCGTTTCGTTTATCCTATAAAGTTCTCATACGAAGTAGCCTACATAAGATACAACTGTAAATAAAACAGACGCTGCGTCTGAACTGTAGTTACAGATATAGGTAGTGTCGGATGCACTAGGCGGATTCAAGTTTTATTTGTCATCTTTCTACAAGCGAGATGGAAAACTAGGCAATCACAACTTTGACAGAACTGAGGAAACTTTTAGTCGAGACTGAAGTAAATTGACTACATTGTGTTCCTGCTGCTGCGAATTCATGACGGAATGAAAATATGGGCCCAAGTTAGCGCAGAGGCAACAGATTTCGCAACCCACCATGATAAATAATATCCCCGTAACTTTCTCGCATTAGCTACTTATAAGGGAAGAAGTACCTAAGTATTATAATAGTTTGGCGACATAAAATATGTTTTGAATTACATTTGTTTTTATATTTATTATGAAATGTGACAATAATAGGTAAATAAGGTTTGTATAAATAAAAGGAGCTAAAGGATGAATTTGTATGAGCTGGATTCCTTTATTAAAGATTGGTACTTGGCAGCTCTGGACAGAGAGAGGTGGAAGGAGAGTAGGGACGCCTTTGCCCAGCTGTGGGACATCCAAGGCAAGTAAAAAAAAAAATTGGATGATTTAATTAACAATCCAAACTTTTTTGTACAGTGTAGGCAACACTGTACAAAAAAGTTTGGATTGCATTAAGATATTATTTTATAATCAACGCAATCCCTGTACTAGTTGCTCAAGCTCTTATGTAATAGGTTTTACATAATACCTACTTTGCAGTAAAATAGCAAGCTGTACATAGTTAAGTAGCAACCAGTTTACACTTAGTTAACTCCAAATGCGGATGTATTAAAACTTAAAAGCTGTTTGTCCTCGAATGTACCACACTAAGCTGCTGCGGCTGCACAGGATAACAGCTTGTACTGATTTATTTAAGCACTTGAATAAAGAAGAGAATGTTGCAGATTTTTCTACTATTCCAAAATTAATAATGACTATTTATAGGAAGGAAATTAGTTTGAGTGCCATTGCAGTAACATGTAAGAAGGGTTGCTGTAGGCGTCGTCGCAAGCGCGTAGCACCGCTACGCACGGATGCTACGAATCGTGAGGTCAGCCCGTTAATATATCTATTCATATAATAAAATATTAACTTGTGTTTTTCTGGATGTATGTTGCGGATTGGCGCAAATACGGCTTCTTTTAATCCCAGCAGCACGTTCGCGTGGGCTATTTTTCGAAATCCACGCGGGCGAAGCCGCGGGCACAAACTTGTTTAAAATAAATAAGCATTGAATTGACATGAAAAACCAATTAAGTATTTAATTCGGAGCGTTCCGTACAATTCCACTCACATTCCGGATCATGCAAGTAAATTAGTCGTATGTATAAAAGTTAACAGACGAAAGGTTTTTTCACCAAACACGGTTCTCCCGCATGCAGTATATTGGCAGAATAATCTGCTAATGTAAATGAAACCCTACTCAGTTCTATAAATCGGATTTGACTGTTGGAACTTTTCCATCGAAGTGTATTTCGCCTCAGAGGTCGTGGTAAATAGGATTTATATCTTTGGTAGTGCACGCACCACATTTGCAGCAGGATTCATGATTAATGGTCTTTAGAGGATGAGCGGGATTCGTTAGGAAGCGTTAATTGCAACAGCATGTTCATATTGCTCATTGTTAGGGCAGGAACTGGTATCACCCACCATCATAATTAAACCATTCCTGGAACTGCTTGTTGAACATTGTTCGTTGGTTAGGCTAGCCCGCACTGCGAAATTTCACGGTCTCGCGGTTGTTATTCAGCGTGCAGAATTTCAATAAACACGCATGGCGAATAAAATTCCTTGTGATTTTTGTCAGTTCTAAGCAGATCTCAGCTGAGACGCATGTTTACAATGGACAACAAAACTAAAAACTAGTGTAGCGTCCGCCCATCCTGTGTGCGCGAATTTAATTTCGCAATGCGAGGAGCGACATATAGCCCCATACTCCACAAAATATTCGCACCGCACCGCGTCAAATCTGTATCATACCACAGATATTTTTACCTTGCGAATTTTAGATCACGAGTGCGAGAAGATACTTATGATGATACCGTGTGTTACAGAATGGCAATAAAAATTTCACGCGTTTTATTATCGCAGTGCGGGCTTAGCCTTATTGTCTGTGGCGTTAGGATTTTCTGAAAGCCCTCATATTTGGCATACCAAACGTTATGTAAAACTATTTTACTTAATTTAACTATTAACATTTCGTACACATTTTTGATGTGACAATCTCGTCAGGCGTTTTCCTCTTACATACAACGGCAATGACAATGTTTGTAAGCATATAAGCACATTGGGTTGCGTGCAATATAAGTTAATCTATTTTTTTATGGCATACATATTATAGAGTATTATATGTTCTATTTATCTATAATTTTTTATTTGTCTGCATCAGATAATTTTTTCAAATATTTCATGTTTAAATCTCAGAGATTAATATTGTCAATATATTCATGAAATAGTAAGATAAGCAATCTCAGATAGATTTAAGGCTCCTACAAACAGGCGCGACACGCGATATAATCGCGCGTGACACAAAGGCACGCTCGTTGCGCGACTTGCGGTGCCTGTGTGTCGCGTGTCGCGCCTGTTTGAAGGAGCCTTTAAACTTGGGATATTTGAAAAAATGTCTCCACAGTATTTAAAATCTTCTTTTAATCTTCTTTTTAATCTTTCAAAGAAAAAACCAGCCACAACCGTTAGCGGTAGGAGTGTAGGTACATGGAAGCATATCTTTAGATAAGTCTTCTCACAAAGACCTCTAACACAATAGTACATTATGATATAAGTGCGGTAAGTTGAAAATTACAGCCGAGGCGATATTGCTTGCCCGAGCCGTAGGCGAGGGCTAAAAGAAAGCAGAGGCTGTAATTTTCAAAGCGCACGTATGTCATACGACGTTTTATAACATATTTGCGAGGAAATAAATAAAACTCGGACTGAACTTGCATATTTGCTTGTTTTCCATATGATGAAATTTTGATACGCTTGTAAAAAGTATCTATCGGTCGATTTTTCGGGCGAGGCTTAGAGTAGCCTTTTTCGCTGCCTCTGAGACTTCTGGCAGTGTGGAATTAATAAATTCATCATTACTTGACATTTTCAAATAAAAAAAAGTACAGCGAAAAGAAAAAGCGCGCGGAATAATTTTTACTTCTTAACAGATAAGAGATGCGCGCGCGTTCGCGCTTTTTTTTTTCAGGCATAGACACAAAACAGCCAGTATTATTAATAAAGTAAATTAATATTTTTGTTTTTGTTACAGTTATTAATAATAATTAATTGTAATTTATTGTCAAAATTAATTAAATTAAAGAATTAAATGTTTATTTATTATATTTTATCTCCCAAAGTTAATTTTATTCATAAAATGTTGACATCTTTTCTGAAATAAAAACTCTTTGCTAAGATTTAAAAAAGTACCGTTCGTTTTGACGGAGCATCTTGATAAACCGTGCGATTTACTTTACATTACCGCACAAGTGCGTAATGAGATACATTACGATATTGAAATTGGTGAAATAAGAGACCCTTTACGAGCAAATATGTTATAAAAGTATATTTTATACGAGTAATATTAAATCTGTAACTAATTAAATTAAGTAAGTTCTAGCCATTTTTCGTGTTGCCTGCTTGAGGTTGGCAGTAAAATGTAAACGGATCGTCGTGTAATTGCATGTATAAAATATCAATTTGGCGGGTATTCGTCACCTGCGACCCCGAATTAACTACTACAAGGGTACCGGTGTACGTACTTACTGTTAATATGTAAATGAGCCTCTCACCTTACGAGTTACGAGTTATCAGTCTGAGTGCGTTTTGTGACAAAATTTAACAGGTTCATATTTCTATGCAAAACATCAAGGTGGGTCTCAGGAAGCGTGAACGCGGCTTTCTGCTGAAAACTGAAGCTTTTGTCTTTTTACAACCTTTTTATGGACACGGAGACACACCCTTAAAGGAACAACCTCGATGAAATGAAATATACTTCAAAGTTACCTTAAAACAGCTCGAATGTATATATTTTTGGGAGAGCCGAGATTTTAATACAATAATTCAATTGGTGTCGTCATTAAATTATCTTAACCTTCTGTAGATGTAAAGATGTGTTTAAGGTAGGGGCTATCCGATTATCAAAACACTCCGTAATTTCCTGAAATAATTTATTCTTCTTTTGCGTTCTATGTATCAAGCAATGTCTTTTATGGGTAATAAGAATACAGAACCCGGCGATAAATATTGCACATCGACCTTTGGAAAGAGACAATCGGCTAATTTCGGCTTTGTAGAGCGTTATCTCTGTCGCACGAAATACAAACAGTCCGGTATCTATCAGGAGCTGTTAAAACAATTATGATTTGCTTCTTTTGATAATTATTTTTTTCTTTGAATAAAATACAAAAAAGGTAAAGGTTGATGTGCAATATTTATCGCCGGGTTCTGTACTGTGGGATCCTACTATATAATTCGTCTAATTACGCAAAACGGCTGACCGGATTTGGATGAAATTTGGCATCAGGATTGTTTTTAAACTTGTATTAACACATAGGATACTTTTTATCCCGGTAATATGTTCCCGCGAGCCTCTCCTCCGGGCCGTTACGTTACGTCGTTGGTCCCGGTTGTCATTCGTAGATCTTTGACAGTCTTACGGGTAGTAAGAAGCCCCAAAAGTCTGACAACCAGTCTTGTCAAGAGTATCGTGTTACCCAGTTACTGGGTTGTGGAGGTCAGATAGGCAGTCGCTCCATGTAAAATACTGGCATTTAACTGTATCTAGTTAGACTGGAAGCCGACCCCAACATAGTTGGGAAAAGGCTAGTTGATTGATTGACGTTCCCGTGGGATAATTTCCAACATCCACAAGCTAGTATTTGTAATCTATAGTCGCCCAGACATTTGGATATCAAACGCCTGATAATAAGTCAGATCAGTAATTTGGCTATTTGTTGTTGTGATTGGCTGTCCGAAATTACAATAACATGATAAGATATCTCACAACAGATGAAAATACATTTTAAGCCTAAACAATTCAATTTCATACAGTTAGCAACAGTGCACTGGGAAATTATATTTCAAAATAGAATCCCTTACTTATGAAAGAACGTCACAAAATTAATTAAATTCTTCTCTTCTTGTTCTCACACACTATTCTCTACATTTATTTTTCATTTCTCCTTTCGCAGGCATGTCGTATCTGTATCCATTTTACTGTATGTCATGTTCATAAATAATAATACAAAGAACATAAACTATATTTTTAGAAAAGCCTCAATGAGTGACAGTATTTAAATACTTCCGGCAGTCTAAGTTTCCGTTACCAACCTTGCTGACTAACTAATCATGTCACCAGCGCATTAGCTATTTCCGAGTATCTCGTGCCAACACGAGCACGAAGATTAAATAAACCCCTTTCCTCTCTATTTCCATGAAGAACTCTTTGCTAAAATAGTTTCAGTATTACGTATATCTACAGAAATGCTGCGCTATTGAAGTAGAATTAACTATAGTTTGAACGGAAGCACATAGTTTTAACCAATACAATGAAAGTGCCGAACTGGTATTACAAATGTTCATTGGAACGCATACCATGCATTTTGTAAGACCCGCTCGCCAATACAAGTCGTTCCAATCGATTTTGGCTCTCGAACGCAGAAATTCTCCGTAGTGGGCCCTGAAATTCTTATACGGTATTACCTACTTGTTGTTTTAGTTAATACGACGATGTTATAACAGTTTCAAGATAATATGGTGACCATTTAGAATAAATAAGTTAACGAATTTCATAGTAGAAAATACGTTGTTATTAGCCCAGTCTGTCTAAATACTACTTTACGTAGTTAACACTCACGAGAAAATTTTGCTATTATCACCATGCCTAAAAACGAGTTATTCTGGTCTAATCCACTGAACCCCCCTTCACCCCCCTCCTCGATCCCCTGCTAGTTCGTCTTCTGTTTTAATCTCTGTCTTATCCACTATAAACTTTCTCATTCCGGTTTGTGGTGGTTGAATTTGTTTTTGGTTCGAAACCGGAAAAATTCTCTGATAGTTTTTGTTAAAATTCTGAATATCTATACATAATCAGCCTATAATGTTCCCACTGCTGGGATACAGGCCTCCTCTCGGTGAAAGGGAGTGGGCCGTAATCCACCACGAGGGCCCAGTGCGGTTTAGTAAATGTCGCATGTCTTCGAATTTTTGGTTCTAGGACATGCCGGTTTCCTCACGATGTTTTTCCTTCGATAATTTACACAAAGTAAAGCACCTGGCTGGGTTTGAACCCGACAACTCGTGAGTCGCGGCCGCTAATATTATAAACGCGAAAGTTTGTGCGGATAGATGGATGTATGTTTGTTACTCTTTCACGCAAAAACTACTAAACGGATTTAGATGAAATTTGGCACACAGATAGTTTTTAACCAGGATTAACACAAAGAATACTTTTTATTCCGATATTCCCACGGGTCCGACACTTATGCGGGTGAAACCGCAGGCGCAGCTAGTTACATTAATATTATAAAGGCAAAAGTTTGTGAGTGTGTTTGTATGTTCGTTACTTCTTCACGCACACACGGCTGGACCAATTTTCATAAAATTTGGTATGGAGGTAGCAGACACCCTGGATTGGTACATAGGCTACTTTTTATCCTGATATTCCTCGATCGAGTCTTATGCGGGTGAAAGTCTTATACTACATCTTTATTTTTTACTAATCATCTATCTGTCTGTAACCGTGCCAATGAAAGACAAAAGAAACATTTTATTTCATTACAGTCACTAGGTCGGGCTTTAGTATCAACAAAATTAGTTTTGGGTATCTTCCATTGTTCGGCGAGTCTAGTCACCCCGTGGTTAAAGCAGGGCCGAAGGTTCGGGACTTGAAATGTTAATGAGTAACCTACTTATCCCATCTTTGTTCTACAGCGTGATTAGACATCGCTTAGTCAGGATTCCGTGGGATATTCTTGAACTAGCCAAATATTTGCGGACTGTCGGACGGCACCCTCATGAAGGTACATTGATACCTGTATGTTATGCGGGCACATCTTTTAGACAGTTTATTTGCACTATTTATAATATCTGCAGGGCAGTGTACGTTTACCTTCGTCAAGTTTTGTTTGTGTTTATCAGCAAATAAACATTTGTATTTGTGTGATCTTGTTTTCGCAACGTTTAGTGGTATGTATATTGTGTGCGTTTTAAATTAAATATTTCAGCGGAGTGAAAAGCAAAAATTAATATTCTTTGGGCACCAAAAGACACAAAGGCTCCGACAAGATACAGACGTTCCCTCTTATTTATAAACGTTGCTCAAATTTAAGACGTTTAAACGTCAAAAATGTATGGTTAAACAGATACTAATCATTACTTAACTTGAACAAACGTTTATAAATAAGGGAGTAACTGTCTAGTTTGGAGTTTACTGACAAATAATATTTTGTAACCTAGCTGTAATATTTATTTTCTGGTAATATTTTAAGTTACTCAAGTTGTCCTATGTTTTACCTATTTATTTATTTAATACTTCAAGCACATAAATGTACAGAGGCGGACTTAATGTATACTTATTGTATTACAGGTAATACAAACACACAGATAATAAAATTGGTTATCATCCAGGGATGATAATTTTTGTTTTCCTTTGTAACTTTATTCGGGCTAAAACGAAAATTTAAAAATACAATTAACTAAAGCAGTGCAGCCTTTCTAAAGTGATGCGTTTATCTACGAGCAGCATTTCATTTTCATATACTTAAATATAATATGACCTACTCTAGTAACTATTGACATTTACAAAATAAAAATTCCATGCGCAATACGTCGAGTATCATAAAATAAACATTCCCATCGCTGTAGCAAAAAAACTTGAGGGATTACAGCCATATAAATAACACAGCGTGAAAATAACAATATCGCTTGGAACTCTTGGTAATTTTTCACCCGAGTGTCAAATGTACGTAAAAGATATTGGAAACAATTTGAGTGATATCTTGCCCCCGCGGACCTATTCGGAGAGGGACGTCTTTTGCGAGAAATATGAATAGCTATCATTGATCCGGATACTAAATGTGCTTGAAGGACTCAATATCTTTGTCATTAAAATTGCCAATCTCTTTCTACTCCATTATGTAACGGTTCAAACATCGCTTGTAAAACTTTCGAGTGGGTGAACCTATTACAAAAGGTTTGAGCTACCTTTAACTTTTCATTCAAGACATTTTCTTGTCCGTCCTAAAAAAACAAGTGAACGCACCATCCGCCCGGAATCATCAACTGTACAGAGGGTAAAGCGCCTTGTTTATTTATGTGATTGCTGCGTTCATTTGAGCTTTCTAGAAAACCACTTTATTTTTTGTTGACTTCATTTTATTTTTAATTTTGTTTAAAGTTACCATTACGGTCCTTAATTTTTGAGTTCCGCGTCCAACTATCTCACAAATGTCGAGGCTTTGTACGAATAACAGAGTAGGGGCGTTACAATACAATAGCGTTTAGGTAGGTACCTTCTAATCGACAATGTACTACACGTGTTGGAGATAATAGAATTTTCTTGCTCATTGTTGTTGTAGAGAGAACATGCGCGTTATTTGTCTGCATGTTTACAACCTAGATTTATGAGCAACGTTTATTTTTCGGTCCATTTTTTTCGAGTTGAGAATTACTATTAGTAATGTCGATGCTCATTGGTGCTGACCGGGGTGGCAGGCCGGGGCCCGGGCCCCGCGGCGCGTGCGACTGGCGGCCGGCCCGCCCTCATTAATTCTCTCTCGGCCAACACACAATTCGGCCCGCGCTGTATGAGAATGACAGCACTCGTTAGTTATCCCCCCGTTTGTTATGTTGTTATGACTCCGACACTATCTATTAACTGTTGATAGTGTAATTTACGAGTTATGGTTGTAGGTGCCTAGTTACAAGCAGGATTATAACAAGGTTAGTCCGCCACGGTTTGCTCGTAACAAATGCTGCACAGCGTAATAAAACTAAACATAAACTAAGTACGAACTGGGTGTTCACGAACACGTTAAAGCTTAACGACGCTATCAGCTAGAAGTGTTATTTGAACCGTCTACTGGGAGATGTAGAGTGCACCGTAGAGCCTGACTTGGAGAGTTACTCCCGCACATGAAACGTTACGAGACAACACGGCATCAACTCGTATCGCGTGTCACACATGCGACGCTAACATCTAACTATGTAAAGTGTCCCAATACTGTGGGAACTCGTTTATCTTGCACGGAGCAAAAACAAAATCGAATCAACTTATTTAACTTTAATTTTGGAATGTTGTGATTGTGACACCGTTTTGTGTATATGACAAGTAATATGAAAATAGAACCGTGACAAAGGAACACACGCATGTATTTTCCCTTTTACTTCCGGTTTGCTTAGTTGTGTTAATATTTGAAAGGTAACATGAATAGATTTGAACGTCGAATTTGAAAACAAAATAAATAGTGAGAGTATAGTCATTGTCCGTACGTAATTATAGCTACTTAGCGGAAGTGGTCAATGTTTTGTTACCATTATCTTCTGTTTTTGGTGAAATAAAAGAGAAAATAGAAAGGAAAGAAGTTGATTTGACCCAGGTTATGTAAGGCACACAATATTTACAAAAAACTAAAAAAAAAACGAAAAAACTTAAAATAGTATTGTGTGCCTCACGGCTGCGCCAAATAAGCCCAGTTCAGCATAAATAAATGTCAGACAACCAATGCCTGATGCTGGTTTTCAACTGGACCCTATGTTATGAGGACGTCAAATCTTAATACCCAGCAGAAGAGATAACTTTACTTTTAGCTATAAGGGAACAGAAAAAATCATGCTATAGAAGAAACATACTACGAAAGTAACCCTCTCTTTAAACAGAATAATTTGATTAAAGCAACAAATGTTACATTAGGTTTAGTCACGGTTGTAAATACAATAGTGTCCTTAGGAATTCAAAGTGTACAAGCAATTACAAAGGTTTCGCCTGGCTCATGGCTCGAAGGCTGTCCGAGATGTATCTAAGTAAATAATTAACGAGCGCGGCAGAATTAGGACGCGCGGCCCGCCTGTTCACAGGACCCATTTTATGTTTATAGTGACAAATATGGAGCTTCGGGCTTAATATTACGTACAACCGAGCGCTCACACACTTGGCTGCCGGGGTCGGAAACAATTTCGTCATCAACTATTCATACCATAGCTAAGTAGATAACGCTTGTAAACAAGGTATGTACTCCCCACTCTCTGTATATTTATTTTGTGAGCAATTTCCCTAATAACTTTGAAGCGTTTACAAAGGAAATTGGCGATCCTCCTTGAGGACACTCTCAACATTCCCAGGAATGTTATCTCTTCCCACGGGAAATGTTGCTTTAGTGCATGAATTTTAAACTTGCAATAATAAGGCTAATGCGTACCGCAGCTTGTTAGTGAAAATGGTTGCCTTGATAAACGTTTGACTTTTATTTTTAGAAGCGCTTAATGCTCAGTATGGAAAGGGCTCAGAGGGCAGTGTTAAGTGTGTTTTAGTGTGTTGGTTGTGTGTTGTGTTGTGTTGTCATGACTTCGATTTCCAACTAGTGAACTGTATGCTCTTTGCGAGTTACCAACAGTCAGACACGCATTTCTTCTTGCTGTAGTGCTGCGTAAACACTCTGACCTTTTATTCAATCCTGTTGTTATTACCCAAAAAGGCAGATCTGACAGAGTCTGCCAGGTGGAATCTGCCAGAGTTCAAATTGTTCGGCGGCAATGCAATTTCTTAGCTTCACTTTGTATAATCGAGTAAATAAACAGCTCAATATATATCTACTGACCTTGCAAGAATGTCGAAAGATCCCGTGGATAAATGAAGAATTAGAAACATATGTAAAAACTTAAACTCACTAATAACACATGCAAACACACACCCCCTGCACAAACGGACACCTCTCTCCCACACACTCTCACATATACACTCCACGCACAAAACATACACTATCCTTCCATACGAGCACCAAATCTCACATTAAATTACTCAGCGAAAATATTGTTCAGTTTTAATTTTAAGTTCTAATTTTCTTTTTGGTTTTCAGCTTTTAGTTTGCTTTTGTCTCGACTATTTGGAGGTGGGCGTAAATGATTGCGACACAGTGTATTATACTAATGCAGTTGTTATCGGACACAGAGTTTCTGTAAACTGAGTTTTTTCGTTTCAATAAATTTTATTATTATTTTTTATACTGGCGGAGTAAATATTTGAGGAGTTATTTTATTTTTATTTTCTAAACTCGGCCTATATATTTCAGTCATATTATGAACATGGCCACTTTAAAGTTTAAAGTTAAGCACGTAGTTTTCCGCATGCAGTTTTTTTCCAGCTGCCTTTGTCAGGTCGCTAAGTTTATTAAACTCTTTTATTATTAATACTTTTTTTTCTGTTGTATATTTGTAAACCTACCTTTTTGTGCTTGCCATAATTCCAAATTCCAACGTATCTCATTTTTGTCTATCGCGCTTCTTTATCTTATACCCTGTAAATTGAGACGTTTGACTCTAGTGATACAGGAACTCCTAGTATACTGGCTACACTGATGTTTGTGTCTTGAAATGAAATGAAATTAATTATTATAAAAAAATAGACTGATATCGCTGAAAAAACTTCGGTGTCCGAAGTCTATTAAGCACGACATACACTTGACCGCTCAGCTAAGCATGTTACCTCTCTGAATTCTAATTGAGTTTTACCATAGTTTATATAACGACAATATCTCATCTTGAACTACAATCAAATAAGATCGAGTCAACCACCGGTCCACGAGTTCGATTGATTGAAGCATTCGCCTCAAGCATCCGCCACAAGAACGCAAAATAAATAGAAAACAAAGGAGACGAAAACAGATGAAAACGTGTAGGTATACTTCAATGGCCAACATTTATTTTACAGGAAAAAATATTCAAATCAGACTACAGTTCGGATTTGTAGAGCGTTGTCTCTGACACACATCCCTGTGTGACAGTCTCTTTCTAACTCACGATGGGCTATGTTAACACACGCGTACTGTACTTAACAACAATGTGTTGAGACAGCATAGCATAATCAGCTTATAATGTTTCCACATGAGACTCAGGCCTCCTCTCTTCGAAAGGGAGTGGTCTGTAATCTACCACGTGAGCTTACTTCGGGTTGCTAGATGTCATATGTTATCGAATGTGGTTCTAGGACCATGCCGGTTTAGTCCCGATATTTTCCTTCAACGTTTTGAGAGAAGTGGCGATGAAATTATTTACACAAAGTAAAGCACCTGTCTAGATTCGAACCCACGGTCTACAACTCGTAAGTCGGGGCCGCCGGCCGTTACTATTGGGCCAGCACTGCTGCTCCTAGTGTTGAGACAGCGAAGAACCATAATTATGAAAATGTGCTCAAATGAGGCCGCACTAAATGCCCAGTAGGGTGTATAATGTAATCAAACTTCACTGAATAATGTAAAACAAATATACTCAAACTAAATAAAAGCTAATGAACCAAGTACACATTCAAAATACGAAAATACTAAATAATTTCCATAATGAGATAACTCATTGAGTCAAACCGACTTTGAATTTGAAATAATTCGTCAATTTATGTCTTATCATCGACGGAGTATAAGATTTTATCAACTGAGTGATGAATTCGATTCGTCTTGGGGTGAATTACATCCAAATGTAATTCCTTTTAGAATTGAAAGGGAATACTGATCTTCGTCACAATAGAGTAGATCTTGAGTAATGTGTAATCAGCGTAGTAAAATCTAAAGCGGGTCTGTTCAAACAACGTCATCCCTTTGTTCTCGTAATAAACTGTCAGGGTACAAAAGAAATTCACCGACATCGGATGTCGCCCTGTTGAAATTTAGAGCTTTTCTCACACGCTAACGGCCGTGTCCCATCTACTCAAAGGCGGTTTATGAAAAGATCCGCCACCCTAGTTGTATCTCTGTACGAATGTCGCATTCGGATCCATTGTGGCTTAGACAATAAAGTATATGAAAGAGTTCAAACTTATAAACGTGTCTATTCTCCCCCACAATAGGGCGTTAAAGAGTTTTCCCAAGGGAATATAATGCAGTACTTTTGTTTACAACCTAGTGCACTATTTTTATTGTCATAGTAACGATCGTAAGCGGAAAACCTCCGTAAAGGTGCTTTTGTTCTGGTTCATGTTACTTTAGTAATGGAAAAGGGTTGGGTATATTAACTTTCTGCCATGGCAGGCGTCCATTGCAATTGACTGGTTCATTTGTATTCGTGTAGGAAAGTATTTTTACATAAGACAACCATCATGACTGCGATCTTTTATGGGTTAAGCAAGGGTTGTGTTGAAAACTGATGGTTCACTAATAATTTTTTCGTTCCGTGTGACAGGTGGAACTTATTAGGTACTTAGATAACGAAAATGTTGCTATTTTTTAACTTCTAGAACTTTCGCAACTACCTAGAGTAGAGATCACATCAAGATAAAAAATTAAAATAAGTTGGTGTTTCCAAAGTGTGAAAAGCGTTTGAACAGGTTGCATATACTCCAGAGAACCTGCAATTTTAAGAAGTAAGTTTCACCGCGTCCATATAAAAACCATTACGGTTCCACGAGAGTGGAGATAAACAGCCGCTCCGCACCAAAAGATAGTTTATAATAACCCTTCTGCAGCTGTGGCATCGTAATTCCTTTCTTAATATTTAATATATTAAGACCGAGACAACGATAAAACAAGAGAAAAAGAAATTCATAACCGCGTTTGTATTTCAGTGGTTTAATTATTTTAGGAGTCGTAAATCCTGTGCTTATGTTGGCTGATTTTATTAACGTTGGCTATGAATGGTGGGGAATTAAAGAATCTACAAGTCAAAACGGGATGTTTTTTTTCTAATAGACCTAAAATGGAGGTGATCTTTTTGACCTGAGTGGAGGTGAAAGATTTATCTCATACCACGTAATGTAGTTGAACAAACTTAACTTTTTGCACGATTTTTGTCACAGATTAGTGCTATTGTTTAACACTAAGTTTTTAAACTAAGTTATTACTTCTTGGAGATACTAAGTTTATAATCAGCGCAAACCAAGCCCGGCTTTTGGGAGTTCATCGTCAAATTTACCTACATGTTGAGTAGTAGAATTTCAGCTACTCCGCATTTAAAGCAGGTTGTAACACTTAAGTAAATGGAAATGGGTTGCTGTGTTGGTCGTAAAACATGTGATCCTTAGCCCTACAAAACGCAACCCTACTGCGGCGGTCGCAACGTATTTACTGTCGCATAAGCTCAGGATACCAGTATAACTCTCCTTTGATCCTCCCATAATCTTGCATAGACGTCGAAGTAGACTTAAGGAATTAATGAGGTCATGTGTCCCTGATATATCATAATGGAACAACTTACCTTGTCCACCAAAATTTCGAAGGGTTGTGAAAATTCTTCGAATTCTGAATGAAGCTCATTAAATCTCATAAACAGTCCTTATGAGATTTAATGAGCGAATTAAAAGTTTCATGGATGCTGTAGGTGGCAATAATTTATAATAAGGCGCTTATTATAATTCCTTGGTGGTGATTTTTGTTATATGATTAACAATGATAATACGTTACATTTTCAACTGTGTTGTTTTTTAATACTGGTGTTTAGCAGTAGGCGGTTAGACTAGAAGGCTAGCCCATCATAGTTGGGAAAAGGCTAGGCAGATGATGATGAATGTGTTACATTTTCAATTGTTATTTAATTTTAATGGCTTCCGCTACCGATCCCATCGTCGATTCCGTAAATAACGTCTAAAACAACGGAAACAAACGCATTCAAAGCTGAAATTGGTTCATAGAAACGAGATTTTTAAAAGTTAATAAAAATTCGTGGGCCCTCCGATACGGAAGTTGCAAATCACTAGAGTTTTCCGATGGGTCCCTCCGGATGTTGAGAGGGAACATAGTCGCCGTGGCGTGAAAGAAAAACTTTCTCTATACCCACAATTCGCTGCTGGCACTGGTCAGCGAAACGCGTTGTACTACCGCTATATACGATATAACAGTACCTATATTTGTTTGTTCTTTACATTTTTCTTCCACGTGGAGGAAAAACCTCGATACATTTGAGTGTTGTGATTGAATTGTTCGAGTTACTCAAAAATACTGGCAAGGTTCCCAACCCACCCCGGTTGGGAGCGGTGATGCTTACGTGAATCCCGCACGGGCCATAGGCAGAGGAGAAACACCGTGGTGGTTTTAGCCGGTAAGAGTCCGGGCATATCCCTCTGTCACCCCCACGATGGAGGAAGTCCACGAGAGGCAGTGTGGGTTAATGACGTGACTGATTGCTTGCGTAATAAGGATTTTGGAGTATGATCCGTTTTGATTGGGGTGTTATCGTTTCTATAGTGATTATCGGTTTTAATCACTGTACTTATTTCTTCTTTAGCGTGCTGATGGCAAAAATAACACGAAATATAAATAATTAGTTGTACCTAGGTAGGCACAACTAATCTATATACTTATAATAACGTTTAAGAGTTTGCCTGTTTGTTTGAACGCGCTAATCTCTGGAACTACCGGTCGGATTTGAAAAAATCTTTTTGTATTTGATAGCCCAATTCTTAGAAAAGCTATAAGTGGGCTACTTAACATCACGCTAGAACCATTAGGAACCGAGCAAAAAGTGATAACGAAGTAAGAGTGCGGGTAGATGCTAGACGATGCGATGCGACGGGGTGGTTCGGGGGAACAAGAAATTTCACGCGGACAAAGTCGCAGGCAGAAGCTAGTTATTTATATTTTGTGTTATTTTAAGCTATTAACTAGGTACTTAATAACATATTTATCAATAGATTTAATGGGTATTCGACAAAATTAATATAAACGCCGCAATTAACTTGTTTTAACTAGGTTAATACCAAAACTAATGAGGCAAACAATAAATGAATAGGTAATCATGCGGACCGAGTTTCATGTTCTATTTATACAGGGGTTAATGTCGTAATATGTAGTATTTTCGTGTTAAGTACTTGCCATTCAGCACGTTGTATAGACACCAGCACATCAAGCTACCCGAAACTGTCAAATCTTGCCAAACAACTTTGAACCTTATGCTTTAGCGATAAAGTTGAAAATCTATTAAAGAAATTTGACAGATTGGGTAGCTTGATGTGCTGGTGTGTGTACCTACATTTACCTAGTTAGAAATGCATGGTAGAATGCAACACGAGTTCTTTTGATTTCAGGGTTTTTACTCTGAACTCGTGATCTTTAAACTAAGTTAATTTGGCAACTAATTGTGTGTAAAATTTCTAGGAAACATTGAAAAGACGTAGTGAT
Source organism: Luperina nickerlii (assembly GCA_963855955.1). Taxonomy (NCBI): domain Eukaryota; kingdom Metazoa; phylum Arthropoda; class Insecta; order Lepidoptera; family Noctuidae; genus Luperina; species Luperina nickerlii. The sequence goes on from OY979669.1 coordinate 12,915,651, forward strand.
ATTTCCAAGTGAGGAGGTGTCGTGTGTAAAAAGAATTTAGTAGGTGGGTTCAGCAGTAAAGCGGAAAAAATAAAATACTTTTTCGTTTTAGACTGCTGATTGAATTGGTTTCATTATGCAAATTATTCTGTTAAATACAAGTTTACGTATTTCACCGGAATGCAATAATCATAATTAGGCATGTATAATTATTTTCCAAAAAATAAAGACAAAGAAACGAGTGGTATCGTAAATATATTCGAGCCCAATTTCTAGAAAATGACTACAGATTCCTGGATACGCGTCTATTGACGTTGAAACCGGTTTCGGGTAAAAACTGTTCCATCAAAGATGTCAAATGGACTTTTATATGAATTTCCGGTGGAAAATTCAAAGCTATTGAGTAAAATAAAATTGGAGAGAGCAGGTGTTCCCAGCAGGGGTCGGCAGTGACTAATGAGCGGTCGCGGCGTGGATGGGGGCCACCCGAGACCCGCTTAAATACTTTACGCCGAACATATTAGTAAATATCGTATTACGGAAAACATTTATATTATGCGTAACTACCTGCCTTTAATAAAGGCACTTAGAGAGTTTGTAGATGATGGTGGTGGTTTAGTGGTGAATATTAAACCATGAAAGTCCCCTTGGGATACCCCTTTCTGGCTGTTCCTACCTTCACATTCCGGGATTTTATTAGTAGAGTTAATTGTAACTTCTTACTTCACTACATATTTATGATTTCATTTGCATCCTTATTAAAATCTCCGGCACTCTGCTTTTAAATGTGTGTTTTCATTAATAATTTTATTCAAATCAAGTATCAAATATTGATACTATATACCATTATATTATTATTATTATTTATATTATATACCATTCGTATTGCAAAAACTGTTTCTTTGGTACTATCAGGATTATTATACACTGAAGTTAATAATATATTTCATTACCAAGCCAGAATAGTTACAGGTAGACAGGTAATAAACATGTATAATTTGACGCGAACGCGAACGCGTCGACAGTATAAAGTTGTGATTGATCCACGCGGGATGTGTAGATACGTTTCCGATGGAAATATGCGATAGTCTAGTAGATAGATGAGAATCTATATCGATTTTATAGGTAGACAATATGCGATGAAGTTATTCCAACCTTATACACTGGAACATTAACGTATACTTTTCTCACCTAAAGGTCGGAAGCATATGTCCCGAACGTGTAAATCCACGTAGATATTTATGTCTCCAATTTGTGAACATTTGTAACTTTGTCAGATTTTTCGTGATGTGAAAAACGTCAAAGCAAATGATAGATGACTATCGTTCCGCAGTTTGGTATGGAAATACGTGCGAAATACCTGCAACAATATTTATGGGGGCGTTTTGCTAGTATGCTCGATTGACAGTCGCCTAGAGAGCCGCTTGTTTATGGTGGGGCGCTACGATTTATAACCACTTGGTCTGCGCTTGTAATAAACTAGATAACTCAATTTATGGCACTAAAACGGCTGTGTGTCGTCTTGTATGATGCTGTAGTTATATCATGTAGAGTTACGATGATCACCTCGGGTGCGGTTAATAGCGGCTGTCCTTGCGAACTCGTACAATACCCTGCTATGTGCGGTGAGTTATTGTTCTCTATAATTATTGCGCGAACAGCAGGTACGTAATTGTCATATCAGCTGACCTGCCAACCAGGGGGGCTAAGAAGGCCACTTTGGCAGAATAATGATAAAAGGATAACATTATGAATCATAATGGACAGTTAACTGATAAGTGAATCGTATCAAATCCCAGTGAAGAATTTTTCAGTTATTTTTTTTTGTTTGTGCTAAAATACCAATCAATCCAATCCAAATCCAATCCCAATCTCTTTTATTATACCTACGCAGTGCAGCGAAAAAAGAAAAACACGGACTGTCTTCGCCATAATATGATTCATAATGTTATCCGTTTATGATTCTGCCAAAGTGGCCTTTTTAGGCCCCCTGGTCGATCACAGCACTGTCGTGATTAATTTAGCACCACATCAAATACATCCGTTAGAGCTGAAATTCAAACAAATGCAGCCTATTTTTTTTTCGTAAGATTATATTTTATTCAGTCGTTCATTTGGTGAATACTTTTTATTTATAAAAATGTACAGTGGTGCTGATTGACTAACTTATTCTTTAATAACACAACAAATGAACAGAATATTGAGGATGAGAACGCGTTTGTCTAGCTCATTACAACCAGGCTCGCATTACGCGAGAGAAAAGATATACCTACAAGTAGAAAAATATGAACAGTGTTGCCAGCGCTTTAATTCTGCACAACAGTATTTCCCTCTCAAAGCAGCTCCGTGGTATTGAATAATAAAAATACGTTCATTTAAATATAAATATCAAAGATACGATTCAGATGTATCAAATTGGATGTATCGGTCGATTGCGATGAGATTGTGGCGGCAAGATAAATACAGATAGCTTGCTTGTGCGATATTATTAATACGTGTTTATTCTGTGTTCTGATTGTGAAATCATTTCATTCTCTCAATTTAAATTAATACCACTTTGGTAGCATTATTTCGAGTAACGTTTACTAAATATTTATATAGTAGACACAACTGTTTGTCTTTAGGAACTGTTTGTTTATTCAATAACAACAATTTATGTTCATTTGTAATGTTAATTACCAAAACTTCTTTCTTCTTCCGTAATAAAACAGATTACGTTTTACCTGTGAAGACGAGGCATCCATCAAACGCGCCAGTGCTATATCTACAGAATTATAAGTAAATTATCCAGTTGGAACATAACAATGGAACATGACGTAGAAATATCACCGACCAGCAGGCGAACAGGGCCGCCCGTCTCTTCCCAGGTCGATAACAAATTGGAAACTGGATAAACGAGGTAATAGTAAATAAAATATATCTCAGCCAATTTCATTATTGACAGTTCATATCGTTGCAGCCACACGTGCCTTTTAAAGCTTAGAGTGGGTTTATCGGAACAGATGATACTTTTAGATATTGGTATTGGCATGGGAAATGGTATAGGGATGTCACTTGTTTAATAACAGTATATTATTGTAGTTAATATTAGATTAGATTTTGTACCGTTTATATTTGGAGTATTATTACATTTATATCTATTTAAAAAACTGAGTTAAAGTCCATGGCACTATATATCGCGAGCGGACTATCGCTTTCAGGGACACTGAGTGGCGAATGTAATAGGACTGAATAAATAAAATTGAACATGTGAAAACTAACAATACTAACCTAGTTACCTAAGCACTATTGTTAGTAACATCAAAATATTAACGGATCTTAGTCTGAAATAAAGTTCTATTTAATTTTTATCTGTTTTACGGCAAACAAAAAGATAGTAGACAAACACAATTGCATACGTCCGTTACATATGGTATTGTTACACAGTACGTCCTAAGAACTGTGGTAGGATTGTAGGAAGTAAGTGGCCCGGTACGAAGCAACGTTTACCACAATTAGTGACTGTGTCTACGTCCGCTAGTCTACTGTATAAAAGCGATTACACTAACAGTAAGACGGAAGCGGTTGCCTACATACTGCAGACTTCTAAAACCATTCAAAGAGCTGCTCAGTTTGGCTGGCTCCCTAGGGATTGAAAGGGGAAATATGGAATTGGTAGCACAAGGTTGGAAAGTGGACCGAAATATTCGGCGTGGAATGTGAATGAGAAAAATAAAGTTGAAATAATACCTACATTGTACCTGCACTTGAAATATTTAAAGTGTGACGAGGAAAAGTGATAGTTTAATATAACCCATGTTAAACTTATCACTTTACGTAGTTTGATATCGTGGAAAAGTGAAAACATAAAGTTCAATGGCTGCATTAATTAATTTTACCGGGTATTCTAGTTCGAAGATTTTACCTCTCCTCTAGATGTGCATACTAATGTCAAAATGATTGATATTATATAACGGCTAGACCAAATTAATTAGCGTCAACTGCGAAATTGGGACGCGAAGAGCCAAATCGATATCCAAAGATTTCAAATTTTGAAGGTAATCTGAAGGGATTACCGTCTAACCCGCTGAGCTTATAATTTAATCAATCAATTATTCTTATTAGTTGTTGCCGGCTATTTATGAGGTAGGGTCTTTACGGACAGTATGTGTCCAGTTAAGTAGTAGTGGGTCCAATCATACGCCCAATTAGTTGGGATGGTAAGATTTAGTGTGAAATTAGGACGCTTGATGACCCTTGGGAGATAACAATTCGACGTAATCGCAACATAATCATACGCATATTATTCTACTAAAGCAGACTGATTAGTACTTGGAATTATATGATTCCAGTTATAGCTTACTGAATACACTATAATTTTAGGTAGTATTTTCCTAAATCCCGGGCAATCCCGTTATTTACGTCAAAAATCATCGTAATGTTTTTTGACGTAAATAACGACTAGATTTTTAGAAAAAAAAATCGTATTTTTTCTTCTAAAAATCTAGTCATTTCAAACTTTCGAAAGTAGGATTCAAGACTACACTGTTGAAAGTTGCAAATTGACTGATATTACTTTAGAACTTTAAGAGATTTACATGTAGAAAAATAGAACAGTCATTGAAAGTCTTTTTTTGTTCAAGAACTTGAAACGGCAATCGCGTAGCGCTACGCCGTAGACCTCGTAGAGGGTGGGAAAACAAACTATTTCTATTACTGAGTACACAAGATTATATTTGTTCAGGGTTAGATATTGACGAAAACTTACGTCAACTATATTTGTCTTGGGTTAGACCAACAGTATTTTTTGCAACTCGACAAAAAGAAAAAAACGCTATATTGTCTAGATTTCGTTTTGGGATAGGTTAGCTAAATATTAACTAAGGCATATTCAAAATTACGATAACTTTTTCACTCGGTAAACGTATTTCCAGACGGATAAATAATATTCTTAAAATTATAAACCACTGTAAATACAACAAGAAAAGGAGCTTTAAACCGAATATTTATGTAATAAAAGTGATTAGTAGTTACTTGGCTCCTGTAAATTCTTTTGCGAAAAAAATAATATCGTCGAGTTAAGGTAACGCAACCCCGCTTATGAATAATGTATCAGGAGCACTTTCAGTCTAAGCACTTAAAGGGTCCAAATGAAAAAGACGCGAATATTGCAACGGCGCAATTTTTTTAAATTTAAAATGAGTAAATACTTTGTAAGCTAGATTTGAAAATACTTTGAATGTCATGCATACCATGTATGATTGTGAATTTATATTAGGTTTTTATTTGAGTTATTTTATTATTATTATTCCTTGACATGCTTCATTCTATTTCTAGTTTTCTTTCTTCTCAAAGTAGTCAGATAGGAAACGCCGACCTCATCTAGTGTATATTTTTATAATATGACGCGTAAAAGTGATTTCGATATCCTATGTATAGAATACCTAGTTCACACAAACATACTTCTTATTACCTAATGTTTATTAATGTTGCTTTAGTGGGTAAAATTACGTATTTGGGTGAGAAGTAACAATCTCCATAATTCTCAAATTAAGGAGAAAAGCGTCACAGTTAACATTTTACATGGAACCCGAGACCTAGTACATTGGAGCACAAAACGCGAAAGCAAGAGAGACATAAAAGGAATCGCAGGTAACGAGAGGACAGCACAGTAAGACGAGTCGGTTACGGCACGTTACGCCCCATTATTCCATCGTGCAGACTCGGGAAGTTATTACGAGTAATGTAGTGCCGTCGGTACGCGTCGCTTTTTGTCATGCGGACAAAAGAACTCCCCACCAGATAGTTTCATAGTAACAAACAACCAAAGCGCCCTCGCGAAACGAAATAATAATGAAGTATCTTAGTCTGTTATTCGTGACTGGAGACCTTGTCTAATTAGGGTTGCGTCATAACCAACGGACCCTGAAATATTACATCTTTGTGGTTGAACAACATGGTGTTGGCGTAATCGTAAACGGCCCTTTTAAGTAGTAAGTTTGTTATGGTATAATTTTGCTTTATGTTTCATGTTAATTTTGAACGGGTTATGTTTTCATAGACTTTATACCTATTTAAGTACTCACAGCTCGTGCCAGAAAAATAATAATGAACAGTATTTTTTACCTTTTTCAGTTTTTACTAAAGCCATCTTTCTTGTTTTCAATCCACGTTTCAGGAGAACATGAATATCTTTTATGAATATTTTTTCCTAATGTTCTGAAGGTTATCTGGGGAAAATAGGTCACAGTTGTGCTTAGTAAGCGATGGTCTAGGATCTCGCATATATCAGTGTGCGTGGTTCAACAGCGGTAACTCGTAACGCTGTGACAGCACACACCAGGTGTGTTGACAGAGCATGAACTATTGCTTACTTCGCAGTAAAAAGATATACAAGAATATTTTACAAAGTCTTTTAAGCGACACCAAATAAAAAGCTACCGTTAAAGGCAGTTTCGTGCATAATTTTCAAGAAAAGTCCTTAGCGTAGTATATAAAAATAACCCCCACATTTTGTATAACCTTTTAAAGGTCGTAGCTCCCTTGTCAAGCGTGACAAAAATATTACCTATGTATGAAATACATTTGCAGAGGAGATTGGCTGCCTGTGAAATGATCGTAAATTTCGATGTATAATGAGCTCATAAATCTGGAGCGCCGCTCGATATCTCCTGGGCTATCTACCTTGTACCTATAAACATTTTTTCATTCGTATTCCTGTTTACATCTGTTTCTGGCTAAAAGCTCTGCATATCAATTTCGCGAGGCAGTCGTGAGCCGTGTTCGATTGTTGCGCCATACTTCTATGTTTGTTCCAAACTATTTTTTGGACACCGAACTTCATCAAACGTGCTTGATGAAGTTCAGTGTTCACCCAGGACTGAACGCTACGAGGATGCTAATTGCATGTGACGCATCACATCATTTATAGGCATGAACGATGAAGACTTTTGAAGATTAGTAAGATGATGAAGGCTTCTCTTCAGATGAATACAGAAGCTTACAAAGAGCCGTCATAACCACAGCCACTGCTACAATTTAGCTCTTTGATGTTAAGATCTTTGTAGTTACGTCGACTCACGAATTGTTTGTTAATTCGCCTATGCCTAACAAATGTATATATATTCATAATCCCTATGAAATTATTGCTGATAACTTTGTAACTAAATCTGTTAAAACGTACTATTCCTAAAAAAGGAGCTATGTGTGTTATGTTAATACTAACCTAATAATCTCTGTCCTGTATTAAATGTATGTACCCAATATTTACACGCCACACTTGGTAGAATGTGACGATACCATTGACTAATCATAAGACCATATAATGTACCACATTCTGATAAATAAATGATTATGATTGCGATTATGATTGATTAATTTGAGGAATTACGCTTTTGTTTTCGGTAAAATAACCTAAATTAGTTATCCTAATTACACCGAACCGCTTTTATACATTTTCTTCCGCAACAGCATAAGTTATACAGTTTCTTGTTGTAATGTAAGCGAAACATGTACCTCGGAAGATTTTCAACAAGATAATTAAGCTGTTAGCCAGAGGCAGGGACCAGGCCGAGAGAGACTTCTCGTCTTATTTGTAAATTGAAATAAATGTTACAGAATGTTATGACAAAGAAATTGAACAATTAAAAAGGTCCACAAGCCTTGTAGAAAAAAAAAAGAAACTAGATTGTACTTTTATTTAAAGACGTAGCAGAGCGGAATGTATTTTACTGAGATAATTGTAGCGGTTCCAATTCGGAATCTCTCTGGCTGGAATACTTCGTAAATGTGCTAACTTTAGTCTGGGTTTTGCAGGTTAGTAAAAAACTCTTAGAATATTACATAACTAGAAAGCATAGTGTAGGTACTACGAAGTTAAATGAAGTAGAAGAACCGAATATAAAGTAGAGGTTTACCTACTAATTGCATTAGAGCAAACCTAAAGAGCGAGTGTCAAGAAAATATACAAGTATTGCATGAAGCGTGACTGTAAGTAAGTCGAGCTCATTTCCGGGATTGTTACGTCACACTTCCTCCGACGAGAATCATCGGCAGGAATATCAAAAGCAAAAGTGGCTTGGGTTAAATCCAAAGTAGACGTGTTCCGGCCGAGCTTAGACTTTGAATAAATCAGGAGGCTGAGGTCGCAAGGTGAGTGCCGTCCTCCGTCCGCCGCGGACAATATGGCATTTATGTGTTCGTTATGCGTCCGGTCATTTGATATCTTTTTATTGAAATCTTTGCACCACTACCTACACAAATTGGGTGTAAAAAGACCCATCACTAAGACGTCGCCTACGCATTCCGTGCATCAAACTAAGAAACTTAGTACATACAAAAATAATTGATGCAACTTTTATTTTTCTTGGAGTGAAAACTCACTGTTTACGGTAGTGCGCAATGTAACGCACGTGAAACATTGTGCTTATGTGCATGCAACGTAATAGGGATCGTGGGAGTATTTAAAGTGAAGTTATAACATTTAAAATTTGTTTTCGTAAAAAAAGGCCATAAAAGTTGGAACTTTGACCTTCAATATCTCTGTAACCAGAAGATTCCCATGTATGTTTAGTACAAAAAAAATATCATAATAAAGTAAAGAACAAGCGATTCTCGGCTTTGTTAAGGGTATTTTTACACCCGTTATATAAAAGTAAGGATTTAGAATTATTTGAGCTTAGTGGAGCGATACCGCTTATACTTTCAGGCAAAGTATATGATCGTTGTAAGGATATCGTTGGGTGTACGAATTTCCGTTGATTACTGCTATAAGAAAGGGAAGCCAAAGATGACTAAGGTACAACCTTCTTACCGATATTGCATCCCAAAGTATAATTTTATGAATGCTTTTACTTTAGATGCGCGTGTTTACGCAGACATGAGATTATCTCCTACAAAATATGTAGCTACCTACTTTAATTACCAATGGTTTTCTATTGCAAAATTCTTTTATTAGGGTTTTTGAACAACAAATGCGAATGCTCACAGCCTGTTGAGACCCGTAATTATAGAACTCATCAGGCCTCATGTGAGATGACCTCTCATTAGGATCGCTTAGCTTTATGGCTGTTACCTCGTTTTAAGTATGACAGATGTAAATAAAATTAAAGGTAATCTTTGGTACTTTATTTTTGTTAGCAAAAAAACACTACACAAGGATAAGATATTCAACATCAGTGACACAGTTTCGGAAATAAAACTGTTTTAAGCATGACATATGTAAATAAAATTAAAGGTAGTCTGGTACTTTATTTTTGAAGTGAAAACTTCTTTAGCGGCGCTGTGTACTTTTTTTGGAATGGGTAAAAACTTCTAAACTCGCGTCAGGTCACGTGACCCTGATCGAAAATTAGTAAGACGTAAGACGAACGTAACGTAAGACGCGCGTTGTTGAGGACAGCGCCGTCTATGCACATCGGGAAGAACTACGAGGGCCTCGCGTACTAACTACGTAGTTCATCCAACAACGACGAGATGGCGCTGAACCACGGATATATAACTGACGACTAATTATGGATGGAAGTTGATTTTCCTAAGAGATAAACTTTTTAATGTAAAATAATTGTAATAGTTCTGAAGTGTTAAATTTTTAATGTAATATAAATTGTCATGTTTGTGTACGATAGCGCAATAAATGAATATTGTATTCCACCACATAAATATTAGTACTTTTATACTGATAATGAAAGCAATTCGTACAAAATTATTCTCTAACCATTCCAAAATATTAAAAATGCACAACGTTAATATTCAAGTTTTCACTTCTGCCGGCACTCCCGGAGTGCAACCCGTCGTTTTTTTTGCAAAAAAACACTCTACACAAGGATAAGATATTTAACATCAGTCACACAGTTCCGGAAATAAAACTATTTGAAGGTCATAACGAAGACTGTTCCTTGCGGTAATTGAATCTGAGACTCATAGCGCAGTATTCCAAGATCATTGAGCCACCAAACTTGGACAATAACGCATTGTCTTCGTGGTTAGCGGTTTCATCCCCATCTCAACCCCTTTCAAGACGTCTATCGAAATTCCTTTAACAGTATTTCCTTTCATAAGATATTTAATTAATTTCTAAACATATTTTTTCCATATTATAGGCATTAATGTGTCAGTAAATCAATCAATTGCCACCTCATTTGATTTTAAATCAGATTATAAAGGACACACGACCTCTGTCCTATATAAATTCAATCTTTTGATTAAATCTTTAGTTTATCGCATCACCAGACATCCCTATTTCAAAGTCTAATGTTTAATAAAACGTAACCCTTGCCTCTTTAGTCGCACAGTCTCTGAAATGTGGGTTATTTTGTAAAAATAGAACTGTGTCTACCTAGCAAAATTTTCTAACAATCAAATAGTATGAGATGATAACTAAGTAGTAGGTATTGAATTACTGATTGATATTTTTCAATAATAAGCAGTTACACCATACAATGAAAAACACAAACTTTTATAAAGAACTAAATAATAAAGGATGGCTTTCTTGCTTCGTAACACAATGGTGAAAATATTTCCTTTCATAAAGTGTGGCTTGTTTGCGGTGTTGAACCGACATCTGCCTTTCGGCAACGACGTGCTATAATACTCTTTTTGTATTGCAAGTGGTTTCACTATACTTTTTCTGAACTCTGTTCTAGGAAATGTGCTTGTTCTATGGATAAAACTACCTGTAGACAAAAATAGTAAAAGGCTTTTCCTGAACCCTTTCTTCGGCAGAATTTCCCTTACAATGTTATCAAGACCCTTTTCCACATTATTGTGCTCGGAATATGTTGGTAGTGATTTGTGTTATAAAATCTTATCAGGCAGCGAGAGCGCGGTGTGTTCTACCGTTTGATACGCCTCGGTGACATTACAAGATCGTAAAGTAAAAACGACTGTCTATATTACAGCGCGCGATGAGATTTCGAATGGCTGCCATGAAATAAAGGCGTCGACCTACCAGACAGTCACCTGCGACTCCAGCTAATACATAAAATTGCGTGTACAGACACAAGATCTCATTAAAACTTTACAAAAATTTATTCCGTCACCGTCTCACACAGAGTTATCAAGGAATTCGCCATTTTTCTTTCTTTCTGCGCACTGAAATTTTCAATTTACATACTTATTTAAGGTTTCATAACAAAAATCCGAGTACAAAACCGGTCGCCTCGGAAAATCCCTTTTGTTGGTGCCGCAGAACGACATTTTCCTTGAGTAAAAAATTAAGTTTTTAGTTAGTGTACCTATAGTCTACGAACATTACAAAATATCTATTAGGTTACCCATGCTTAAGTCGTGTCAGTACGATGTAAGGGAATCATTCAAAATGGTCACTCATGTTCTCGTGAAAAAGTCGTGCGACGTGCGAGTTTTTCACGAGAACGCAACAACAGCCGTAAAAAGTATTTGCCAAATAAATGCACAAACACTAAGCTTGACACGGACTGTCCACTATCCGGCGGACCATTGTCGCATTGAGGCACCGAGGCCTATATTTCCACAAAATTTGTGTTTTTGTTGACAATAACTCTTCGCTATGCGCGATGGATTCATATGCATCGCACGACTGCATAATATAGTCATGAAAAATACAACCACGATGGATTACATCGGGTGTAAAAAGACACTTAACGAAGCCGAGAGTCACTTGTACTCCCCGTCTTTGCAATACATTTTGTTTTGTACGGGATCATACCTGGGAACCTTTTGGTTACGGAGATACCTATTGCATGTCGAAATTGCAACTTTTACCGACGCTTTTTTACGAAAACAAGTTTTTAAGGATATAACACAACTTTAAATACCCCCACGACCCGTGTACTGTTGCATGCACCCATATGCACAATGTTTTGCGTGTGTTACATTGTGCACTACCGCAAACAGATTTTCACACCAAAAATAAAAGTTGTATTATTGTGCAATGTTACTTAGTTTGATATACAGGATGCGTAGTTGACGGCTATGTGATGTGTCTTTTTACATCCTGTATATGAATAAAATAATATATTCCGTTATAAGCCGTATTATAAGTTATCCATGTAATCAGGGTTCCTCATAAGTTCTTTTGGGTCCAGTTTGGATATTTGATTCTTTTGGGGTCGAGGGTCTAGTAGGGTTGGTTGAATCAGAACGGATTAGCTATATTGTATGGTATTATGTTACTCAAAGGTCCCGAGGTCAATATTCTTTTTGTTATGTACGCACATAACCATTTTCAGCTCTGATGGATATTTGAAAATCACATTATTGCTATTATATTCAGCGACTTTTACTTAATTTTAAGGTCGTAAGCATTTTGATGCATCGTAAAGTTGCATTACAAACGCAAATTCTAAGTTAAGTACATTTTGTGGCACTCTCGTGGTTTATAGATCGTTGTAACACTCCTTTATGCCTGTCTGGCATCGATTAGCGGTCATTTATTTATTTATTTTATTCTATTCGGGAAATTTACAGCTAATATAAACAGTGTTCTTAAACAATATTCATTTGAAGGCCATTTACAAGTTTCCACTGATAAACACTTGCAACACATAACCGGGCAAGAGCGAGTTGGACTCGGGCACCGAGGGTTCCGTACCATCATATGTTTTTAAATTTTCATCGGCGAGGCCTATATTCGTCAGAGAATTTTAACACTGTGCACTGCGGTGTAGAATATTGCAGTTTTATGTCAGCGCCACCTCTTTACCGATAGTAGAACTAATGTAACTTTTGTTGATGATTTCTGAAAAAGTGTGCTATTTAGAGACTTCGTTTTATTTTTACTGTCTTTTTTACATAAATTTCTATCACATAGAATTATTTCAGATTTTTCTCTTTGCAAACTTCGGAGAAAAGGGGGGAACGGTATATTTTTTAAATTTTTCATCAAAAGTCGAAAACTATGCGAGCTAAAAACAAAATGTTTTAGTATGTGCAAACTGCGCTCTTTCATATAATACCCCACATGCCTTAGTAACCCCACTTCGATTTTTTCAGATCCCCTTTCAGTCCCTGTTGCAAAAAATAGGCATATTTTTATTTCTTTCTAATTTGCAAGATAGTTGGCAAACGTCATCTAAAATTATTCTAAATTTCAAGTTGATAGCATTAGTAGTTCTTGAGATATCCAGCTGTGACAGACAGACTGAGTCTCACCTTAAGGGTTCCTTTTTACCATTTTGGTACGGAACCCTAAAAAGACAACAAAAACGGTCGGTACAAAATATCTTCATAAATTAGGAAACAAAATAACACGGTCGATTATGGGGTGATTTTCAATCAACAGATATATTTTATTCGTGGAATAAGATTGACATCTGTCTGGCAGTTTTTGTATTAAGAACTGTCAAAAATTCAAAATTATTCCTCGGATAAAGTTTTCTGGCGTTCGCGTTGAAAAAATCGGCCCTAATACAAACTAAAAATCATTCAGACGCAAACAATTACTTTCCGTAAAACGCTTTTCACTAACAAATGCTTCAGCCGAGAAACACTGGTATTGAAAATGTCCAAATCATGTTCACTAGTTAGTTTATCGTGTTATGTACCTACAGATGCCAAACTAAGTATTGGAACTGATTATTAAAATCATTCATTATATACAGGGTGGTACTGTGGCAGGGACATCGATGCACAACCTGTTATCATGGATTTAGTACAGGTTTCTGAACCGCCCTGCGTTGACCCACTAGGTGGATTCTAAAACCCTCTAGGGTTCTAGAATCATATTATGTTGAATTCATGGTTACAGTTTGCAGCGCGTTTGTTCTTGCCACCCTGTGTACAGGATGAAATTTTCATGTGGGCGAGGATGGGCAAATCCGAAACTATGAGGAATAGCGAAAAGTACTCAAAGGTGTCTTGGGCTCGATTTTGATGAAAACTAAAACTGCATCATTGGATTTTTGAAAAATCAATGTCTAGCCAGGAATTGAACCCGTTGATTTTGCAAAAAAAAAAAACACTAAAGAAAAGAGCTCATTTTTAACAAAATTGTTTTTTTTATTTTTCAAGTAATATAAGGAAAATAGAAAAGGCTCTTAAAAGGGCATACACATAGGGACATAGCTGGAATCAACGTCTCAAGGATTGTACTGCATTCAAAATTTGAATTGTGAAGGTGACTGCGCTGCGGGTGTGTGTTATTAAAAATATTGAGCATCATTTCGAACAAGGTACAGGTAATGAATAGGTACTTTAATATAAGAAGCAGTTTATTAAAATCCAACAATTTCCTTAACCTGAGGAGGCTCTCGTTAGGCAGTTGGATCAAGGGCTTGATCCAGAAAACCGTACTTCTGGATACAGCGCGTAATGTTGGGAGGTCTCCCAGGAGCCCTGACCATCAGTAGCTTGGACGCTGGTTTTTTTATAAAAATATTAAATAGGATATAATAATTTATCTGTTAAAAGTTATACAACAGTCTAAATAATATGGTGATATACTTTATGACATTTTACTCTTCAATCAAATTATGAACACCTGTGTTTGAAGTAGATATTAAATATCTGTATTTTACACATCTAGAGGCTATACCTTATTGAAATTCGAGTAGGTAGGTACTACGGAAGAATCTCAGTTAGGCGGCTCAGTAGGTTTGTTTAGTAATCTACGGGTTTGTTAAAATTCAAAGATAAAGATAAGATTAAGAATTTTTATTTAGTCAAAGACTACGCAGTAGGGTAGAACCACGGAATATTGGTGTTTTCTATTCCGTGATAGAAACAAACTGCAAATTGTGTGGTTTTAGACAGAAATGGAGCATTAGTTATCTATTAATTTCAGTATAATAATTAAAAAATCCTCAGTCGTAATAATTAAGCTGCGACATTGCTTACTCCCCATGGCTTCGATCCCGGCAAATTCAGAAAGTTGGTGTTTTCTCTCATTATTCTCGGTTCAGACCTCCCTGAGGATTCAGGAATACGGTAACTTTTCCCTAACTCGTTGTATCGTTAAGTTAATCTCTAGCGGGAGGGCGTTTGTTATAATTGCGCATTGACCGCAATGTTCCACTGACCTCTCGAATGTTCAGCACTACTTCAAAGTAACTACGTCATAATCATGAATAATCTAATTTTTGCACACAAGAATTGACGGCGATTTAGATTCATTGTGACTCCCACAAAACGCTGAAAAAAATATACTATTGAATTTACAAACTTCTTTCAAGATTGAAAAAGATTGAAAAACTTAAAATACTTAGTTCATGCATGCAAGATTGTGATTCAATATTTTTCTTTTAAAAGTTTGGACAGCAAATAGTCAGCAAAGTTATTCACAATTGATTCTGTCTTATTCAGCATTTTAATATTTTTACAATGTCATCACGAAAACACATCAATCATGTTACCAAAGTTTTAATATTATCTTTCTAAAAGTAATTGAGGAGCGACAGAACAAAAGCCGTTATTAACCAGGACATGATTTAAAAAACAATTTTTTCGCTTCTCACAATTGAAATACACATTCCAATACTAACAAACCGCTTCAAAAACCAATGATTCCAACTTAAAAGATATGTTAAAAGTCGATGGTTTCATCAAAATCCAACAAATACCTACATCACGTTGAAACACTATGCTTGAGGGTTGTTATCATTTTCTGAAAAAAAAAATACAAAATGGATTTAACGGTTTTTTAATTACTCCTCAATTATAGTATATATGAAACAATGTATCACAGTTTCAATATAAAATATTTTAAATACTAGCCTAAAGCCAAATACATCACGTCCCATCGTTAGCGTGATCGAAATCTGACACTCTAAATTGTATACAAATAGTCTGAAATATTGTTTGCGATGTGCCTATATCATACTGTGAAATAATATTTTCGATACTTAACACTATTTTCAACACTGTGAGAACTGATAATATACGGCGAGAGGAATTACTTACTGACAACAAGGTAAATCATTCCCTTACTCGCAAGATAAGCTGTGAGCGAGATGTTTTTATTCAGTTCGTAAAGAACATATCTGATAAAGTCTTTATTGATTTAAGTATTCGTGTGGGTGAGCCTATTTGTGGCTCAACTAAATAATAATACAAAGAAAAACTGATGAAAGGAACGAGGACCGCGATATACACGGTCAGTTAAGCTTTCGGAAGCCATTGATTTTTATTATTACAAGCCAAGTCAAAAAGGATGTTTACCTAAAAGCCGTTTCAGCTCCGTTATTTACAAAGAAAAGGTTAACGGAAATATTTTCATCATAAATCGAATAAATGTGCGAATAATTAAAGCGTTTAACAATAATAACGGTTCCTGAGAAATGTCTTCATAAACATTTGTGTTCATTCGATGAACTTTCTACAAAGATAAACAGATTTTGTGGAAAATAAAAGTTTATCTTTTCTCTCAGATAGTTATTTTGGTCGCTCCTTTCGAGAACAGTCTACTCAAAGTGATGGATTATTTTAACAACATTTGCGTCACATCTTGAAATTGTAAAGAATATTATTCGTGATAAATATAATAGTACATATATTTACTCAGTAGCCAACGTTGTTTTTAATCAAATGTTAGTTATTTTCTTATTTAAAAAACATCGGGTCGATCGCTAAACACATTATTATGTTTATTTATTCACGGGTGCAGAGGTGCGGAAAGGTCTCGACTATGTTTGACTGTGGCGATTTATTTAACGAGTGGCTTTATTTGTTTGCGACGCTGTCGGTCGACGTCGGCGTGCCCTTCTAATGCTACCCCATTAACTTCATGCCCAGTGTAAATTACAGAACTTTCAACTTTATCACTTAGCTGTTAAGGACTACGACGTAGAGTATCTCTGAGCTGTCTTTGTCTACGTCGTCTTTGCTTAATTAATGACTTAATAGTGGCTTCGTCATGTGTGCACGCCGAGTGATGTATAGTGTTAACTCAAGTTTCTGCCACATCAGCTACGTCTAAAATACAATGATGGGTAATTAGTTACCGCCACTAACTTGCTGAATTAACTAAAATCGAATCAAATTTCATATTCTGCAGTACTTTTGTGTTTACCGAAACATAACGGTTACGTAAGAGGAATACAAAGACAAAACCTTCCGCTCCGGCTGCTGGTAATGTTTAACTTTAGGAATTTTAATGGCAACAACAGTATGAAAACAACTAAGAAAGTAATTAGGGAGAAAGTTACAAAATATTATCACAATCATAATAAGTACGTGTTTTCTGTAATTATGTTTATTCAAAACATGGGTTAAGGCGTGTACGTGGCAAGTAATAATATGTTGTCAACTCCCGGGCTCCGGACATTAGCTTTCATGTTTCGTTTGCGTCAAAAAGGATAAATCGTGTGAGAGTCGGACCGCTTACAACAGACGGTGGAAAATATCCTAACGTATTTGTCTGCCGTTCAAAATATTAACAAAAATAATTTTGTTGACAGTTCCTTTTATTCTTGGCATGTGTCATCCTCAGATCACAGGGACAGGGTCGTGTCAGCAATATTTTCGGAGTACAATGAAAGGCTAGACAATGATAATATGACAGCTTCTGTAGAATGATCTGTAGGTCAGTGACAAGTTGCTTAGCTACCTTTTGTTTATAATGAATAAATAGGTTTTGACCTAAAAGGCATTCATTCACATAACAGTCACAGACAGACAGTCATTTACTTACGAGTAAGTGTTAACATACACAGGTAAGCAAATAGACAGGCGTTCTAGTATTTTATTAAGTAGTTGACTAAAGGCAAACCTACCTACAATAATATAGATAAATAAATAGATAATAACTATATTTGTCATACTTCTAAAAATTAGAAATTAACTTAAACGACAAAGTCATGTTAAGCTTTTAGAAAACGTAATTTTATTTTTATGATGATGATTATGGTATATAACTGGCGAAATGTGTGTGTACCCTACTATAGGTACAGACGCCAGCACATCAAGCTACCCGAAACTGTCAAATTTTCCTAATCAACTTTGAACCTAAAGGCTCCTGCAAACAGGCGCGACGCGCGACGCGAATCGTGCGCGACACAAAGGCACCGCTCGTTGCGCGACTTGCGGTGCCTTTGTCGTGCGCGGTTTTATCGCGTGTCGCGCCTGTTTGAAGGAACCTTTATGCTTCAGCGATACTTAAAGTTGAAAATGTATTAAAGAAATTTGACAGATTGTAGTAGCTTGATGTGCTGGCGTCTGTACACTTCTGCCTAATCTTTCGGGGAATCCAGACGTGATATCCAGGTGTCTAAGTTATGTTATGTATGTAGGTACCGTACCAAAATTTAAATATTTCCTAACACCACCAGATCACCAGCATGGAGGAACATAACATATCTAGGAACGTAATATGAAAAACAGCCTTATGATATTCTTGAAAATCGTTTAACGAAGCACAAATTGAAGCGGCTGAGAGCGTCTCCGCCAAAACTCTTCAAATCTAATAACTTACAGCGGCTTGCCGGCTGGCGGTAGTGAAACCGCGTCGGATTATACGGGATAAGTACTACTTGTTGGTTGCATTATAAAACGGATTGTACACAAGCCTTGAACCAATAAACCGAACTTTCCACGAAGTTCGCAGATTCGACTTTAAGATAGTTAACGGAACAATATCAAGGAATGATTAAAACAATAAAATTGCAAACTAAGTTTCCCTTTCATGGTTTGTATACTCATTTTCGAAGTTGAAAGTTTAATGGTAAATATTATAGATTTTAGTCTAGGTGTATTTTATCTAGTTTGAATGTATTTTAGAGGGCACGCCCTAAACAGACATAATTATTATAGTGACCTTATTGGTGATGTTCTTCAGAAAGGTCACGTGCGTAGTTCTAGCAACAGACGTGCGTGTATGACCAGATGTATGAACGTAAACGAAGCAAAAGGAGTGTGTGAGGATCATAGCAGCTGGGTTTCTATAGTGTCTGCCTGCTCCCAAGGGAAAGAGGCGTGACTTCACGTGTGTATTTTCTTTGAAGAGAGTACGATCTTTGACGGTACTAGTTACATATAATTTCATCCTTTAGCATTCAATCAACTCAGCCCATCGCAGTCCACTGTGGACATAGGCCTCTCCCAGGCTGCACCACAACACCCTGTCCTGTCTGCCTTCAGCATCCAGTCCGTCCCAGCCACTTTGTTTTTAAGTCGTCCGTCCATTTAGCTGGGGGGGGGGGGGGGGCGCCCCACACTACGCTTGCCGATACGCAGTCTCCACTCAAAGACCTTGTCTGCTCCACCGGCCATCAGTCCTTCGACAAACATGGGCAGCCTACTGCCACTTTAGTTTGCTTACTCTGCAAGCTATGTTGGTAACTCCGGTTCTTTTCCGGACAATTTCATTCCTGATTTTATCCTTCAAAGGTACTCCGAGCATCCCTCGCTTCATAGCGCGCTGAGCGACCTTGAATTTGTGAACCAGCCCGACCGTCAGTGTCCACCTTCCTAGCCTTTAGCATTGATAAATTATCAACGTCGAACGGTTACCAATAGATTCACATTTAAAGTGAAAGCTCGAGAACACATACACAAGAAGTTGGCAGATTCGTCTCAGAATTAAGTAGTTGTTTTTTGCTATTGCAACTACTGTGTATTGTTTCTGCATCAAACTAAGGTAGACTGGTAGAAAATGCCCAAGGCATCAACAAGTCCGCCTTTGTACAGTTTTTACTTGTGGATAAAGTTTTTACAAATAAATAAATTGACAATAATTGGTGTTTGTTGACTTCGTGTTATGCAAACTACTGTGGCTATTTGGAATACAACCCTAAAAGATTTCCAAGCTAATAAAAATTCGCGGTAGATTCTGATAAGGGTTTTCAAAGCACAAAGCGAATAAATAATCCATTTTGATCTGAAGGTTTAAGTTCTTTATGAAGCGAATTTAAATACTAGAATGCTAAGTGAAAAGAATTTCAGATGTCCAGATGTATTTAAACTTTTCAAGTAATGTAATCTTAATACGTTTTCAAAGCTAAATTTAGACGGTTTTCTCCAAAAAAAGTTGAGTGTAAGTATTTCAGTCACGTTGTTATTTGGTTCTGTGTCGGTCGGTTTATTGTAACTCATTTATTTCTTATATGAAGTTCGGGAATCAGAGAAATTTCTCGCTCACCTGCGCTTGAGTGATGACACAGGAACCCCTGAGGATAATTGAATTATTCTCGCCAGCGATATTCCGGACTCCGACGAGGGATCTAAACATGAATATATCTTCAATACCGCAGAACATGACAGACATTTCAGCAGTACTAGCGGATCTCATAAAATACGTATCTTACGCTCACATATCTGGGAGAAAATAAAAATACAAGATACGTTTATTCTATTATCATTTACGGAGGAGTATCAGTCTTAGATATTTTTGTGTAAAGATAGTGTGTATTGTGTTCAGGAAAGATTCACCTGTTCGATTTACATAATCTGTGGACATCAATAAGTCTTCGGAAATGGTCTTATAAGAGAATGCCCATTACGTCACAGTACTTTCAGTAGTTTTCCCTACTTCTTGGCTGGTTGATTTCGCTTTCCACGAACCATTTATCTTTGGCTGTGCGGTCCATTATGTTAACGACCGTGCAAATAGTTCCGGAAGGAATAACCTAACATAAAGGGAAATTAACTGACACTTTTCTACATTTTGTTTCGGTTATCGTGTTAGATAAAGGCACATGTAAAAATATAAATAGTATGGTTTATTTACTCTCAAAAATGATATGGCATAAATCAACTCAGGTATTCCAAGTATCTTTTTATTCGTATTGTTTTTCTTGTTTCTATTTACTGTACTCTGGACGCTTTTAACGTGTACTTAGGTACGTCTTGTTTACATCGTTCCCATATATATAATTATAATATAATTTAAAAGAAAATCCATGGAGTTTCTTGCCCGTTCTTCTACATAGGTGCCTAATAACTACCTACTACACTTTGGAATGGGCAAGTTGCTTCATATTTCTGACTGACCGACTCCTTGACAATTCAAAAGTGCATGTTAGTGGTTTAATTGAAAGAAATGCTTTGAGTTTGAGTTTACTTCTCGAGAACCGTTCTATTTTAAGACTAAGTATCCGTTGCTAGTTAACAAACGATGCTTGTGTAGTCTGTGTACTACTAATAAACAAACCAATTTAAAAACTATCAGTGCTCACCACACCCGGACAGATTCTGAAAACCAAGTCCCTTCTAAATGATAAAAGGATCGCTTTCTATGAAGTTCCACGACTGCCTTGGGTAAGTACTATTAACTGTCTTCCTCTATATACTTCAAAAGGGAAGAACATGACGTTGTGAAAACAATTTTCCTTTTTTTCGTTTCTCTATAATTTCTTAAGCTGTCCTTATGTCCCGGCTTTGGTGGTGCTTAGCTTAGAAGCTTATTTTAGATTTCAAGATGTTTTTCAGAAAAATACAGTTAAGCACGTTTTTGTTTCGTTTTGTTTAATTTTTACGTCTATAAGTAAATAGTGGTTCATTATGTTAGCATATACCTACCTAGGTACCTATAATATTGGTACCTACCTAGTATATAAATAGGTAACACAGCAAATGTATTTAATGTTTTCAATGCTATTTATTATGTTAAACAAACACATTTGTAAATCATATTTATTAAAATACCTACCGTTTAAGAACATAAATAATAAAGGCTTCTTCAAACAGACGCGACACGCGATAAAACCGAGCGCGACACAAAAGCACCGCAAGTCGCGCAACGAGCGGTGCCTTTGTGTCGCACGCGATTATATCGCGTGTCGCGCCTATTTGTAGGAGCTTTAACTCAATTTGATTATGTTTGTAAACACGAGTCGGCTAATAATATCGTAACGTTCATTAATTGGCAATTGGTATACATAGCTCGCAATTATTATATTATAATATAAAAAGCTTTTTGATAGGCTGCGCAAACATTGTTTGATTTCATCTAAAAATTTCATTCAAACGGAATTTATTAAATGAGTGATATAAAAATAACAAACGGTCAGCATCCGGGGTGAATGAATTTGTGTCATGTGTATTATTTTAACAATTATCACGAATATTAACGGACGATCAAAACGTGCTGGGAACAAATTGTGTTGATTTATGACGGGCTCGCCACCCATGTTGCTCCGGTATGGAAATAGAATGCATGTGCTGCCACCGCGGACCGCCATCTTGTTGTCAAACAAAAATTATTATAAGTAGCTAGGTAGCTAGGTAGCTTTTTACATTAATTAATTAATTATTTATTTAATTGTCTTTTTTTAGTGACGGTTTTAAATCTTTGGAACAGCTGTTGGCAGTAAAGAAGTCTCATTACCTGCGGTTTAATTAAACACGTTTAAGTACAATAACAAGGAGATTACCTACTTAGCGTTTCTTTATAACTCGGGTTGATAGGTACTAAAGAATTTTGTGTTTATGAAGGACCACTAGAATCAAGGCCTACAAGGTCCTCATTCGGTTGCGTTAACGGAAATTATTTTTTCAGTTTTTACGATATATTTTCACTTAGGTAAGTAGGTATAGCATTTTAAGCTGCAAGGAAGAAAGTGTTTTGTTTGCATGACCACTTACAGATGTTTGTTACCTAACGTAATTAGTATAGCGTTATCGTTTCGGATATAGAACATACCACGACATAATTTCAAGAAAATCGCATCGCAAAGAAAGGCGGGCACAAAAAAAAAAACAATGTGTATTTTACCTTTAGCCTAACTACAATTCAATCAACCTTTTTCCAACTATGTTGCGGTTATTTTACTTGTCGTGAAGTCTGACCTGCACAACCCAGTAACAGTAACAGCACAACTGGGTAATACGATACCACTTGGAAAGACTGATTGTCAGTTTTTTGGACTTCTGACTACCCGTAACGACTGTCAAAGATCTACGAATGACAGCCGGGACGAACGGCTTAGGGTGCTTTCTTGAGGCACTGAGGGGTCTCGACAAGTAATAGATGGTCACCCATCCACGAACCGACCGTGACAAGCGTAGCTTAACCCTCGATCGACACGTACGGTCGTACGGCTGTTAATATTTAGCCACACTGAAAGAAATAAGCAGTAAATAAAATAAAAAAAATACTGTTATGAACGTTAGGCTCATGCCTAACGTTCAAAACAGTATTTTTTACTGATCAGGCAAAATGTTACCGTCATGACAGTAAACTTTAACGTTTTAACTTTAACGTTTTTTTCAATAAATGGCACCTATGTTCAATCATTAAACGTGACTGTTTTGTCTTTTATTGTTTTACAAACATTTCTTGTAGTAACATGTTTCATGTAGTACACATAAAGTCAGTAAATCTTAATGAAGTCACTTTATTGTAAGAAATATTTTTTTTCAGTGCAGGTGCCCCTCTCTACTAGACTACCTATTTTTTGTAATTTTATCTTTAAGGTAAATAGTATTAAGGTACTAGGTACCTATACAAAATGAATTACTTAAAATGTGTCTTTATAACAAACTATCTGATGTTAAATATTATTAAGAATTTTATTGTCCTACAATTACCATAAAATTTTGAGCTTATGCCGCCTGTGATACAGATTTATCCTAGTACAGGCATCTAACATTATAATACCTTTATTTTACCAATTTTAATACTGAATAAATATTTATTATTTACTAGCTTCTGTCCGCGACTTCGTCAGCGTGAAATTTCTTTTCCCCCTACCCACCCCGGCGCATCGCATCGCCTACCCGCGCTATTACCTCGTTTTCGCTTTGGTTCTGAGTGTTTATCTTTTACTCCTTAGGGTGCTAGCATAAAGTAAAATAACCTATAGCCTTCCTCAAGAACTCAAAGAATCAAAGAAAAAAATCAAAGAGATTTTTCCGGTAGGTAGTTCCGTAGATTAGCGTGTTCAAACAATCAAACAAAAATTTCAGCTTTATTATTACTTACTCGTAGATTGTTATCTTAACTAAGGGCTTATTTTTCCATCGCCAGATAACTTTTATTTCGAGGAATAAAATTGACGTTTGACTGTTTTTGTATGAAATAAATGTCAACATTTCAAAATTATTCCTCGAATAAATTTATCAGATGATTGAAAAATCAGCCCTTAATATTAAATATCTAATAATAAGATTAGTTCTAGCTCCATCGATAATAACTTAATTAATCAAACTAATTACCTACCAGAGACTCGTCAAGTTAATTACAAATTGCAATTGCTTATTGTTATATGTTTGATATCGATATTTGATATGTTTGTGTCTCGAAGATTTATTAATTTGGTGTCAGAGATACATAGGTAAGTACCTACTGGCTAGTTCATATTAAATATCAATAAAGATAAAGACGAAAAAGAATTAAATGATTTTCAAAGACATAATACCTAAATTATTACTGAACTTGTGATTAAATTAAATGATCATGATTTCAGTCGGCGTCGGAGACGTCCACTGCTGGACATAGGCCTCCCCCAGCATCGCCACTTCGACCGGTTCTGTGCTTCTCGCATCCAGCAAGCGAGCAATGTGGACTGCGCACTGCCGCTATGTTTGGCAATTCTTCGGGCTACGTTGGTTACCTTGGTTCTCCTAGTACGCAAAATACGCGCATTGACGTGAAGTTGCGGACACTAGCCCGTATTACCTATTACCTTGGTTCTCCTACGGATCCCTTCATTTCTGATTCGATCACGTAGGGAAACACCAAGCATAATAATATCTACAATTACATGATAATTGTCATGTTACCTACACTTAATTTGCATGACGTTACAAGTTTAGTTTTAATTTATAACACTCAAACAAATATTTGACGTAACTATTTGGTAGTTTTACAAATTGACAATTATTTCAAACGGCATAAGTACACCAGTTTCGGTCGTTCGGAAATTTGTGCATAATTGGAATTTAATGTTATTTGCGAATCAATAAACGATCGCCTCAATTTGGATACAATTAGCCTTATTTACCTAGTTCAGGTTCGACTTATCACGCACACTTTTAATAATATAATATCAAAGTTATGAAAAATAACATATCCTATCATACAAAATACCTACCCAAAGAAAATTCACTCGAGCGTAAAAAAAATACACTTAGCGAATTCAAATCCGATTTTCTTTCAAAGTAGCGATTGAAGTTGTGAAATATTTTAAAGCAGTAAGTATCGTATATTTTTGTATATTCATACTTATTTAGGTGTGTACCTATGTTCAAAAAGTTATGGCATGTACTCTTTGCTCTGTTCTTGTCACCTTGTTATTTTTTAACTCGACTGCGCCAGAAGGCGGGTTATGTTTTTTGAGTGTATGCATGCACATAAATGTACAGAGGCGGACTTAATGCCATAGGCATTTTCTACCAGTCAACTTTGGGTGATGCAGAGACAAACAGTGGTAGATGCAATCATGAACATTGAGGAATAAATATTTTAAATATAAAGATACGCATAAACCTATTAAAACTGAATATAATATATACCTAATAACATATAAATATAAGCACAAATAAATATATTACTAAAAAGAAATAAGACATACAATGAGAAGATATTACCGTTGTGATGATACTGCCAGCTTCTTGCGAATGTGCTCGCGAATCTTAACTTTAAAGGATAATCGGTTGGTTGCCATTCTGATTTCCTGGGGAAGCGCATTCCACAGAGAGATAGCCTGAACGAAGAAGGAAGAGTGAATGAAGTCTGTGCGGTGAGTGGGACATTGGAGAAGACGATTGTGTGATGAACGTAGATTTCTATTGTGGTTGGCGCAAATGTACTGAAAGTGAGGGGCTAGATAACCAGGGGAAGACGGGGAATGAAGAAGTGAGAACAAGGGAACAATTAAATAAAAGTTGGAAGCAGGCGGGACCATTTTTTAAAATTTTTTATATTCAAATGGTTCCCGCCTGCTTCCAAGTTTTATTTTATTTAAAATGGGCATTTTTTTAGCTTTTCAGTTTTTTTAACGTTTTTACCGCAGTCGGGTTTTTTATTTTTTTAATTACTTTCTTTATTCTTTACAATAAATGTTCGGTTCAAATAAATAAAATTCAATACTTATCTATTATTATCAAGCTTATTCTTTCAACATAAATGCCTGCATTTTATTTTCATGTATTTATGTGTGTTGTACCTTACAATGGAAGGAGGTTAATTGTTTTTGATGTTTTTACCGTACTTCGTACCGCCTCAGTATCAATAACTTGGAAAAAGTATGAGATAATGATTTTTTTTCGTTAATTTTTCCCATGTTTTAATAGTTATTCTGCTATTCGGCATGAAGACAAATCCAACAAATCAAAGATCATAAAAATTGGAGCCGCCGTTCATAAGTTATAAATGGTGTTAATAACCCGAGTTGGTTTTATAATAATTGTGTAGATAATAGCTTTGTTTATTACTTATTTTTTTAAATTCTGAATAAGAACACTATCGCCTTTAAAACGAGCATATATGTCATATAGCATTTCCACTGCTGGGACACTGGCCTCGCTTCTTCGGCAGGAACTGGGCTGTAATCTACCGCGAGCCCAGTGCGGGTTGGTAGATGTCACATATCTTCGAACTCCTCACGATGTTTTCCTTCATCTTTTTGAGAGCAGTAGTAATGAAATTATTTACTCAACTTATAACTTATCAACTCGTAAGTCGTTACCACTGGGCTACCACTGCTCAAAACGCCTTTAAAATAGAATTAATAAATTAATACCTGCCATTTGGAGTGACTGAATTATCCGTATAGGTTATTATATTTCAGAAATAGCTATACTTACTTACCGAATAGTATTCTGATAAAAAATCCATTGCTATTAACTGATTTCCTCTCCAGCCTCATATTTTATTGTCAGTATTTACACGCATTGTTCAGCCGAAGTAGGTATTATATATATATATATATAAGTAGGTATTGAATATTCACAACAAAGTCTTCTGACTTTTTGATGTAGCAAAATTATGTGAAATGGAAAAGTTTTCCCCATCAAAACAATTCTAGAACCGTGAACTGTAATTGTTTTGATTTTTGAACGCAAACACAATAAAAATACTGTTTTTTTTTACAAAAAAAAAAAAAAATCTTTAGCATTTTTTTTTCTAGTCTGCGCTGTCTGTCACTCCTTCCATCTTTCGTGAACCCACGCGTCCTCCTTCCAGTTTGGAGGAAACCTATCCAGTAATATTAATGGTCATAATATTAAACATCAAGTTGTGTCAAGGTTAACGTTACATAACGTTTAAAATATGAGACGTTACTTGTAGAATACCGTAAATTATAATAGCAAAGAGCTGTTAAGGGTATTCATCAAATATTTACAAGAGCGTACGCTGCGTCCACCTGTGTCCTCAGATTCAAATAAGGGACCGTATATAAACCACCTTATACTTTTAAGAGTAGTAAATAATAAATATCCCTTTATGGAAGTATATTTTTCTTTAAAATTAATCTCGTTATCAAAGCGTTTTATCAGAAGGTTACCTTTCCAGGATAGGCGCTAATTAAATATGAAGCAAAAATGGAAAATATTTCATAAGTATAAATATACATACGAAATGACATTTTATTTTTGCCTCCGTTTCAATTGTATAATTTTATGTATTTTTATTGACGTTAGAATTCTATTTTATTGGTGTTTTACATATAAACCTTTGGGATTAGAAGCAAGCTGAGGGCAATTTTGGGATCATTGGCTTTACGAGCCATAAAACCTTTTTCGTATAGAATTATGTGTGAAATATTTTCCTTATATCTGTTATGTTGTTATCATATTATCCCTGAGAGGAAGCATATTTTCCGAATAGTTAACCTCATTAGCGTGGCTTTTATGTTTACCTATACGAGTTGTTTTGACGTAAATTAGTTAAGTTTGGGTTTCTGTGATGAATCGTGTTGTGGCGGATGAGATTGCAGAGAGTTCGTTTGGGGTACGCTAACAAATTAACACGTAATTTACACGTCATAATTAATGTAATTCATAGGTATTATGCTGAATAAATGAGGCTTTATGTTATGTTTGTTAACGTTGTCTAAAAACGTGAGGGAAAATAGAGGCAAAAGTAGTAGTTTTGTTCTATTGCCAATGCGAGGCAATCTAGTTAACAGGCGGCTATAAAACTTTTACAAACGTAAGTACTAGTGTTGACCAGTATCCTCCCGGAGGATACCCTACATCAAACCCCCGCGGCGTACCAATACTTAAATTACTAACTAACCAATGTTTACGCAGATAGATTAAATTGAATTTAATGCCGAGTATCACCCACCCCTTAACGCATATTAACATTTCAATTTATTTTCTATTATAGTGAAATTAAATTTTGTGCAAAATCTCATTTGAATAACTTGTTTAGCGGCGAATGAATAAGTGTCTGCTAGCTTATTATAACGTTTACATACCCTAAGGATGCCTCACAAACGTTTTCACAACTTTATTATGGTGAATTTTATATCACTGTTTTATTTGATTTTAAACACAAAAAAAATAAATCCAAAACAAAATTTGCTGTGGACTGACAGTGTAAATTGATCCAGCAACATTTAAATATAAATACGAAATACAGTCGAACAGCCCTCATGCAAATTTGTTGACAAAAAACAACGAAAACGCGTGGAGTGTGGACGGTCCCTAACGTGTACTACGTGGAAAGTATTTTACTACCGATAGACCGAAATAAGTGCTTAGGTATTTATTGTCATTTTATTTGTTCAAGCGTAGTGCAAACATGGAATATATCCGCGTAACCCTTTTCAGGGTGTCTGCCACATTCTATTTATGTCAGTACGAGTTGGGTGGCGTGCCCTCTATAAATCAGAGGCGTTTTGTTCAGGCCCATTACGCCGTTTTACCGCCTTCCTACTGAGACAAAATTAGATCATGCCGAAGGGAAAACCCCATTCAACCCATACATAACTTTTGTTATAAAACCTTTAATACTTATAAGGCAATACGTGTCGGCTTGTTTGTACTGTGGGCCTTTGACTGCATGCGCCGGTTGTTTTGATATCCGCTGTGTATTGCGGATCTATTTCCTAGCTATAAGTGCTTCCGATGTTATGAATGAACACCTGGAGTGTAAAGTTACAGTAGTACATAAATATAAATCTATAGATTTTCTGTCCGTCGCGTTTTGTTCATCAGTGTTGGAATATCCCGTTTTTTTCTGGACAGTGTTAGTTCCAAGAGGTTCAAAAATAGGTAGGTACAATTTCCGCAATATTCTTTATCTAAGCAATTAGCAAAAAACGTCACTAACTTATTGGACACTTAATAATAGCTCTACGAGGACTTCATTTTCAAGAAACAAGACAACAGGTTAAAGCATGCAAGATTATATATGTACATACTTGTAAACTATACAACAAGTTACAAAACCTATTGTAACTCAATAGCTTGCCTCAGAAATTTAGCCTCTATGGGCCATAGAGGCTAAATTTGTCATAGACTATAGCTGAGCCATAGATGCTGAGCCATAGAATATGGCTGAGGTAGCTATTTGGGTTTAAAGAACTTTATTTCTCATAAGAACTTAAAAATAACATTTCGCTTATAATGAGATACGTAAGTGATTATAACTAGTACTATTAACATTAGTTACCTCTAGGGTACTGGAGACATTATATAGCATATAAGAAGTATTTACCCGCCTGGAAGTGTAAGCCAATTCTGGCAGCGAATATTGCTCTATCCATATATTCACGTTGCAGGGTGAATGTAAGCGTAGTTCATGCAACATGACACTGTATATCCATGTACGCACGAAGTTCAGCGCAATATGTAAGTACCGGGCTTTATACGTTCGGGTGCTGTGTTGCATCAAATCTTAACAGTCAATTGAAAGCCTTTTAAGCCTCTGCTTCCATTGAAAAATACACAACAAACAATTATATACGAATATGGAAAAAAATAATATTCTTTGTAGTGAGCAAAAAGGTTTCAGACAAAATAAGACAATCAAAATGGCATTCTATGATTTTCTACACACTATAATGTTACGGATGGATGAAAAGACTTCCATTTGCGCTGTGCTATGCGATATGACACAAGCATTCGACTACGTTGACTACACTGTTTTAATTAATAAACTTGGCACATATGTAGTTAGAGGCAATGTTCTTAAATTTATTGAATCCTATATGTCCAATAGAAGACAAATCACAGCAATCTCAAGAATAGATCGTGCCAAAAAAAGCGACTACGTATTTGTCTCAAGAACAAGAACGTATAGTGAAATTCGATGTACCCCAGGAAAGCGTTCTGGGACCATTATTATTTATAATAATATATAAATGACTCTCCGAAATCTATTGAGCATCCAATGACTATTTTTGCAGACGATAGCACACAATAGAACGTAAGAAAATTGACACCTATGAACTTGACATTAATAATGCTTTAGCTTTTTGCTAATTTACTGGTTAGACAAGAATAATTTAAAAATTAATTTAAATAAAACACAAATATTGTATTTTAGCCAAAGAATACCAAGTTAGAAATAACATTATCTTAAGGTATAATA
Source organism: Luperina nickerlii (assembly GCA_963855955.1). Lineage (NCBI taxonomy): Eukaryota > Metazoa > Arthropoda > Insecta > Lepidoptera > Noctuidae > Luperina > Luperina nickerlii. The sequence goes on from OY979669.1 coordinate 12,946,006, forward strand.
AAAAGTAATTTAAAAAAATTAAATCGACTAAAAAAAAAATAACTTAAAATTATGAAATAACTTAATTTCGGAAGTCGGTGTCTTGGGATCTGTATTTTAGTTTTAGTTTTTTGCCACCGACTTCAGAAATTAAAGTTATTTCATAATTTTGAGTTAGTCTTTTTGAAATCGATTTAATTTTTTTAATTACTTTCTTATTTTGTAATATTTAGTTTTAAGTAAAAACTGGAATATCTGTTTATAATAAGTAGGTACGTAATAGTTTTGTTGTAAATATTGCACTAGAATTTGACCAAGGTTTTTGGATGTTTTCCCTTTGACACTACACCCGTAGCTCGTATCAATAAGCCAGGCCGTCACACTTACACGTCTTACTCCATATTAGTGATGTAACGAATGTTGGATTTTTCACATTCGCGAATGCGAATGCGAATATTTATCTTCAACATTCGCGAATGCGAATGCGAATATCCGTTACATCACTAATTCATTATAAATATATTTAATTCCTCAGATATATAAAGTGGAATGAAAAAATATACATTTAAAGCCAAAGGTTATAAACAAAATTATTAAACTTTAAATATCTAATGTATTAAGATATTTAAAGTTTAATAATTTTGTTTCAAGTAATTGTTTAGTTTTTTAGTAAATAGAAACTGTAAACTTTATTTAAAAATGGCAGTAAAGTAATAATATACTACTAAATAAATGCAAACCTTACATAGTTGTAACAAGGCTGATTAATGTTAGATTTGATCAGATCTTAAATTAGAATGTAGAAGCATGATTTAATAAAAATATCTAAGTGTTATCTATTGTATTATTATTTCACATGCATGCATATAATAATTTCCTTTTTGATTATTAAAAACATGCGAATGCGAATGCGAATATTGAAAAATATGCGGATATTCGCGAATGCGAATGCGAATATCCGTTACATCACTACTCCATATCTTGAAAATTGCTGAGTATATTTTGATGAAACTTGCACTGTTCCCTAAGTTGAAGTCTGTTGAAGTAAATGTATGCCAATAAAAAAATGATCACGATCCGATTAATAGTTGCGGAGAAATGCGTGGATAAACATACATACATACATCTATAAAATTTTGTATATTTGTTTGGAAGCCCTAATAGATTGTCATATGTGAATATACTGCAGTTCCAATATTACATACATACATACATACATATGTGTCGAATTGATAACCTCCTTTTTTTTGAATTCGATAAAAAGAATCTCCAACTGTTTCCGAAGATGGTTCCGAAAGAAGTCAACTTCGTCAAGAAAGTGACTTCGTTTACATAGTACTAAAACAGCTCTCATGCGTAAGAGTGTATAATGGCCCCAAAATTGTACAACACGATACCAAAGGCATACAAAGATTTGAATATTAATACACACATCAAAAGTGTCTAGGGATCAAGCATTTTTATGCGGATTTCTTGAGATTGAGATGTGGCTTTGTAATAAATTTATGATTTTATAAATTTATATGGATCCTTTTTGGTGCATTTCATAATTTTAAACAGGAACTGTTAATCAAATTCGAGTAAAAGATGAAAATCAGCTGTCAATATTTTCCCTATAAAAACATACAACGCATTGAAGACATTATTAGTGCTACTGTTTCCCTACTACTGATTAAAACCAACGTTATTATGGAGCGGCGACGTCATTTAAGCAGGGAAGAAATGCTCAGAGCCGTGGGAATGATAGAAGCTGGTTCCCGGCAACGTACTATGGCTTTAGCTCTGAATACAAGTCAGAGTGTTATCAGTCGACTTTGGACACGTTACCGAAGCACTGGTACCGTGGCTGAGCGCCATGGAGGACGGTATCGCTGCACCACACGGAGACAAGTCCGATACATTCAAATCTTAACTCGAAGAGCTCCAACAATAACCGCCATGATGTTAGCCGTGAGGCTTCATCACTCTTCAGGGAACTTAATTAGCGACCAAACAGTCAGAAACCGCTTGCATGAAGTGAACCTTCATTCCCGAAGACCGCTACGGGTACCACCTATAGCAATGCACAATCGTAGGATTCGATATCAATGGGCTCTTGAACACAGAAATTGGGCAGAAGAACAATGGCGTTTCGTGTGCTTTTCTGATGAGTCTCGTTTTGGTATGAGACCGGATACGACACTGGAGAACCCCTGGACGCCAACAGCGATTAAAATCCTGCCAGGAAGTCCATCCTTATAGTGGTGAAACCATCATGGTATGGGCGGGTGTTTGGATCGGCGGAAGAACTGAGTTGATTTGGATCAGAGGCAACCTCAACGCTCAAATTTATGCTGAGACGATTGTATCTGACGTCATCGTTCCTCTACAAGTGCAAATCGGTCCCTTATTTCAGTTAATGCATGATAATGCACGACCGCACACCGCAAGAGTTGTAAGACAGACTCTCGCCGCAGCTAACATCAATGTCCTGCTCTGGCCTGCTCAGTCGCCAGACTTGAACCCGATTGAGCATGCATGGGATATGCTACAGAGAAGAGCTCTGCCGAATATGGAGGGTATCCAGTCGCAAGAAGACCTTTTTTTGTTGTTGCAACGAACATGGGCGGCCATTCCACAGCGTGATTTGGATGAACTCATTTTGAGTATGCCAAACCGATGTTCTTGTGTTTTTAGTGTTCGCGGTAGAAACACGGATTATTAATTGTTTAAGTTACCCAATAAAATTTTAAAGAAAACTGTTATTTCAGTTTTTTTTTCGAACTTTAATGTTAGTGGTTCAAATGTCAAAAATCCCTTTATTAGGAAAATGGCAAATTTCTTTATTAATGCAAAGGTGACTTGGTTTATCGTTACTGTGACAAACGAAAACACTTTATTTGATGAATCCTTAAAGAAAATTTTAATTAATATCAATCAGGAGAAAAGTTATTGCAAAAATATATGTTGATCCCTAGACACTTTTGATGTGTGTAGTTTTAATAAAAGCATGAAGAAACTTTTAATAAATAAATGCAACTACCTATAATGTTGCCGACTATTTAAACGATGATACTTTAGACATTTCTATTGTTATTTTTATTAATTTAACATAACTTTATGATTTTTGTACTTTGAATTATATTATTATTATATTTGTACGCCTTTCTAGGCAAATCATGCTGAAACTTTTTTTTTGTAATAGTTCCTACTGATTGTAAATCTACACGTGTTTTTGACAAATAAATATATCTTATCTTATCTGCAATCCTCTATGTCACTTTCTATTCTGACACATTCATGAAACAAAAGGTTAGTAAGATAATTTTCAGCCACGACAATACTTTTACTGATATGAATGAGTCCCTATTTCCACGAACACAAACAAAGCTGTTTACATAAAATTGAATAAATGGCCAAATTCCATACATATGTCTTCACATCTTATTACATTCTAAGGACATACAAATTGCAAATATCTAGTAGTATGTTCGGTATTTGCTCATATAATATCAGCTAAGTCGTAAAAAATAATGGTGACAAAATGTCAAATATCATGCCTACAATTTGATTTATAGCAGCATTTAGTTTCTGCTCGGTACCTTCTGGAAGGATTAAGGATGTGCCTTACGTTATAATACGCTGTCATAATTCATATTGCTGCCTTCCTTCTTATAAATATTAATATTTATATTAACCCTGCGTAAGCCTGAGCTGGCCTAAGAATAAACAGCTTATAATGTTCCCACAGCTGGGAAATGGGGCTCCCTCTGTGAGAGGGATTGGGCAGTAGTCGAAATTCTAGGAACAAAAAAATAAATCCAAAAATGTGTGGCGCGCAGTTTTTCTGAGAATCTTATTCTTTTCAGAAGGTATAATGTCTGTTTATTTTCGTCTTCTTAGATCCTTCTATGCTCCAGAATATGGGACAAACAAAAATAAAAAAAAATCTGGACAGTACCCAGAGATATATTATTAATTTTAGTTTAGATAATATTTTAAGGCAATATCTAAGTTTGTAACCCTAGAAAAGTATTTTAAAAGCGATGATTCATTTAAAAGGCAGATAATTTATTTAGGTTAGTGAAACAGAAGGCACGGGGTGGATGATTAGGGGCGGTGCGGGCGCGGTACGGCCACAGAATAGATAAGTTACAGAAGGTGGACTCTATGCTGCGCGAACGGTCGTTATCGCACGCACACTCTATCGGATCAAACACTACAACGCCAGCCACGCGACGGGGCGCAGATAACGCGCTCGCGCGCGTGATTTTATACATAGTTACAAATTTAATAAAAACTATTTTAAATTATTTTTTACTAATTTAATAAGTATTATTTAATAAAAAAACGGGGAATTTGGCTCCGTTTCCCGTGCCCGGTCGCGTGGCACGTTGCTGTGTGTGATCCGCCTTAGTGTTCAAACATACGAGCGGCGCGCGTCAACCGCAGAGGACGTCGATACTCGTTGATGCCTGCCATCGACGCTTCGGCGGCTGCCGTCGACAACGTGCCGCTCGTGTATTTGTGTATTTGAGCACCGTACTCAAATATGCGAGCGGCAAGTTGTCGACAGCTGCGTTGGCCTCTGCCGTGGACGCGTGCAGCTCGTGTTTATGAACGCATAGACACGCCCTTGCCTACAGCGAGTGCAAGAGTACCCACAACGAAAATGGCACTCACTTGTCAATGTATGAGATCGCCGAACATACGCGTCTTAGCGTGCGCGCGCCTGTGTTCACTCGTTGTATGGACTTAGTCTTCTGTTTACTACTATTTTATGTGGGGTAAGGGTGCGGGCGCGGCGCGGGCGCGTTTAATTGGGTTTGTTTCGAGATCGGTTTCCTAGGAGCGATGTCCCTGTCTCCCGCCTCGCCCCACTAATATTAATACGATGAGAGTGGCCCGAGAAGAGCAATCATAAATCCCGTCCGTTGAGAGTAAATTACAACGTCAGAATGTATAATTTTGTAGCCGACGCAATGGTATTATCATATGATTTTTAGAACATTTTAGTATGTTTCGTTGGTTTAACTTATCACTACATAGTATAAAACAAAGTCGCTTTCTCTGTCCCTATGTCCCTTTGTATGCTTAAATCTTTGAAACTACGCAACGGATTTTGATGCGGTTTTTTTTAATAGATCGAGTGATTCAAGAGGAAGGTTTATATGTATAATAATAATAATGTTTCCGTGCGAAGCCGGCGCGGGTCGTAAGTTATAACGGACACATTCAATTACGGATTGTCATTAGAAATACAAGATTACCTGTCATAGTTATTACATAACACTATGCCTAATTGATAAGTATCGAGATCGTAAGATCGCTTTTAGCGACAAGAGAGCCCATTGTGTCAACCTTTCTAAAATTTCTACATTTATACCTGTTATTTTTATAATGTACGTACCTATATAATAAAGAGTATTCTATCTATCTAAGTATTTTCATTTACCTAATGTAAAACCAAGTATAAAAGGCTACACATTTTCCTATACTTTATGTCTGATGGAGCGATGCCGATGGTGGTTAGATAATGGGCGGTTAAAAGGATACAGAACAATGGCTGAGATTTACATATATGATGCAACAATGGCTACTGTAATGTCAATTTTGCTGCCTTAGACAATAGCCGATTGAATTTTCTTAGTCAGCCGTCTGCATAACAAAACACTACTGAAAACAAAACACTGTGAGCCCTGCATTGTCAAACGTTTTCCTTGGGATAGACAGATGACAGGCGTTCCCTTATCCATGATTACCACTATTGGCATTGAAATGAAATGTTTATTTATGTAAGTAGATCTTTTAAGACACTTTTATATGTCAATATTTTGTTGGTCAATATTTTAAAACTAGATGGCGCCATTATTTCCTAGCTAACTGACCCCCAATCTTTTTTACAGTCCAAAGTTCCAAACATTATACATATGTATTACTAGGATTTTATGTGAATCTAAGAATGCCCCCTGCATTGTTAGATTCAAATAAAATCCTCGAAAGGCCTTTTGAAGAAAGAGACGGCATGCATGCATCACTCATCGTGTAGCTCAACCCTAGCTTAATTTTCTCAACGATACACTCATCGAAATGATTAGTGGCTGCTGGAAGTATAGGTATGTGTTGGTAGCCTTGACCCATATTTCTGAAGTTGACGCCTCTTCATGCGACACCTACGAACAAAAAGAAAGACAGTGTAACAGATTCTTTGTGTAATTAATATAAATTTATTTAAACATAATAATATATCTTACATAATCTAGTTTTAAAAATAAATATATACCCAAATAGTAACTCTTTAAAACATTGAAAATATTATACCTTCTTTTCAATTTACCTTCTAATACATTTATTGTTGTCTTCATTTTAAATGTTTGGTACACTAAACATTGATGGCCTGAAACACAGGTTTTCCTTAAACCTAGATCAGGCAGGTCTACATTACAGTTAGAATTTAATTTTCCTCGATTGTAATTATTAATGTAAATCTTATTTTGACTTTACTTTATACTTGAATAAAAATGTTATTATTATTATTTTTTTACTAAATTTGCGAGCGATTCTTTGTTGTGAACAACACAGATACAATTTTCCTCAATAAAGGCAAGTAAGTGAATTGATTAATTTACACCATTACATAATCTGAGTCCGATCTAGCGGCAAGATGAATCGACATGATCCCGTATTAGAGATAATTTAGCTTATGTCAACAGTTAACCCAAGGCGAGGCTATTAATACTGAGGATACAAGTAGTTAGACCGATTACCGGCCTAACACGCACGTATACATTGACATAATGATACATAGTACGTACTTACTAGGTAACGAAAAAGTAGCGTGATTACCGCGTTTTTACAGAGTATGAAGCAAATGGAATAACATTGTGCGGGATTTGCTACGAGAATGTCAATGTCTTGCAAGGAAAGTTCCCGTTCAATGTTGTCAGGCAGACATAATTGAAATATATAGAAAATTCTGCGAATTGAACAATCACTAACTAGGTTTTGATTTCATATTATTTGGTGGTGGGGAGGGGTTCCTGGCTAAGTAATAACAGCCGCAAGGGTCGATCAGGTTAAGCTACGCTTGCGGCGGTCGATCCGAGGATGTGTGACCATTTTAACATACCGAGACCTCTCCGTGCCTCGGAAAGCACGTTAAACGGTTGGTCACGGCTGCCATTGTTGGATCTTTGACAGTGGTTACTGGTCATCAGAAGCACGAAAGCCTGACATCCAGTCTTACAAAAGGGTATCGTATTACCCAGTAACTGGGTTTTAGAGGTCAGATAAGCAGTCACTCCATGTAAACTACTGATATTCGGCTGCACATGATTAGGCTGGAAGCCGACCCCAACGTAGTTGAGAAAAGACTAGGCATTGGATGACTATTTGGCGTTGGAGCGTTTCATAATTGATATTACGCAAAATCCTCATACGTCTATTCGACAATTCGCATTCATGGCATTTCATTTACTAACAAATCTTTGCCAAAAGGTAAGTAGAGTAATTACGGCATGTCAATGTCGCCCTAGAGTTGTATATCGTCGAAGAGACATTTAAATACCTGTTCAATGTAGGTATACCCTTGTTTCTATAGGCCAAAGAACATGTGTCTAAGTGATTTGAGATTGCGTGGCTTACTTTTAAACACGAGGCTCTTCTGTAAGCGCGGCCCTAACGACAGATAATCCTGCTTTTAGTTGGGTGACCTGTTACATATATTAAAGTTGACACTGTTCGTGTCCCAGCGCAGCGTAGTAACTGCCTGAGTTTTGATCTCCGGTTAATGTTTAAACTTTGATACATGGAAAACGGAGTTTGGAAAGTTTTGTGGGTTAGCGTAAATTGGATATAATACGTTTAGGAAAATAATATTATATTTATGAAACAGAAAGTCAACAATTATCACACACAACCCGTAGAACAAAATCACCAGGAAACGTATGTAACGTAACTTTCATCATTTTTAGGGTTCTGTACCGAAAGGGTGCCCACGGAACCCTAAGCCTCCGCTGTCCGTTCGTCCGTCTTTCTCACGGCCAGCTGTATCTCATGAACCGTAATAGGTAGATAGTTGAAATTTTCACAGAGAGTGTACCTACTCGTATTTCTATTGCCGCTTTATCAACGATAGTAAAAATAAAATAATACCTACACGAAAAGAAAAAAAAAATAAAGGAACAATTAAAGGCTGAAATAATACGTTTCTTTTATGAAGACCTCTATAGGTACAAGCAGCGAGTTTTTTTCGGCCTTTAATTTTTATTTTTTTTATATTTTTTTTCTTGCTTTTTTGCCTTGTGGTACGGAACCCTTCGTGTGCGAGTCAGACTCGCACTTGGCCGGTTTTTTCCAAATACTTTATCCGTTTCTTATTTGGATTTGGTACGTTGCAGTGGCGATAATAAATGTGAGCCCACAAAACAACAAGGTAATACGTAGGAAAGAAAGTATCAGCGACTGCGAGGAGTATACACATCCAATTTATCACCGGAAGGCAAGTTATATTTGGTTCGGAAATTGCGGTGGTGTAGTGTCATGTGTGAGTCACGTGTCACGCCGCTCTGAGTCTCTGACGTCACTCCTCTTTCCCGTCATTGATCACTTAACACGCACTAGATACGATACTTCGTCACGCCCCACTTGCATATTAATTTGGTCTTCCTTAAGAGATTAGATTCGTTTTTTTATGCAGCTGTTAATTAATTTGACGTGAGAGGCGTGAGGATTTTTTGGTTAGAGTGCTTTAAAAGAAATAATGGGTGTGTCTATTAATATATTTGACGCAAACTAAACTACGAAGGTCTTCGAAAACGAAAAGCGCATTATGGAAGTCAAATGGGCTGGAGTTGGGTAGGTCACCTGGCAAGGCGTAGTGATGACAGGTGGAGTGAGGCTGTGGCAGAGTGGCGTGTGGCGTCCAAGGAGGCAAGGACTGGAAGACAAAATGAGAAAAAAAACAGGCTACAAGTATTGACGACAATTTGTTCTTCGTGTGAAAAGGATTTTTCATTTTTTTTTAGATAAACTGCTGCAATATGCAGTGGACAACCGAACCTATTTTTTTCTCTTTTTTAAGGTTTCCTGGAAGAGATCGCAGAAAGCAATAAGGACGCCCATTGTATATTTTATAGTGTTTGATGTATTATCTTATTGATGTATAATAAAATATAAACTTGAAAAAAAAAACACACTATTCATCATATTTCGGTGTCAAAAACTTGTTCGTGCATACTTATTTCTTTTGTTGACTGTACAACGTACATACATATTACTAGTGTGTAGTGTACCTGTTTGTTCATTTATTACAGGTAACCTCGAAACGTACCTAAATAATTACACATATATGTTTTTACCTACACCTCCTACTTCCTATAAAATTCTCGTGTCACAGTGTTTGTAAAAAAACTCCTCCGAAACGGCTTGACCGATTCTTATGAAATTTTGTGTGTATATTCAGTAGGTCTGAGAATAGGACGTAAACTATTTTTCATACCCCTAAGAGAGGGGGGAGGGGCTACCCTTTGAGTAGGTTAGGGGTAGGAGTAGGGTAGGCCCTTCGTTCGCGTGGTGTCCTACCCCACGCGAACGAAGTCGCGCCGGGCAGCTAGTAATATTATAAATGTGAAAGTTTGTGAGATGTCCATGTTTGTTACTCAATCACACGTAAACCGTTGAACAGATTTGGATGAAAATTGGCACATAGATAAATCATTTTCTGGATTAACACATAGGATACTTTTAATCCTGATATTCTCACGGGAACGAAACGTACGCGGGTGAAACCGCGGGGCACCGCTAGTTTTACATATAATTACATATCAGGCATACCTTCTTACTTAATAACATGGTTGATAAAACAGAACAAAGGGTGTGTAGGCGTTGATAACAGAACTAATGATAAAGACAGCTCCCGACATTTGATATACGAAGAATATTCCAGTAATTAAACATTTCTTACAAAAGGTTTTTAAGCAGTTGATGAACATGTGAAAGAGTTTCTGTATAAATTCTTTCTTGAAAACCTTGGCCTCAAATCGTAATTTAATACCATCTTTTTCGTTGGGAGGTTACAAGCTCAAATCTTTTATGAGGTGCATGAAAAATTTGTGCTGTGTCTGATCTACACACTAGGACACTAGGACATGAATCAACTATTCGGTGTTGTTCTAAACTACTGGAATCAAACTTCCGAAACGTAGTGTAAGAAGGGCGTGTTGTTTCACGTCCACTTGACACACACGTAAGTATACGTTAAAAATGGCGCTAACCAAACCAAAGAAAGCGTTGTTTCAAATTATAATTAAATCATGGCCTTGATTTACGTCAAATAATAACGATTAAGTACGTAATCTTTATTATTTGATGTACGTATGTTACGTTAACCAACCGTTTGAAACAACCGGCCCTAAGGCAATCAATCACCTACTGCGGCAAACAAACCGTCAGAGGTATGTGGAAGGACCAGACCCTTTTGTTTTTTTCCAAGAACCTATTTCGTACTATTTTCTTGCTGTAGTCATAGGTGGCTTGGGTGAGGATACAACGTCGAGGGACATACCTGCATGGGCCATTCATGATATCAGTAGTCAACACTGATAGCTCATACCATGTCATAGGATAAGATATAGAGACGAAGTTTAACGCAAACTTAAGGCTCCTTCAAACAGGCGCGACACGACACGCGACAAAAAGGCACCGCACGTTGCGCAACGAGCGGTGCCTTTGTGTCGCGCGCGATTATATCGCGTGTCGCGCCTAGGATAGCCTAAGAACGAAATCCGTACTTTTGGCCGTCGGATCGTCGAATGGAGGAGATCTCCCTCTCCCTTTCCGCAGCCTCCTTCTGGGTGACGACTGTTACTCAGAAGGAAACCACCGCGTCCCAGGACTTTTCGCTGCCGACCATCGACTTGACTACGGCCGGCAGCGACAGATCACTGTCTACTTCTCAGATGACACACTGCCAGCGTATGCCGCGCCGTAGTCGACGCAGTGGTGACACCGGGCGTCCGGCTCCCTGTTTATGCGACACAGGTACTTACCGAAGCAACCATGCCCCGAGAGCACCTGCGTCACCCGAAACGACAGGGAGCAGTGCCTCCTCCCGAGCCAGCGCTTGAGTACCGGCCGGACCGCCTCGATGGTGACGAGGCCGGCGGTAGGGCGTGAAAGCTTGTCCTGCCATTCCGGTCCCTCGCCCCGCGCCCTCGCTTCCTCGCGCCCCCGATACAATGATGCGAGTACTTTCATCTCGAGGTCCCAGGGCGGGGAGCAACCGCCACGTAGCTCTACCTAGCATAAACAGTGCCCCGTACCCTAATTACCTAACACACTATAAATCACACTCTGAATAATTTTTAAGGATATAGCTAATTCATTGCTTCATATGTTCGAAAAATTTGTTGATACTTAACAACGTAAATAACGCAATGAATTTTTTAGAACTATCAAAATAAAAGCCATTGCTACTGTAAGTTACGCAATTACCCCGCTGAACGCATTATTATATTGCATACGCAGGGCGTTGTGTTGTCTCTATATAATATTTCACAGACCCTTTGAAAGTTATTTAATATTTCACAACGAACAACGTAGGTAATGTTTGCTAACTGTGTGATAAAAATAAAGTCTATTGTGAAGTAGAGAACCCGAGTTTTTAACTAGATAGTAAATTCATTGTGTAACATTTTGTGCCTCACAAACAGGCAGAACACACCGGGGCTCCTGGTTTTTGTTCAGCTTCATTTATTATTTCACTCGTAGTTATGTAACCTATTATATCCTATCGTATTATCCAGTAATTGGGTTGTGGAGGTCAGATAGACAGTCGCTCCATGTAAAATACTGGTATTCAGCTGCATCCGGTTAGACTGGAAGCCGACCCCAATAAATTTGGGAAAAAGCTAGGCAGATGACTCATAGTTATGTTACCATGTAGGTAGTCGTATAATACGTTTGTTTACCTACCTTATTTTAGCTACATTTTATTCTTACTGAAATTTGTGATATTGAATCTGGGAAGCATTTTTTTGTAACTATGTGAGTCGCTTACCCAATTTCACGTAACATCAAACTCAAACAATTTATTTTAATTAAACCATTTACAGGCACTTTTGAATTGTCAAAGAGTCGGTCAGTTTGTCAAAAAGTTGAAGCTAATTAATTGTCCATTTCAGAACGTAGATCTCTCTGGAGAAAAACGGGCAAGAATCTTCAAGGACACTCTTTTAAATCAAGATATTACAAAATTCTGGGTACATCATTCTTGTTGATTCTATATGTGAGAAACACGTAAAAAAAATGATGACTCAATTCAAAATATAAGATTAAACCCTCCTTCATCCCTATTGTTTATAATTGCTTAAAGTAAACAATAATTCATTACATAAATTAATAAATCATTCATTAACTAAAATAAATATTATATTATTTACAAAAAGGCTTTCAGCAACAACAGCGGATACAAATTAAAAGCTCCTTTCGTTAATATTCTGGGAAACGAACGACAAAAGATTGTGTACACTTAAAATCGTTAAAAGTTAATTGAAAATGATTGTGTTAATTCGATGTTATTGAGTTGTCACAAATTGCGTATCTCGACAAGATCTTCGGGATATTTCAAAACGACAGTTAATTTAATTTATGTCGTGTTTTAAATTGTACAAAAAGGATGGAAAGTAGTTAACGTTGGTCAGGTTATATAAACATAGGTGTTGTGTTCGTAAATTCGATGGGCAAGTCTGTAATAGTAGATTATTCACTACGGGGATAAAGTGGTGTCTTATTGTCGCGGGCGCTGTTTTGAATCCTGAGTGCAGTTAGGGATTCAAGCTCGCCCAAGATGAAGACACCTTTATGCCCGAGGAGAATACTCTACTTTTCGCACTTACTGCGAGGTAATAAAAACCAATTCGATTATCGAATTAATAGTTTATGAAGCTGTTAAATACCGCGAAATACCCAGTTATTTACAGTGTCATACACTATTTACCCAACTACGTGACAGGACAGCGTTGTTTTTTTGCGTACTTAACTACCTATGTATCTTTGTAAGTCCTATGTGGAATTTCTTATACCCTCGAAGCATCTTAACGGCCGGATGGATTTTAATACATGGGAAGTCTATCGGATCGTTTGGGTCACGCGAAGATTATAGGCTAAGTTTTGTTTTAATAAAATCAAAATGGCGTATTTTAGTCGATGACAAAGGAAAACTTTGAAAAAAAAAAATTGTACCATTACATACTATGTGGTGTATCAAAATAAGGGGCTTGAGGAGATGATTCTAAAAATATAACACACTAAAAGGATTCAAATAAAAATAAAATGACAAAATCAAAACCCGACTGCAACTAAGATTCAAAACTCTTCAAGGCTCTCTTTTCAAGCAGTCTGATGCAGTTGGTGGCATCAAATTTGAGATTGAACTAAAATAACATACCTACCGCCTGTCCGGTTTTTTTTATTTTTTCAATCAAACCTCATGCATTTTCATGAAAAACACAATAAATAATATCCGTCAATGGAGCGTCAGCTCAAATCCAACATTCTAACGCGGGAGTAGTATACGCGCCACAGCAACCAGTCATTTTATTCGGCGACGGCTACTAAAACCTATGAAGTAAGAACTTTTTGGTCCACCTGTACATTATTGAGAAAAAAGTTTTTATTTTGGTTAATGTTTCCATACGTTTTTCTCAGTTGACGATCCAAATTCAAATCACAATGACCAGCGGGTCATAATGAAATTCAGTACAATATTAATGCCCGGCTAAAGTCTGTTTTTTAATCTCGTAGACTAAACTGACATTACGAGTGTTGCCAGTTTATTGCAATCCTTAAATAGTGATGAGGCACAACCGAAACTTAGCGTTAGTAAAATCAAGTATCGTTTTTTTACAATAAGTTATCCTGAAAAAATGTGTTTATCCTGAAATAATGTGTAGGTACTTATTTAAAACGTAATAATACAAAATTAATAATGTAAAATATATATTTTTAATTACATAATTTAATTACAGGTATTCGCGTTAATCTGATTCAGATAATGGCTCCATGTCTGAGGAATATTCTGAATCATTAGAATCGCCACCTACTTCTATGATAAACCTATTAGTAATGTCGTCGGTTATATGGCCCAGATAACACATTTGATCTTCAATTTTAATTACATGGACTACACAGTCTTTCCACCGCTGCGGGGTCACTTGACGAAGCCCTTCTTCAAAAAGGCTTCGTACTTCATTCATTTTGAATGTTTTATTATTTTTAGCGACATGCCCCTTTACTTGAGCCCAGACCAACTCAATCGGGTTTAGCTCGCAGTGGTAAGGGGGCAGTCGCAAAAAATGTGACACCCCGTTCAGCAGCCATCTCGTCGACGACATACCTTTCATGGGCTTTTTTGTGCTTTCGGGCAATTTCATTTAATTCGGGCTTTAACATTGTCTCGTCATATGAAATATTTTTTGATTTTAACTAATCTTGGATTTGCCCTTTTCGCCAACTAGAAGTAGGTAACGATTCCAGTTTCCTGGTGTGATATGGAGCAATATCTATTACAAGTACCTACTGCGTTTTCTTTTAATTTCGGAAAAATATTTTTAACCAGTTTTCGTATATATCAGAAGTTTAAAGTGAATTTTAAATATAACACTTTGAATGAAAATTAAATTCGTCTATTATAGATAAAAAGTTACGATTCAACAAACCGGTATCGTAGGTACAACACTGCACAAAAGAGCTGGTAACATTATTTGTAAATTTGACATTTGCATGTGTCAATTTAGTCTACGAGATTAAAAAACAGACTTTGACTTGCTTTAGGTTAGATTTGAATGACATATAATTTGACGTTAGAGAGCAGGTGGTGTGAAAAACAATGTTTCTTTGTTACCGTACAAAGAACTACGTGTATACTCAATGGAGTATACACGTAGTTCTTTGTACCTAAACTAATGAGTTTAGGTACAGACGCCAGCACATCGAGTTACTACAATCTGTCAAATTTCTTTAATAGATTTTCAACTTTATCGCTAAAGCATAAGGTTCAAAGTTGATTGGGAAAATTTGACAGTTTTGGGTAGCTTGATGTGCTGGCGTCTGTACCTAATTAACTAATGTATATTAATATGTAAAATGATTAAAAAATTTGTGTTAAATGGTTTAGCACCCAATGATTAAAAAATTTGTGTTAAATTGTTTACCTTTAGTTATAACTATATAAACCTACGAAGTTATGGTCGATTTTTTTAAAATAGGTATTGGTCAGATAAGTACCACGACATAAAATATGATAGTGTAACTATGTAACATTATGACTTTGAAGAAATAACAATTACGTAGTAAGTTTGTTAGTCATTTAATTTATAAGAGTAAATAGTTCATCACATAAATTTTAACTGTAGTAAATGGTATTTTTTGCTATAACGGAAATGTGAGAAAGTAATAAACTCTGAAACCACTTCGTAACAAAAAAGTATGACGTAGGTAATTAGTTGAATCCTGCCCATTTTTCTTTTGTGCCTGTTACTAACCCCATGGGGAGTTATGGGGTGGTGTGCTTGAGACAAGTCACTAGGCAGCTGCGTTGTAAGTAATTGAAGCGTGTCTGGGTACGCTTACATATCTAGTACCTATATAAATGGTGATATTATACTAGCTTCTGCCCGCGGTTTCGCTCGCGTAGATGAGGATTTTATTTTTTTGCGCGGAACCTTAATACTTTTTTCAAAATAAAAGCAACCTAGTTACCTACTCCTTATATGCAAACATGTTTGTAAATAAAATTAATCCGACCCCGCCGCCACCTCCGACCACAACTGTCAGCTAATTGATCGAAGGTCAGCTATTCGAATGTGCCGCACTCGGCCCATAGTGGTGCGGGGACCCCGCCGACGCACCCACCGCGAGCTTCGCCGCAGATGGCGAGCGCTGCGGAGGTGACGTCGTCCGTTGAACTGAGAGTCACAGCTGAGGATGTATTTGAGTGTATTAAATTGATTTTATTTATTTATTTTATTTAAAGGTATGAAACGCGGCAAGTTCCCGGGTCATGATGGGCTCAGTGTAGAGCACGTTTTGATTGCACCTGCTTTGCTATTTGATAAAATTGCGTTCTTATTTAAGTCTTGTATTGACCACAATTACGTACCTCAAGACTCCATGAAAACCAACGTTGTACCCATAGTGAAAAACAGAACCGGTGATCTTTCCACTCTTTCTAATTACCGCCCAATATCACTAGAACCATATTTTCAAAAAAAATCGAAAAAGTTATTATGACACACCTAAATGAAACGAACATTCCGCTTAATGACGCACAGTTTGGGTTTCGTCGGGACCTGTCCACTGACCTAGCTATCTTTGCTCTAAAAAATACTATCCATAAATACAACAATAGAAATACAACAGTATACGCATGTTTTTTAGACCTTAGCCGAGCTTTTGATACAATCAATATACTCTGGAACAAGTTGAGACAAACCCATGTGCCAAATAAAATAGTAGACCTGTTTGAATATTGGTATAACAATCAAAGTAACCAAGTCAGATGGGATAACATGTCGAAGACGTATAGGCTAACCAGTGGCGTGCGACAGGGTGGCCTGACGTCTCCGGTGCTGTTTAACCTATATGTCTACGACCTGGAGGCCTAAAAAGGCTACTTTGGCAGAATCATGAAAGGATAACATTATCAATCGTAATGGACAGTTAACTGTCAAGTTAATCGAATCAAATCCCATTGATGAAGGATTTTTCAGTTATTTTGTTTTGTCTGTTATAAAATACTAATCAATCCAATCCAAATCCAATCTCTATCTCTTTGATTATACCTACGTAGTGCAGCGAAAAAAAGAAAAACACGGACTGTCTTCGCCATTTTTTGATTAATAACGTTATCCTTTCACGATTCTACCAAAGTGGCCTTTTTAGGCCCCCTGATTGAGGAGCTGAGCAGCACCAGAGTCGGATAACAAATTGGTGGTGAAAGTTTAAATAACCTCAGTTATGCAGATGACATGGTTCTGCTCAGCCCCTCTGTCAATGGCCTCATTTAAGGCTCCTCCAAACAGGCGCGACGCGCGGCGCGATTCGCGCGCGACTCAAAGGCACCGCTCGTTACGCGACTTGCGGTGCCTTTGTGTCGCGCGCGATTTTATCGCGTGTCGCGCCTGTTTGAAGGAGCCTTTATCATTTATGTATTTTTAGTATAAGTTTTATTTCTATTAGAGTAAGTTTTCAATTGTAATTTTAATTTTATGGGTGCTAATGCCTGAAATAAAAAAGGTTTTTTGTTACGAGTATAAGTACCTAAATATACTCGTATTTAGAAAAAGCTGTTATTTTGATATTAAAAAACAGACACTTTAATTTTATTTATTTGTAGGTACCTATAGATGTATAAAAATGTACTTACATATATTTGTTATATCAGTAGTAAAACCTGGGGGAATAGTGTTGTACTTATGAAAAAGTTGTCTCAGAACAAAAATATATCTCTAAAGGTAAGAAAGTTTTTAAGATAGATGTGGGTGGGATTTCTCGTAATATTTTTCTTTAACTGTTGTTTTATTTGTTTTTCCCAGCCTTTGTCTACAAATGCTTTAGTTGAAAAAATCTTAAGTTTTAAATCCTTTGAACGACCGTAGCGAAAGGTGAAATGAAATTAATATACATAGGTATTGTTCTATGAGGGTAGGTAGAAATTACAGGTAGGAAATTACAAAGGTTTGTACCATATATTCGAGCACCGGTAGTACGGAACTGATCCTTTTGAAGGTCATTCAAAGGGACACATATAACCAGAAGGGTTCATGTCAGTACGCCTTTCTAAAGCACACCATCATTTGCCCTAACATCCGGGCTATTCATTATTTAGTACTTATTAATGAGACGGGAAAACAATCCTTTGCGTTTGCAGGAATAACAATAATTTTACTTAGTTAGTTCTTCAAAGCATTCGGTCGGCGAGTCTCGTAGCAATGCGCAAAGGAATTCGGAGCGAAGCAACTTTATGAAAAAGAAAGGCAGGCAAAGACAAGAAAAGGTTTATTTTATGTAACTCCACTAGAAGATACGGCATAAACACAAAAAAATGGGACCAAGCTGCAAAATCTGTTCCACCAGATGCGACTATTACATTATTCGAAGTACGGTCAGCATCAAAAGTCGATTAACACTTCAGTTTTTTTAATTTCAGTTATTGAGCAAAATATTTATTCAAAATTGCAGCAGAAGTACGGTGCAATTTTCAACAAATATTTTGCTCAATAACAGAGGTTTAAAAAAGCTGAAGTGTTAATATTTTACTCAATAACTAAGATTAAAAAAAACTGAAGTGTTAATCGACTTTTGATGCTGACTGTACCTACATGGTGTAGCTGTGCTATTTCGAAAAGATCATTGTCATAATACACTAAGTAGTAGATTTATATTAAGAGTGGCCGCGACCAATATTCAAGCGATATCAAAGCGGCCATCTATTATGACAATTAAATTCACTTTGAACTATGTCGTTGAAAATATTTACTCAAATTTTCTTTAATACGCGACATAGTGACATTTTACAGAATTTATTGTATGTATAGAAACTATTTACACTAGGTACTAAATTAAAAGACTAACTAATTAACTTTATAAATATATTGTATACAAAACAAAAGGACATTTTACAGTTAATCTCATATTTTATGTATAATGTGTGCAAACGCACAGACTCATACGGGCGACAAATATGAACTGAGGAACTGGAGTACTGTTTGGCTCTTATTTATAGCAGATCTTATATTGTTTAATTAACGCTTGAGGTACGATGCTTATTAGAAAATATATTGGATTAATAATGAAACTTGACTTGTTTCTTCCAATATTATACTTTGACGATATGTTTGTGTATCATACCTGGAAAATGAAAAAGTGGTCTTGGGTTCCACAGATCGAGCAAAAAGTCTTTGGTTTTTTCTCTTAGAAAATTTTTAGTAGGTAGTATGCCCGGTTGATATTTTTATTTTTATTGCTCTTGACTTCAATCACGCCTGATGGAAAGCGATGGATAAGGTCTATGATGGAACGAGCGTGCCCAGAAGATGCCTAAGGCACGTATCGACGAAACACAGCAGGCTGCTTGACGCCGAACTCCGCCGGTGGGAGAGTGGTCGCAAACCAGGCGGGCAAAAGCCCTACCACCGCAAAGGAAGAATTGGCCAGTCAAATAAGGTGTTGGGTGTGACTGTCCAGGATGTGCCGAGCTCGAGCGTTCAGTTTAGTAAAGGGTCCTACAAACAGGCGCGACGCGCGACGCGAATCGCGCGCGACACAAAGGCACCGCTCGTTGCGCGATTGCGTTGCCTTTGTGTCGCGTGTCGTGTCGCGCCTGTTTGAAGGAGCCTTAACTCGCGGAACAACAAATGATGATGGCAATAGGTTCGCCGCCTATTGGATAAATGGGACTGAGACATAGCGAAATGTTTATGTACAGACGCCAGCACATCAAGCTACTGCAATCTGTCAAATTTCTTTAATAGATTTTCTACTTTATCACTAAAGCATTAGGTTCAAAGTTGATTGGGAAAATTTGACAGTTTCGGGTAGCTTGATGTGCTGGCGTCTGTACACCTCTGCCTAACCCTTCAGGGTATACAGGCGTGATGTGTAGTTTATGTTACTTAGTAATAAGATTTTTAAAAGAAATGTTAAAGTATGAACATAAATCGGAATATTTTTGTTTTATAGGTCAACATCAATTAATCACAATATAATAAAAGCCGCGAGCAATATAGCTAGTTATTTATAGCTATTGGTTTCAATCCGTTGTTATTTGACTGGACTTTATATGTGCGAGCGAGTTGACGACAAAAAAAAATCGGAAGGTCACTCGCCAGTTGACGAACAAGTATTTTATTCGAATTAAACTACAAAGACATTCCTACTTTTTAAATTAGCCCGTCTTTCAGATTTCACCTACATTTTATAATCGAATTCTGAATTCATATTTCTGCCTTGGCCCATATTTTATTCTATAAATATGTATGATTATGATTAAACATGCCAGAACATTTCTTTGAAAGTTTTTAAGCTCGACATAAGTACGACAGCACGTCAAAACATACCGTAGGAAGTTTCCCAGTTCAGATATTCTTTTCTATGCTACATCGCCTCGACAAACTCTGTATATCGAATCGATCGGCATTTGGTAAAATAGCTGTACCTACTCTCTGGACCACACCTCTCTCTGCATCTCACTGCTGAGCAAAGACCCCTTCCCATGACTTCCAGCTCTTTCGAGTTAGGGCTAAAGTGAAGTGAGTGAGTGTGGTCGTTTGTTTTCTCCAGCTCGTCCCGCTATCTTCTACGGGGTCTGCAGCGACGCGTTCTAGCTGTGTCAGGGCTTCACGTAGTGGTAATTTAAAAACAGGCCCGAAGTGCCGGCAGCTCCAGTGATACTCCTGACGATGACGGTAGCCAGACACGCCACGGAGCAAAGGGTGCTAAGAATCCCTGGATGGGATCGACATACCGTCAAACGACCAAGGCAAAAAAGGACTCTTCTCTCTATCTAAAACAAAAGTCGAAAGAAGAATATTAAATGAATATTACGTCTATCTTATTGAAAATTAAACATTTATAGTTGAAGATTCCGCTTCTACTAAGATAACAATCTACTAGTTGTAACAAAGATTAATGTTGTAAAGGAATCATCGGCTTTTCTGACTGTATAAACTTGTGAGTTAATTCTAATTTCTCGTTTCATTTATTTATGCGTTGTGTCAATCTCTCTGATTTGATAGATGGACAGGGAAAACTTATCCTATTTACCGTGCAATGTTTTCTGTAGAATGTTTGTTTACAGTTAATCATATCGCTGTCATCGTATGATGTATGTTATGTGCAAGGCGGTTCTATCAGATGTTTTCTATTTCTGTCACGACGCTGGTGGCGGCCATATCGTAAATCCAGCAATATTTTCGTTAAGGTATATAATCCGTATATTTTTTCGTTAGTGGAATGTGACCACACACTGATAAATGTGCCTGCTAAACTAAGATAATGTAGAACGCGTCCTTCACATTATCTCGCTACGTTTTCTCAAAGTGAATCTCTTGACTATACAAATGTCAACATTAAGTATTACAAATTGTTTACGAATGCAAAACTGAGCGTTTAGGCTGGAGTTTGAATGTATCATTTATATAAGTTGGGTTATGACCGGAGGCTTGGCGTTATTTATCGATTGTAATGTAATTCAGAAGTTATTGTTGGTTTAGGTTGAGCGTGCATTGTGGGTAGTTCAGATTCTAGAGATGTAATTAATAAGTACACGCCTCGCTCGCTCGCAGATTGCAGTCACAGCTCCTGAACTGCAGCAAATGAATGTGGGGCCGTTTCAATTAACATTTCCTGTTGTTATATTGCTTATTACGTCACTCGCTTATGAAACGGATAAATTCTGCTGTTTAAGGTTTTTTATTATTTTTTTAACAGCGTAGACACAGTTTCCTTTTAAATTAATAAGGTAATCGTTTTTAGCCTAATTAAATATTAATTTCTCATTTTGCTTAAATTCGTGGGATTAATATTTAGACCAATTAATGGATTTGGTCTAAATATTTTATTTAACCTTTTCTTAATAAATGTAGGTCGGAAGCTGTCTGACCTTTCTCGAGTGTTCCACGAGGCGCCTCTTCTTGTAGAACACGTTAGCACTTTACATTATCCTTTCATTGTTTCAATTTCGGTTGGACATTTATGATCGTCTTATTGCAGAATTACAGGACGAAGGAATCTAGTAGAATCGGTGGGACGTGCCCTACTCATGAGCTCGAGGGGATTTCTATAAATCCTACCTCAACTCCCTCGTTCAATCTGTAATGATAAAACTTTAATGTGCAGTTATTTTAGCGGAATGGAAACAGCTAATCATCTTAAGACGTCTCTATGTAGTTCTACAGTGTTACTTATCTTTGTTATTTCATACTAACTAAGATCTCTCGAGTCATTTGCATCAGGCGTTATGTTAGTAAAGTAACTGTGGAATTATGTTATGATACATACTCGTATATTTTACGCCTTTGCTAGAAATAGAGGTTGTTTAAGAAATAAACAGAACTGTCTCAATATTTTGTATCATCATGACTACGACGGCGAAAGGTGCCGTTTTGTTCTTACGTATCTATTTTGGAGAACAGACAGGAGATTTGGCGTCGAGAGGCTTTTCTTGGGGTTTTGCCGGATACAGGGGCGTAACTAACTCCAGCAGTGAAATGTGTTTCTCTACAAAACTATCTCAGATTTGTGTGGATCTACTCCAGGTAATGTAATATTCATCAATGACATACGGAAAGCTGTTCTTGAGATTTACATTCGTGAATTAAAACGTGTCAATAGTGTAGTTCTTGTTCGTGCAAACTTGGCCACTGTTCTTCGTATATTATGAGTCAAGTAAGCCTGCACAATATTACACAATTCGCTGTGTATTTTTTTCGTCGTTTTTCCGCAAAGATCGTGTTCTCTTTTCGTATTTCACCGCAAAAGGAAATGAAACTAGAATAAACTAGACATTATACATTTAATTAAGCCTTCCATATCGAAGCAATGGCGTCGGTCCAATTAGATTTTGAGAAATAACTCGCACGATCCTATCTCACATGAGAGATTTTTCAACAAGTTTCTCAATTTGGGCGAAGGCTTAGCAGTTTTACGACACCCGAGGGACTCTCGATCGTTTTGCCTACAAAGTATTATTTTATATGAATTTGCCTTCGCCGATAGGTATATTACATTAAGTCGAGCTATCTTCTCTCTTCACGTCGTATTGGACGTTCGCGAAAAGGCTCATAATCTTATTTCAACGATCAGACTGGACGGTGAACGGTGGTGCCGTAACAATTGTTACAAATTGGATGTGAACATTATTGATATAAAATTTCACGAGCTTTTGTATTTTATTCGTGGATACCTACTTTCGATTATATTGATAATCGAAAGTAGGTATCCACGAATATATACTGAACTTATACTGTACCATACAATACATATGGTACAAAAATATACTGTACCATATCTAACTATACTGTAGAACCTACTTGGTGTTTCCCTGCAACCTCCGCCTGCTAGTTATATCTATGATAATGGCATAAGATTATAAGACAAACAATTTATTTTATATATTAAAGACTAGCTTCTGCCTTCGTCCACGTCGCATCGCATCGCTCGCCCGCGCTATCTGACTTTTTTGTTTTTGCTCGGCTCCTAAGGGCCTTAGCGTGATGGTAAATAGCCTATCAAGACTTCCTCTAGAATTGGTTTATCAAAGGCAAAAAAAAAACTTTTAAAATCCGACTGGTAGTTCCTGAGATTATTGCGTTCAAACAAACAAAAAAACTCTTCAGCTTTATTATTATTAGTTATAGATTAGAAACTAATTGGGACTATAATTAAGTAATTACGCGTTAAAACTAAATAAGATTTTCATTTCATTAACATCCCCGTCACAGTGCTACATAGTGTAGATGTTACATTGCAATGTGGTGTAGGGTACATAAAGACTCGTCTTCCGTGGTGCTTTGCCAATCGCGATCAAGAACATTGGGAACGGAACAAGATGTCTATCTAACTGCAGATATCTGGCGTGTTGTGTACAGTACTTTACATACAAACTATACTAATTAGCAAATTACACGAACGCTTAATTAATTTTATTTAAAAGAGCATCGAATTGCTCCATTGAATTGAAGATTTTGTATACATTCCTTCCGCTAAAATGATTCCTTAATAATTATGAGATTAGAGAATTGATATATAAATTTGAGAAGAGATCTTTCTTCTGAAGTAGGGTGTCTCTTCAGAGGAAATATCTCTTTTCAAATTAATAAAAAAATAAAAACAAATACAATTATTCACATTTACTAAACAAACAAACCTTACACACACAAAGCAACTTTCAAGGGTCCGTAATTTAAATTATTTACATGGCAAATCCATGTCGTCTGTAAAACAGAATTAGAAAAAGTTAGGTATATGTGGCTTTTAGTCTATGTAATTATAGGTATAACTAAACATTCATCTTAATTAATACCCAGGAG
Source organism: Luperina nickerlii (assembly GCA_963855955.1). Lineage (NCBI taxonomy): Eukaryota > Metazoa > Arthropoda > Insecta > Lepidoptera > Noctuidae > Luperina > Luperina nickerlii. Next base: position 12,970,053 of record OY979669.1, read on the forward strand.
TACACAATTAATTAAATGAACGCGGACTAAGCAAAAGAGACGTGAGTTGGTGCAAGGTTTGCTTGATTCTGTTCGTTGCTTCGTTGGCAGGTGACGTGCAGGTTCACTGTTCTATGAAATTAGTCATGAATAAATTATTGCATTTAATCATCGTTTTCCACCAGTCAAACTTCTACATATTAAATTATTGCATTTAATCATCGCTTTCCAGCAGTCAAATGTATAGTATCTAATTAATTGTGTATCTGGTAACAGAAGCATAGCACAAGCGGCCTATAATGTTCTCAATGCTGGGACACGGGCTATAAACCAACACGCGGGCCCAGTGCGGGTTGGCGGATGTCACATGTCTTCGAATGTTTAGTTCTAGTAAATGCCGTTTTCACGTTGATTTCCTTCATCGTTTTGTGTTTCTACAGATTTTTAAAATCTACTATATATATATTAAGATTTGTTACTTATACCTTCTAGGTAGATTTAGAGTAATGCCGATGAGTTTTCCAAATGTAATTCTAGATAAGATATTATATGGTAAAATTTTCAAAATAATATACCTATAGTATATTATTAAATATCCTCCGTGCAAATGAAAATGTCATAAAAGTACGAAATATTTCGTAAGGTTTCCTTCTATTATCTCAATTTCAGGAAAAGCGTTTGATACCTATTACTCCCCTTACCCGTTTTCCTCTAGGTAGGTACCCGAGATTGGAACTATGCCCAATAAGGATGCCTATCCTTATTGGGCATAGTTCCAATCTCGGGTCTCCAGGAGCCTTCCTAAGACCGCCATAAACGTGCTGTATAATAGCACAGCCCAACTACAGCTTTAGGGATCTCCTCCAAAGATTATAGACGTGATAGTTTTCCTGAATACTGTACTGAATGTATTTAAGCTTTTGTTTGAAAAACATGCATGTGTATGTCCCAGAAGCTTTGCAGTCTTGTGGTGGCTCGTCAATATATGTATTTTAGTAAACAATACTTGTGCACAAAGAGCACCGAAATTACGTCGGAAATGGAAGCACCGAAAATCTTATTTAGAGTCTCGTAGTGTGACGGAGGTGGTACCTAAATATCTTTACAATATCTAGCAAATTATGGCCACTGAAGAAAGGATTATGTACAGTAGGAGTCTAGTACAGACGCCAGCACATCAGGCTACTACAATCTGTCAAATGTCTTTAATATCAACTTTATCTATTTTATATATTAATCAACTTTATCGCTACAGCATAAAGTTCGACGTTGATTGGGAAATTTTGACAGTTTCGGGTAGCTTGATGTGTTGGCTTCTGTACAATAGGAATCATAGCGTAGTACTCAATTATGCCCGTGGCTTCGAAAATAGGTACTTTCAAACAAACTGGCAAATATTTTATAAACTACATTTTCGATATTAGACTCGTTTCCACACCCCGGTAACAATTACTTTTATTCAAGAATATTCGATGTACAGTTTTGACTTCGTTACCATATACATCACATCTACCTAGCCTTTTCCCAACTATGTTGGGGTCGGCTTCCAGTCTAACCGGATGCATCTGAGTACCAGTATTTTACACAAAGCGACTGCCTATCTGACCTCCACAACTCCACAAACCAGTCACTGGGTAATACGATACCCCTAGGGAAGACTGGTTGTCAGACTTTCGAGCTTCTGACGACCCGTAACGACTGTCAAAGATCCACGATTAACAGCCGGGACCGGTGTTTTCCGAAGCACGGGGTCTTGGTATGTAGGTAAAGATGGTCACCCACCCACGGACCAACTGCGACAAGCGTAGCTCAACCTGATTGATCGACCTGTGTCGCTGTTATTATTTAGCCACATGCTACATTATTATATATATAGACTAGCTTCTGCCCGCGACTTCGTCCGCGTGAAATTTCTTGTTACTCCGACCCACCCCGTCGCATCGCATCGCCTGCCCGCGCTATTACTTCGTTTTTGCTTAGCGTTCTTTCTGACTTTTTTTATTTTTGCTCGACTCCTAAAGGTCATAGCGTGATGTTAAATAGCCTATAGCCTTCCTCGAGAATTGGGCTATGAAATGAATAAAGAATTTTACAAATCCGACTGGTAGTTCCAGAGATTAGCGCGTTCAATCAAACAAACTCTTCAGCTTTATAATATTAGTATAGATATACTAGCAGTGCCCCACGGTTACATCCGCATAAGTGTCGATCCCGTAGGAATGTCGGGATAAAAATATCCTATGTCCTTTCCCGGGACTCAAACTATCTCTATACTAAATTTCATCTAAATCGGTTCAGCGGTTTAAGCGTGAAGAGGTAACACACAGACAGACAGACACACTTTCGCATTTATAATATTAAGTATGGATAGTATGGATGTTTGCAAACCAATAAATGATTTGATTTGGTTTAAATATCGTTCTTATTTTTGAGTGGTTCCACGAAAAAATGGAACTCGGGAATGGGAAAAAGTTATCATATTAGCGCTTCTAGCAATACCGTAATCACCAATCCTTATGTCTAGTGTGGTGGTTAAGTCGATGAGCATCGTACCAATCAGGCTAAGAAAGAACTCCCTACAATTGAGGTCCGCCTCACGAAACAGATTCTCCGATTAACTAAACAACAGCTGCGTACAGTGCGTGCCACGTAAGAAGAGACTTGACCCCGCCTCCCCGCCTCTTTCCGCCGCCCCGATGACGCCCGGTCCCCGTCCCGCACCGGGCGTCATCGGGGCGGCGGAAAGAGGCGGGGGTGGCGGGGTCAAGTCTCTTCTTACGTGGCACGCACTGTAGGTACAGTTACAGCAGCTGTAACTGGCCTCTCTTTGTCATAGGAGTCACAGACAGTCCGCTGCACAGGAACTGCGTGGATGACGACGAAACAGCAGCTAAACTGCCCGGTGGTCGCCACGTACAGGGCAAAGTACTTCGGTAACCCAGGTACCCTCCGTGAGACGGTCAGTAACGTCAAGGCGTTGCCGGCCTTCCTTGAGGAGCTGCTGTGGATCGAATAATCGATTCTCCCACCCGTACGCAAAATATGCGCATTGACGCGGAATGGCGGACACCAGCCCGTATTACATATACCTACTAATCTACGATGAGGACTGAATGTTCATCAACAGACCTTTTACAACTTTATAATTATGATGAACGTATATAATTAAATTCGGCCGCGCACTGGTCGCGTTACGTTTTAATAATATCATAAAATGCTAATTTGCTTCATTCAGCGGAGATTGCTCTGTAGTTAAATATAGCTATTGGGTGTACAGCGAGGACCAACCGGATATTGCTCAGAGCAGAGAAATGAACATCATTTGATGGTTTTAGTACCCTTTTCATATACGTACACATCCTAACTTACGACTGTGATCACAGTCAGTCCTATGTTAATAAACTTCTGTTTTTAGAATCCATATTATTATATATTTGCTCTATTTTTTTTGTTACTGACGCATAATTTATTTGAGTCAGAGAGAGTCATCCGATGCTGTCATGAAATTTTAATTAGGACCTCATTTTCAAAGCCAGCCAAAATAAATTTCGTTAGTCGCCCTTAAAATCTAAGCATAAAAATATCAAAAGTTGTTTTCTCGATATTGACATTTAATTTATATTTTCGAAGATTGGATAGAAGTGACAGTGTCGCTGTCGTCATATTAACGTTGTGGACAGCTGGGAGCCGCCGGATGCTCTCGAAATAAACTAGCCCTCCCCCCACAGCCCCGCTACCCTCCTGCTCCTCCCAGGTGCCACTCAGAACATGCATCATACTTCACAAGTAATTAAGCCGTGAAAGATCGCTGCAAACATGCAGCGCAAGCTACACTACCCTACAAACATGCACATAGTAATAGACAAGCTAATTAATAAAAGTTAAAGTGTCCCACGCTTTATGTTCATGTTACGGTCGTATTACGACACTGGGAGTCTACTCTCAAAGTCCGTCAACAGAAATACGGGCCTGTCAGAAAGTTGTTGATCCGTCACAACAAGTGTCACAATTAATTTGTGGACGGGTAAAAACAATTCGGGAGTAAGGACAACAGAACTGTCAAATCGTGTTGTCTTTCATTCTTAGTTCAAGCCCCGAAAGTGATACAGTAATGACCTCATTACATTACAAGTACAAAGTTGAAGTAATAGTACATTATGATACATGTGTGCTATGATCAATGCACACGCGTTTCATTCGACGTTTTCAACACACTTGCGAGGAAAAAACAGACTTGTATTGTTAAATATTAACTTGTATGTTAAATGGCGCGCTGGGATTGTTTTTCCGCGCGCCGTGCTAGCCAGCACTAGCGATGCGCCCGCAGGTGTAAATAAAAGCACTGACAAAACCGCTAAACAGCCTATAGAAAAAATATAATAAACACAAAATAATGTTTAGAACACTGACCTCTATCATACAAGTACAAGATAGTTGTATGATAGAGGTTGTATCTTCATCAAAATATGATTCGCGACAATAATATATATGTATTTACAGAATTGTAGTCATTAGAATAGAATCTTTAAGTTAGATTTGTTCCCTAAGAACTTTTCCATAAGAAATTTGTTCTTATGGAACAAATTTGAATTATATTTTGATCGAGATACAATCTGATACTGACTTGAAAATTGTAAAAAACGTAAAGTAGAAGCGCGGTTACCTTATAAAAGTGGCTCGTATATCTAAAAGGTTTAAACGTAATATAATTTAATGGAAAAGATTCGGGAAATATTAGAATGTAGTTGTAGTGAGCCCTGAGCCCGCAGACGTAATCCTCGCGGTTGTGTTTCCGACACACGTCGGGATTGCATGATTAAGGAGGAAGTGTGCTCCTTTGCCCGCTTTGTAGCCAAATGTTTTCACAGTTGGCTTGGATGTCATGTTGAAATGAAACTTTCACGAATAACTCTGCTTATCCATTGTTGAAGATAGCTGGTTTATAAATGGGGTCAGTATCATAATCTCGTTGTTGTGCTGAATATGTTTTTAGAGAATATACTTGTTTGTGACACTGGGTTGTGGAGGTCAGATAGGTAGTCGCTCCATGTAAAATACTGGTATCAGTTTCCTCCGGTTGGACTGGAAGCCGACCCCAACTTAAACCCCAACAAGCAGATTGATTGATACTTGTTTGTGTGTTTTAATCCTACTATTCTACTAATATTATAAATGTGAAACTTTGATTTGTTTGGATTTTTGTTACTTAATCACGCATAAACGGCCTGACGGAATTAGATGAGGCACACAGATAGTTTATTACCTAGATTAAAACAAAGGACACTTTATATCCCGGTAAATAACATGACGCGGACGAAGTCGCGGGCAGAAGCTAATAACTTGACAAATGAAATATGAGTAGCAGAGTTCACTTGACACACTGTAATTACCAATCACCTCTGTAATAATAAGGCCTCCATTACTATAGGGTAGTGATTGCTATAATCACTATGTTCAATATTATGTGAGTGGTGTTATAAGTATCTACTTCTCACCCATACACCACACCGAACCGTCCTTAAGTAGTGGTTTTCCAAAATGATCCTAACGGCAGCAAAGGTGTCGTCGTAAATCAATAATGAGTAAGAGTATGAGCTATTATTATTTTACAGCAATTTTCAGCTAAGTAATAGTCCATCAACGTTGACGAATTTATTGTAGTTCGAGAACAGTTAGGTAATAGGTAATACGGGCTGGTGTCCGCAACTCCACGTCAGTGCGCGTTTTTTTTTTTTTCGAGAACAGTTATATATTTTTTTTATTGTAATGTTAATTCTGATTCTGAAGCAGAATTCTGCTTTAAAAAAAGTTAGGTCAATAAGTGGTTGAATGAATGTATTTATTGACATTCACGTCCTCATCGACAGTTGACCCATAAAATATATCTTTAATAATCGAAATGCGAGTTGAAATATTTGAAAAACCAAGTGTGCAATGCCGTCGAGCTTATAAAATGTACCTGTGCGCTTTATGGAATTGCTCGCTTGGGAAAATTTTGCGGCGGAATCGTGTATGAAAATATTTATGCTTCGAACTACGATTCAAGAGTCTAATATTGAAAAATACAAAAACACTTTGCTATTATTGGAATAAGTTTAAACCGAGATGTCACGAATATACTTACGTGTTGATTTTTGGGGCAATATTTCAATCGAGTTAAAAGCTATGAAATGTGGGTGTTATAAGACACACTGTTACAGGGTGTAAAAAGACACATCACATAGCTGTCAATTATGTTTTCTGTACATCAAACTAAGTAAAAAGTAGCGTGACGTTTGCTGTATGCGGTGGTGGCAAATTAACGCACGCAAAACATTGTGCATATGGGTGTATGGAACATATACGGGTCGTTGGGGTATTTAAGTTGTGTTATAACATTAAAAACTTGTTTTCGTCAAAACGTCAGTAGGTACCTAAACCTTGGAATTTTGACAGTATCTCCGCTCAATATTACAATGACGGGGAGTACAAGTGACTTACGAAACTTTTTACACCCGCCCGTTAGGTGCAACTCTGCCTAATCCTTCGGGGAAATACAGACAGGATGTGTTATATTATTTCAATCAATTCGCGTCTTTTTAGGGCCACAGCAAACAAGCTACTTTTAGCATCGGCGATCGGCGATTTAACCGCTTTTTAGGGCCACAGCAGACAAGCTACTTTTAACATCGGCGATCGGTGCTTTAGCCGCTTTTTTGGGGCCACAGCAGACAAGCTACTTTTAGCATTGACGATCGGCGATTTAGCTTCTTTTTAGGGCCACAGCAGACAAGCTACTTTTACCATCAGTGATCGGCGATTTAGCCGCTTTTTAGAAGCTTAATGCAGCGACCAAACATTCCACACCGTACACTTCAAAACGTCAAACGCGGCGATTGAATCGCTTTTCGGAAGCTCGACACAGCGGCTGAACGCTACACTCCGCACACATTCGGATGCCAGTCGCATCGATTTGGCATCTGCGGAACACGACCCAGTGTTGCATTAGATTTTGACGAAGCTACACCCTTACCATGGATTCTAATGAAGCTGCACTGCTGCTTGCTTTATTGATAAAGCGAAAATATCAATCGCGCTGAGGACGGTATTGGTATTGGGTATGTTTTGACAGCAATGTAATTAAACGAAGACCATTCAGTTAGACCATTATATTTTTTTATATTGCTTTCGACCTGTGTTACTGCTACAGTTTTAATGGAATAAATAAATAAATAAATAAATTTATCATTTGTTAACCACCATTGCAAATCGGCAAACGATCGGCAACACTACTTACAGCCGACGACGCGATCCATGCTCGGAGCAGTCGCTAAAACGCGCGATTCTGATACCGCGTCCGAACGCAGGAAATCGCGAAATCGCAATGCAGCATCGATAGAATCTCTAAAACGCGCGATTTTAATACTGCGATTGAACACATAGAGTCGCCAAAATGCGACGCAGCATCGATACAGTCGCAAAATCGTAGATCGCGGATGCTAAAAGTAGCGTGTGTGCTTTGGCCCTTTAGCGTTATAATTTCACTGTGGGTGCACAGCCTTAAAATTCTATTGTTTTTCCGCTGAAGGAACATGAAAGTTCCTAGACGTTTTCTGCTGAATTACATATCGTTATATAGATGGCAAGAAGCTCCCTAACAAAACATGTCATAAACTCATAACTTACGTAAATATACCGCCGGGCAGTGCATGACACGGGTTAAAGAAAGGGATCAGGTTAGCTGATACTACCTTTTGTTTCCATAATAACTCGACTAACTTTGTGGTTGCGTGATGGGGTAACAAAGAATCCCTTATTTGTCTAGTAAGCATTGGTGTTGCAAAGTTTGTATGTATCGCACCCGTCCGACGGGGCTTTCATGGATCACACCGCCCTAACTTTTCCTATACGGCCCGCAACTTTTATTTGATATTTCCATGGGCTGCAACCGGTCAGCCTTTCGCGTTGAACGTGTTTTGTTTATAACGCTTTTTAACCGACTTCAAAAAAGGATGAGGTTCTCAATGTGGATTTTTTTTTATCCCTTTGCTATTAGGGTTACACATAACATCAAGCCTGTATTTCTGGAAGGGTTAGGTGGAGGTGAACGTATAGTAGGTACACCCACATTTCGACACTTATGTTTAAGTCTCACGTTATAGCGGGCGAGCTATTGCCATCAACCGGACTCAAACACACCGAGCTATTACTGAGAAATTCCTTAAGGACAAACCAGCTAACACTTTTCCCAAGCTATTACTGAGAAATTCCTTAAGGACAAACCAGCTAACACTTTTCCCAAGCTATTCTAAGAAATTCCTTAAGGACAAACCAGCTAACACTTTTCCCAAGCTATTACTGAGAAATTCCTTAAGGACAAACCAGCTAACACTTTTCCCAAGCTATTACTGAGAAATTCCTTAAGGACAAACCAGCTAACACTTTTCCCTAGCTATTACTGAGAAATTCCTTAAGGACAAACCATCTAACACTTTTCCCAAGCTATTACTGGGAAATTCCTTAAGGACAAACCAGCTAACACTTTTTCCCAACCTGGTAATCGAACCCAGTACAGTGCGTGCCACGTAAGAAGAGACTTGACCCCGCCTCCCTCGCCTCTTTCCGCCGCCCCTATTACGTCCGGTCCCGTCCCGCACTCAGACCTCATACCGCTAAAGATACCTAAAATCGTGTACTGCGCATGTCAAACCACGTGGTGTGTCAAGTCTCTTCTTACGTGGCACGAACTGTACCTCATTCTCAGCAGTAGCGCTTGCGACCACTAGACCAACGAAGCAGTCACAATTAGTTATCTACCCGTGGAACCTGAGCCATATAAGTAACTAGAGGCGCCCCGCGGTTTCACCCGCATTAATCTTGATCCCGTAGGAACATCGGGATAAAAAGTAATAATAAAATTTGTTAATCATGGTTTTAAGGCTCGTCCACACAGGCGCGACGCGACACGCGACACAAAGGCACCGCAAGTCGCGCAACGAGCGGTGCCTTTGTGTCGCGCGCGATTCGCGTCGCGCGTCGCACCTGTTTGCAGGAGCCTTTATGCTATGTGTGCCAAATTTCATTCAAATGCGTTCAGTAGTTTTAGCGTGAAGAAGTAACAAATGATTATACAAACACACTCACAGCCTTTCTAATATTACTGTGATATTTTTACAGCAAATATGTAATGTACAAATATGCTCGCCCGGTTAGATCGGAAAGAGAAGCAATAAAACGCGTGAGGCGTGTGCGGTCGGCTTCCGAATAAAAGGACGAGTGTGTATATAAAAAATCTAACGAGGATGTAGGACAGGCGCGGCCGGGTGCGTCAGCTGCGCTCGCGCCATTAATCTCAGCTTTATTATAAACACAGGAGCCGACTATATCATAAACATGTTTAATGTGAGCCTACTTCGTGAGCCCTTTCATTCGAATGCTTTAAATAAAGTGTTCATTGAAATATCTGGTTCACTTCACAATCGATATCACTGTAGTTACAGTACCTCCTTCATTTCTATGAGTTCGTTGACACTTCAGCATAATCAGCGTATAATGTTCCAAAAGAACAAAAAAGCTAAAAAGCTAGGACACAGGCCTCATCTCGGTGAGAGAGAGTGGGCCGTAATCCACCAAGCAGCGTGGATCCGGTGTGGGTTAGTAGATGTCACAAGTCTTTGAATTTTTGGTTTTAGGACATGTCGGTTTTCTCACGATGTTTTCCGTCACCGTTTTGAGAACAGTGGTGTTGAAATAAAATACCTACACAATGTAAAGTGGTTCGAACCTACGACCTACATACAACCCGTAAGTCGCGACCGTTAGGTACCACTGAGCCACCGCTGCTATCCTAGGCCACCACTGCTCACTGGGCTGCCAGTGCTCACCGGGTCGCCATAGCTCACCGGGCCGCTAGTGCTCACCGGGCCGCTAGTGCTCACCGGGCCGCTAGTGCTCACTGGGCCACCACTGCTCACTGCGGCAACACTGCTCTGACAAAATAAAAATCATTATTGAAACCATATTTTTCACAAATGGGGCGGGCACATTTAAATTTATTACTTTTTAAACGATAAACACACCACATTTAAATTGTCATTACTTTTAAACGTTAAACACCATTTCATCTACGGTAAATAATATAAAAGATAAGCAGATACCTGGCGACTATTGTTTAGGTATGACACTGTATATTACTCAAGCTTTTCCACATACGAAGGAGAGCGGTTCATGTAACACGTTGGACAGTGAAAAAATTGTATTGGGATTGGGACAACGATAAATAATGCGTGTCGGAAAATAATAACTCATTCTGCAACATGTGCTAACAATGGTCCACAGGGATAACCTATATTTTGCTTTGTAATTTAGTGTGTTATAATTTTTAATATTATACAAACCGAATGGTACAATGTATGATAGCTACTTGCCAACAGTTTAAAAGGATTTGTTACGAACAGCGCAGTACTAAGTAATAAACGTACCTAGTTCGTGTTTTTCTCAAGGAATATGGCTACAGTCACATCTTCTGCCAAAACTTATTATTACGGCTGTCTACGAGGAAATATTGTTTTATTTACTTCTTAATAATATCCGAGTAAATGTTACACGTTTTCCTTTCTTAATATTCCGTTGATAACATAAATAATATAATTGTATTGCGGTATTCTATGCTTCGCCCAAAATTGGTAAATACGTTTCATAACTATTAATATTGCCCTTAAATTACAGTTTTGGGGAGGGCTCTAATAAATTAATTACTATCCGGGCGCAAATATTATAGTTTCGCTAATTTAATTTATTATGCCTAACTAACGAACGAAAATTGAGCACTTGGAACGTATTTATCGACACAAAATAATTCGTAGGTACTATTATTGTGAAAGTTTTAATTGGTCAAGTTCGCGATCCGTCAGGTAGTGTGCAGCTGCTCTTAATAACTGTGCTGAAAGCTTTACGAATTACGTTACAACTCACTCCATGTGCGACGCGAATCAAAATGTGGAGCACTCAGCTGCTTGAAGATTGATGACAATTACTGCTTGAGAATTTATTATTAAGTACCTACTTTAGCCTCTTCTATTCGGTTCACTAATACTTTTACAATGTTCACAGTAAGTACCCTATTTGGCCCTCATAATTATTCCGTTGGGCATTGTTAATTTAATAGATCCCGCGCCGACGTGCTCGCAGCGTTTACAAATTTTGTTTTGATCAACATTCTTAGAGGATATTCGCCAGTGAAGTTGTTTTGTAATTAATCTTCACGACTCACCCGCTCGATCTTCCTGAACTAATGAAATTGTAATTAACGTTATTACCTACCTTTTCAATTCGCTTTTTCTGTTTTATTGTGCGTTATTAAAATTTTATTTAGTTCAAAGTTGAATTACACAAACCCATTAAGCTTTTAATGAATGACGTATAATATCGATCTATCTTCAACACAAGACAATATATAGAAAGCAATCGTATATATAAGCTAATTTATTAAGATAACATTGTTAATAGAGCATAACAAAATTTTCATGCTAAATTAAGTTTGAATTATATTGGCAAAGTTTTGGTCTCGTAAGAAAATGAGTGTGGGAACGTATAAATCCATGAATTATAACAATATTTCCTAAGATAAGGATTACAAAAGTTTCTGCGCCGCCCGCGACCTAACATTGTTGAACAAAACGACATAAATCTAAGTTAAAAGTTAATTTTGTCAATCCGGATAATTCCTCAAGGTTTAATCAGACTAAGTTGGGTGTAATTAATGTTCGCTAAGGCCACACAATCTAGGAAAGCTTCGGCTTAGCCCGCTACGGAAATCGGAGTTAGCAGCGGGCTGGGCGGGCGCCGGGGCCAGGCGCGCGCCGCCATCGAGCCGAGCGAGCGCGGAGCGGCCCGAACGCCCGAGCGCGGGCAGTGCCATGGCGGCGAGCGACCGCACGGAACGCGCCGCGCACTCCCGCCGTTCCTACCCCTTTATTAAAATTTACGTCACTCGTCTGTCAAAACTCAGTCCAACAAATAAGCCGACGGACCTAGTTAATTAGACGCGTCCCCAGATGGAAGTTTTAATAAAATTAATTCATAAACACTGCGGATTATGAAGTGATTAAGTTTACCGCTTTTTGTGCGAGTTTCAACAACTGGAAAACTTTTTGAAGGACTCTGAACAGTTTCAATGGATGTTTGTAGGTATCGATGTGTTGTCATTAATTTTGTTGTAAATCTTTTATGGACATTTACATAGCCTGTTGACAGTTTTATGTAGGGAATAAATCCTAAGCATTTGTAATAATGGAGTGACATTAATCATATTTAATGTGTTCTAAATAATTGCTTTGATTGAGCGTGTGAAGCAAAACGTGACTAAAATGTGCTTAAAAACATAGAATATTAATAACAAATCAAATTTAAAATAATCGGATTAAAGTAAACAATCAATAATATGTAAAAAATCTAATTAATAAAACCAAACGGGACCAAAAAAGTAATTATAAGAACCCGAGTTGAGGGTACATTTTATTACGTCACCAAAGATAGGGACAGATGTAAGTTGAACGAAACGTTCACTGAAACAATTGTGGCGTGATTAAAATGCAGAACAAAAGGTTTAAGGCCATTACGTGGTCAATTTCATTACGAAATTCGGCGGTGGCGGGCCCTTTCTGCCGAATTGCCGATACATCGACCTTTGGCCGGAGGCTCTCTCTCCTTTTTCTTCAGTAAATCACTGCCTATCTACATAAAGTAACGCATAAAATACCGTAGACATTCATCCAATCCGGACCATTTTGCCAATGTTTAATGAATCGGTTAAACACATTTCATTTAATTGCTTTTACACCCAGATAAATTTTATCGTCGCGTCTACCTCGCGATTAAATTCGTTTCAGACCATTCAATACAATCGGAATGTCCTATAGCATTTCAGAAGGACCGGCTGGTCTGAAATCGCTTGACTAATTAAAAAGTAATTATAATATAATTTGACAACCCAAATGGTCGGGATTATTTACATAGTTGTGTTCAAATTGTGCCAATGGAATGTTTATGGTTATATTGGGCAAATTAAGCTGTATATATAGGGATAACCATAAAGTATATAGAAGAACGAAACCACTTTTACTGCCGCACCCTGCCGCCACGCATTGCCATCGCAACGGCAGCCGCCTTTGTGATATTTGTGACATATTAAGGATGTGTTACAGCAATTGCTAATATACATCTTCATACAGGGTGTCAGGTACATCGATGCGCAACTTGTTCATGGAGTCAGTACATGATTCTGAACCCACCTGCGTTGAAATCATTAGTCGGTTATTGACAAAAAAACTGTTCCATACATTTTGACCGCGTAGGTATTACAGTTTTTAATGAAACAGCCGATTTTTTAAATAAATAACTCACGAATAATTTCTAGGTTAGGCGTGTAGAATCTTGTGCTGAATTTATGATTACAGTTTGCGCGTCGATGTCTCTTACCCTGTACACACGGTGGTAGCGACATCGACGCACAAACTGTTACCATCAATTCGTATACAGTATGGAAATCACATATATGCAATAAAATATACAACATACGTGTTATCGCCTTTCCTGATGATATAAAAAAAAAAAAAACGAAATTGGTTGCGAAAAAAAATCAGCTGTTCCCCACATTTGACGAGTTATGCGAACATAAATGTAGGGAACAGTAGATTTGTTTTCGCGACCGATTTCATTCATTTTTTGTATTATGTGGTATAATTTATTGCATATATGTGGTTTCTATTCTGTATAATTATAAACCCACCTGACTTGAAGTTTCTAGGCTGGGGAGATCTGGAATTATGTGCTGAATTCATGGTTACACTTTACGCGGTTATGTTCCTTACACCGTGTATTAATCTGACAGATAATGTTGTAGTAAAGCATTGTATCTAGCATATTTATCTTCCGTCCCTCTGTCAGTTTAGCTTGTCCTAGGTCTATAACCGTAAAATGTAATTTCATATGGTTTTTTCCCCGCAAATTATATGCGTTCATCTCAACTCTGCAAACCTCTTCGGGGATTGTGTGGATGAATTTCTAAGTCGACATTTTTACCCATGTTTCGATACCCTGATCTTCAAACCCTAATTGAATTGAAATTTCTATAAGATGTGATGTGATCCTAAGGGTCGATATTAGTAAATTTCTCTAGCGAGGAGGGTCTGGTTAAGCTTAGCTGCCCTTTGCAGTGAGTAGGGTGCCTAATGGGTCTTAGCCGACATCCATAAAAGTTACTCAGCTCGTGCTTTGATTTAGATAAATGCATAAATATGTATGCTTTGACTTTGACTGAACACAGTCAAAGTCAAAGCATTTATTTTAAATAAGCACATAAAAGGCACTTTTGAACGTCAGAAATTACAACAAATAGAATTGATTCTAGTCGCCCATTCCAAAAGGTAGTTTTCGTATGGAGAAGAATGGGCAAGAAACTCCACCGTTACTCTTTTAAAATGTTTTACAATATTTTGCATACATTAATTATATAATAATAATATGTGAAGACGATGCACCTAAAATAAAATTACTATACCACAATAGGTAAAAGAATTAAAAATGAAACTATGACATATAAATAAATTATCTGATAGATACATGGTGCTCACATATTTACAAACATGGTAAAAGTAAACGATTTTCATCTAATAAAAAAAAAACAAGTAATAAGTCAGGGTGTGAGTTGAAGTAGTTACAGAATGTAAATCAAGTTCCAGTCTCTGTCTTGCACTTGTAGTTTGACAGTGGTGCGAGTGACAGGAATAACACTTAGCTTATGATAAATAACGTTTTTCGATCTCGGCCTCAGTCTTTACATAAGACTCTGTCCTTTCTCGGCGTTACTAAAATAAGGACAACTTGTGGAATAATTGCTCATTGGTTCTGCCATACCTGTCATTATCATTACATGTTAGTCCTTACCGTGTTTGCTATTGGCATAAACTATTTAATGTAAGTAACGGAAGTTAGAATAATTGAATTTTCGATAGTCTGATGTTACATATATTACGGATTTTTTTATAAAAGGGGTTTATTTGTCACAGAAACACGTGCATACAAAAAGATAATGAATTCTATTCTATTAGGAAAAATTAAAACATATCTATAATCACGAGCACAAAATAGAACAAGTCGACGGCTGCACGTCATGACCGTGACAAGAACGCTTCCACTCAGTATGATGCTTTGTCATAGGACCCACAGCACAGCGCTGATTTTTAGTGGTTAATTTAGAGGTTTTAATTCAGCTTCCAAGATTTTATCAGTACATACTAACTATCTACAAGGCAAGTTAAATAAAATTGTATTAATGCACGTACAATCATTTGGACATTCGATTATCCACAAAACGATTTCTATCTTACAAGATGTTGTGTAATTTAGCTTACATTATCATTCAATATAACATAGGTAAACTCGTTTCTATCTTATTAATATCTCTTTGTAGTCTGTACAACGCTATAGCCTGAATAACTAATTACATATTGAATCAATATCGTATCTAAATTCTATTTATATCTCACATCATCATCTGCCTGGCCTTTTCCCTAATATGTTGGTGGGGTTGGCTTCCAGTCTAACCGGATGCAACTGAATACCAATATTAACTGTTTTTTTTTGAGATTTTGGAACATCTTTTGATGCCATTTTCACTTCAAACTCGATGTTTTCACTTGTTGCCATTGCACCCCAGTGAAGCAGGGGTGGACCGCTAGTCTATTCTAAATAAATTCGAAAGTAACTCCGTCTGTCTGTCTCATGTATGTCTGTATCTATGTTACCTTTTTACGCCTAAACCACTGAGCGGATTTCGATAAAATTTGGCAGAGAGATAGATTGCATCCCGGGCCTTCCTCGGGATGCAATCTATCTCTCTTTTGAGGCGAGGTATGTCGATAAAAACTATCCTATGTCCTTACATAGGATAGTTTTTATCGACATACCTCGCGGGCGAAGCCGCGGGCGGAAGCTAGTAATATAATAAAGTCAAGAGCCCTTTCAATTACGTCAGAAATTAATATCGTTTCAGCGACAAACGCTTCTGCCCCGATGACCAATTTTACGCAGGGCGGACTTCGTAAGACCATAGACAAGATAGGAGATCAAAGGTTTCTATGTTTCAAGTCTTTCTACTCTATACTGGATTATTTTCAAAGTTATCTATTCTATCGTGCCACTAACGCCCGTCAGCTTTATCTCAGAGGATTCTGTACGTCAAAGAATAGACTGATGGAGAAATATTAAACTTCTGTTACTTAATCCTACAAATCCTTACTAATATTATAAATGCGCAAGTAAGTTTGTTTGTTACCTTTACACGCTTAAACCACTGAACCGATCATCCTGAAATTTTGCATATGACGTTGTCAGGTGTACAGAAACGGACATAGGGTACCTTTCATTCCGAAAAAAGTGCTGTTTCCGAGGAAAATAACAATAACGATAATAGATGGCGCCACGTGTCTTTCGAATCATGATTGATTTACATTAGAAATCACGGGATCGAGATTTATGCGGGTGAAACCGCGGGACACAGCTAGTAATATTATAAACGCAAAAGTTAGTGAGGATGGATGGATGGATGAATGTTTGTTACTCTTTTACGCAAAAACTACTGAACGGATTTCGATGAAATTTGGCAAAAATATAGTTTATAACCAGGATACCACAAAGGGTAATTTTTTTGATTTTCCCACGGGTTCGAAACTTTTGCGGGTGTGTAACATAGAAATGGTTGTTATCATAAATATTTTCTTAGATTTGTGGTTGCTACTTGTTCAACTACGAAACATGATAAGTAGGTACCTAAGTTCGTTTGTTTTATTTATTTATTTATTTTATAAATTACAGTTACTTACTTATACTTAAACAAGGCACACAATTAGACCTCTGGGGTCTGTCCTAGCATGCCATGGCCTGAGATTTGACCAACGCGCTATTATCAGTTAGGTTAAAATCGAGTTGATGTAATGTTCTTTCAACTTAAGCTTTATGTTTTTACTATTCATTGAGTCTCTAATGTCTACAGGTATTTGGTTTAGCAAATTGGGTATTGTGAAGGAAGCAGTACGCCTACCATAAAAGTTATTTTTGCGTGGCACTTGAAATAATTTTGATTTAACTTGTCGTGTATTCACGTCATATTTAACTGGAATTTGAATATCACTGTTATCAAAATGTTCTATGAGGAGCATATACTCAGCGCGCGCTAGAACAGGCAATACTTTGCAGTGTTTAAATAACCCTGTGTAATTGTCTTGGTATTCATTTTTTACATAGTTTGGTACTACAAGTTTCAACAAACGTGTTTGCAAATTATGTATTTTGTCTAGGTATGTTTTAAATGTGCGTCCGTAGCTGGTGAGTCCATAGGATATTACCGATTCAGCAAGAGCTGTGTACATTTGAAGGAGGGTTCTGTACGGTACATTGCGCTTTATAATGGAAAATTTGGTGAGTATCGCACGCAACCTGCCGCAAACCGATTCCACCTGGTAACTCCAGTTGAATCGATTATCAATTACCAATCCCAAATAGGTATGATATGGGACTTGTTCTATAGGCGAGCAGTGGCAGTCTGGCATGTTTTTATGTAAACAATCATGACTATGGGCTATGATTTGAAAGGGATGGGAGGTACTTATGTGACTTGAGTGTACGTGTATAACTTTAGTTTTTTGTGGATTCAAAACAAGACCCATATCATGGGCCCACTTAGACATAGAAGTAAAATCTTTTTGCAAGCAATCTGCGGCTAAGTTAAGGTTTGAGTTAGCAGATAATAAACAGGTGTCATCAGCGTATTGATAAAGAGAACAGTGTGTTATAATATTTTCTAGGTCATTAACGTATGCCAGGTAGTGGAGTGGACCAGATACTGAACCTTGGGCTGTGCCTTTTGTCACGTTTACAGGTCTGCTAAGGCTAGGACCAATTTTGACGCGATAACTTCGGCTACGAAGGTATTCTTTGCACCAGTCGAGTAATTTTCCTCTTATACCCGAGTTTTCGAGTGTTTTTAATAGTGTTTTATGCCCTAGTGTGTCAAAGGCCTTGCTGAAATCAATGAATATGAGTATCACATGCTGCTTGTCATCCAGGTAGCTGTTAACTTCATCAGTAAAATTGGAAAGTAGCTGGGATGTAGATTTCTTACTTTGGAAGCCATACTGTGATTTGGAAATTATGTCATTGTCTCGATAAAAACTATGTATTTGGTCGCATATAAATTTTTCAACTATTTTATTTATGGCAGGCAATATCGTTATGGGTCTGTAATTTGCCAGGACATTAATTTTACCTTTTTTATGAATGGGCCTAACTATACCTGTTTTTAATTCTGACGGATATTTGCCTTGTTGAATACACGCATTAATTAACTTTACTATTGCATTCACAATTTTATCTCCTATCATTTTGATGTCCATGATTCTTATTGAGTCATATCCAGCTGATTTATTAGTATTTAAATTTTTGATGATTTTAATAATTTTAAGAGGTGTAGCTTTTTTAAAGAATATTGATTTATCTTGGGATTTCATAAATTCGCATTCATTCAACAAGGGTTCGTTACATCTGGGCACAATATCAGACACACTAGTTTCAAATTCCATTGCAAAGTCATTAGCGATACTCAACTCATTATTTGATTCATTTAAAAAAGCGTTCGTTATCACCTCATCTACGGACTTCACTATTTTACCAGTAAGTTTGTTTAATATTTCCCACAGTTTTTTGGGATTATTTTTGTTTCCTGCTATTTCTTCTCTGTAATAATTATTTCTAGTGTTTAGTATTATTTTATTAACTTTATTTCTAGTTTTAATATATTCTAACCTAAGTATTTTATTATCTGGGTCATTTTTCCATTTTATAAATAGTTTGTCTCTTTTGGTACAATTTATCCTTATTTTATTGTTAACCCATTTTTCACAATTTCTTTTGCTTGAGTTATTTATCTTTTTAATGTATTTACATTCATTGTAGCACTTTATAAAGTTTTCTTTTATGTAGTTATATATATCATTGGGGCAGTTTAACTCGTCTATCATTTCCCAGTCGGTGCAAGCTAAGAGTGTTTTTATTTTTTTATTATCAATAGTGTCAATGAACTTTGGATCCCTACCTTTAGGTATAGACGCAAGTGTAACAATCGTCATACGATGGTCAGCCAAGACAGTCCCCAGAGCAGCTGAGTACAGGTCATCAATGCGAGATCTCACGAAAATGTGGTCAATACAAGTTTTAGTGACTATATTACCTTTGGTTTCAACTCGCGTGAAGTCTGAAATCGCACATTCAAGTCCTAACTCAGCAAGTTTACTTAGATAATAACTGTTTACATTATTGGTAGTTTTAAGGTCCATATTTGTATCTCCTAATAAAATAAGATCGCTTCTCTTTACATAATTAACATTAATCACACTATACAGTTCATTAACAAACAGATGCTTGCTTTCTTTTGGAGGTCTATATACTGCACAGATATAAATATTATGATTTTGCTGTGTTGTTAATTTACCTAGTATACATTCACAATGTCTAGTTTGATTCTTTATCGTTTGAAACTTATGCTTATTATTAACATATATAATAATCCCACCACCTTTCCTGCTTTTACGCAAGATACTATACATTGTAAATCCATCCAGTTGATACATAGATACAATTTGTTCAGATATCCCCACTTCCGTGAGAACTACAATGTCAATTCGTGATTTGACCGATATTAAACAGTTTACAAGATTAGCGAAATTTTTTATCAACGACCGAATGTTAACATGCACTACATTTAAGTTATTTGTGTTTTTTGGTAGTTTACCAACGTAGGAAGGTAAATCAATGCAATCAAACATTTCCTTAATATTACTAAATACAGCCATGATACTTATTAAAATATATGAAGAATATTTTGTGCTTGTTTTTATTTTGAGTTACTTAATCGATTTATTTTTGAGAAGATTTTGTATGTCGTCTTCACATCTAATTACAAATATCTTGTCTTTTCCAGTACTGTCGACCTCACCTTTCTTCACCAGCACTTTTCCATTTTGAAACCATATATATTTAAAATCCTGTCGTAGTTGTTGTTTAGCCATCCACATAAGTTTTCGGTTTATTTGTGATAATGCGAATCGCACGTATATTTTTGCAGGCGCTTCATTACTAGATACGTTGGACAATATATCAGCTGATGTCCAGTTAAATTGCTTAGCGGTACGTACCCAACATTCCACGTCCTTAGTGTTGCCTAACTGTAGAACGCCTAGGTTCTGGTGCGTGTCCGAACGTTTTACGCTTTTTATCACAGACTTATCTATGCTCATTTTTTCAGCAATATTACTTGAGATTTGCAGCAGTTCTTCATTTTTTATATAAGGGATTCCGGTTATTTCAATACAGTTGTTCAATTTATCTTGGTCTGACTCGTTTAAGCGCTGTTCTAAAGAAGAGATTTTGGTTTCGTAGTGGGTGATTTTATTGCAAAGATAGTTATTTTTATTTTCCATGTCTTTCAGCTTTTGTTTCATCATTTTAATCGATTCCACAAAATCATCAATTTTCCCATTGCAAAATTCAATAGAAGACTGTAGGGGCTCCAGTTCTTTTTGAACTATTTTTTGAACCTCCTTGGAAATATTTGTTAACAATTGTTTCATATCTATCGGAAAGTTAGATGATGTGGTCGGTCTTGAGATTGGTTCGTCAACCTCATCATCGTCTTCCACTGGGACGATAAATGATTTCCTGACAGGAGTATGTCGGTGACATTCGCTGCAAGTCCATTCCAAAGTTTCTGAGTTGCGAATAGCTAGTATTTGTTTTTGTGTGAGCCCGGTGCAAGTTGTATTTGCATGCACGATTTTCCCACATTTGCAACATTCTAATCCTGGGCTTTTAGCTGTAATTGTTTTGTTACAATTGTCGCACTTCGGCATGGTATTATTGTTGGTTCAAATAGATTATAGTTGGGTAACAAATAAGATTCGTACGTACCCACACCGCCGCTAATAACGTATCGTCTCAGTAGTGAACGTCGCGACCAAAAGGTCATAAGCGCCGGGCACTATCCGTCGCTTACGCGTTTCAACACACACACGTTCAATGTTCTCACAAAACGAAATTTTATTTATTGTTTATTTTTAAGTTGTTTATATCACCACAATGGAATACGTTTATCAATTGGTTTATAGTTCATGTTTTTACAGTTGTTTTATAATAAAGATTTAACACAAAACTGTACTCAGACACTCGTAAAATACGATAGATTTAATATAAGGAAGCGCGTTGACCTTGCCGTGTACACGGTCGACGGTAAGAGCTGTACACGGTCGACGGTAAGATGATGTTTCAAATACATATTAAGTTCCTTTTGCAAAATTAAAGATTTACAGGTAACCTTTTAAATAACAGAGGTAACGTAACCTGCACCCTAATTAAGTAACACACTGTCAATTACAATCTGAATCATTTCAAATCAAATCATTTAATTCGGAAATCGTCCATATTGTATTAGTTAGTATTCGAACTTCGAACTTACAAACTATGTTAGTTAGTTCGAAGGATATTATTGCTAATCCATTGCTTCATAATGTTCGAAAAATTTGTCTGCTCAACGTAAATAACGCAATGAATATTGTAGAACTGTCAAAATGACTGAATGCCATTTCTACTGTTAGTGTGTCATGTAATTAACCCGCTGTTTTAGTTGTTGTTACAAGATTCTCAGTGCCATCAGTCTGTTCAGTTTTACAAAAGCCAGTGCTTTAATCCAGTAAAAACCTAACTAGGCACTTTTAGCGTCAACTAGGCTATCGTTGACTTTTCTGGGCTTAATCAAAACAAATAGGTATGGCTTAATCTCATAGGTACCTATTATAAAATGAAGTCGCTTTGTGTGTCTGTCTGTTGTTCTTCTTACCTCATCATGAGTAGTAAACTGCTGGACATAGGCCTCTCCTATTGCACACCATTCAACTCGATATTCGGCAACTCTCATCCAGCTGCTACCAGCCGTTCTGCTATGATCATCGCTTCACCTAGCCTGAGGGCGTCCCACTTTTCGTTTACCGATTTGCGGTCTCCACTTAAGAACGCATCTACCCCAACGGTCATCGGTTCTACGGATAATATGGCCTGCCCATTGCCACTTCAGCTTGCTTATTCTGTGAGCCATGTCGTCTACTTTGGTTCTCTGCCGGCTCACCTCGTTGCGGATTCGCGGATCCCTCAGAGGGACCTCTGAGGGATCGCTCAGCGAGCTATGGAACGGGCTACGCTTGGAGTCTTCCAAGCGTAGCGGGTTCCATAGCTCGCTGAGCGGCCTTGAATTTATGACACAGCAGATTTTGTTGCGGTTATCACCATAACTTAGAAAATTTATTCCGGAAGGTTTATGTGAATAATACATTACTATTTAACTTAAAAATAATAAAGATATCTTGATGTTTTATGAAGTCGTCAAAACCGTGCGTAGGAGGGGCGGGTCGTTACCTATATGTTACCTATATGAACTATGAACTATGAACCTATACTTTACCCAGTGACACTGCCATCTGATCTTTGCACCCCAAACATGGGGGACTTCATTAATATCTGGTTAGGACAACTCACTGACTGGTCACATGGCAAATGCACTCGGTAGACCGACTAAGTTTATACATTATAATATAAGTCTGCCGTGCCAACAATAACAACCGCACCTATCTAAAAAACTAACTTGTTACATAAATTTACAGTTATTTTGAGAAATGGGCCATATAATCTTTAGTTTGTGTCGGATTTTTTTGAGTTTTGGATATGTTTAAAATACGTGTAACCACAACACACGATACAGTGTTTTGTTAGGCCTCTGGTGTGCAATGACAATACTTAATAATATCTTAAGATACAGTGTTTTGTGGTAGGTCCTAAACTACATACGTACTTATAACTCCTACAGCATCCAGAGAAATAAACGACGTGGGCTAATCTCAAAGTTTTATCGCTCCGTGTGTCCTTTAAATTAAATGTTTAAAAGTTTCAAGACTGAGAGACAAGACAAGAACTGATATATTATGCAAGCCCCTTGTTTAAATGGCTTATGAGGTACTTTTCGCTGTAAAGCAGCTATTGCGTAAGTAGCTAATTGCGTTTTGCGTTTGCGTTTGGGTTCAGTCTGTGGTTATCGTCTTCGGCGCGAATGATCAGATCGTTTGCTACACGTGTCCCTGTTCGATCGCTCGGGTCTTCACGAAATGGATCTATTCCGTGACTTTGTTACATATCAGGCGGTAGGGGGTTACTAGGCAAAGTTTCCTGTAATCTTTTGTTTTTCCGCATACGTTTGGTTATAACTCATTAATGTTTGTGTTCTTTATCGACGTTAGTATAGTCTACAGTAAAAAGCTTCTAGAAATGGAACTATTAAGTGCTAGTTCATACCTACCTATCTATTTTAGGCAGATACGTAAAATAAATAAAAAAAACGGACAAATGCGAGTCGGACTCGCGCACCGAGGGTTCCGTACAAATTTGTAGGTACCTATGTAAGTAAATAGTTTAACACGAGAATTTTTTTGTAATGTAACTACAAATTTACGGTATTTGGATTTTTTCCTTTACTTGTGCTACATGACATTGCCTCTTGCCAAATTTCACGATTTTAGGCCAACGGGAAGTATACTATAGGTATACTATAGGTTTTGTGAGATCCCTTGCGAGTGTCAAAATATGCGGCATGAACGGAACATAAACGCCCGTATCTTTTGATTACGTTGACTTAGAAGTTTGTATTTTTCACTGCTTCAAAGGATTGCAGTCTTGAGTATTTGATGTTAATTTCAACTTGATATCTCCACGCGTTCCTGAGAAAAAGGGTCTTGACAGACGGACAGACAGACAGACAACGAAGTGATCTTATAACGGTTCCGTATTTCCTTTTGAGGTACCGAATCCTAATAATATCCTTTATTTCCTCTTCTTCGTACACAAACAAGCTCTTAATCCTAAAAATATTTTGTTTCTTGTGTTCTTGTGTAAGGTAGATAGGTACTTTAAAGCTCATTTTGCAGTACCTAGGTCGTCGTTGTGCTTTAAGCGTCTTTTATTTTTGATTACGGAACGAATGTTTGATCACAGTTTTGTTCAAGATCGTTTATAACCATCGTGATTGCGTAACATACTAACAGTAGTAATGACTTTCACTTTCTTATTCAACAACATTAATTGCGTTATTTGCGTTGCTGAGCCGAAAATTTTTCGAACATATGAAGCAATGGATTAGCAATATCTTTTATAATGATACGCAATTAGGGTGCTGACCTAAGTGCTGACCTAAGTGCAGGGTGCTGACCTTAGTGTGTTACGCAATCAGGGTGCTGACCTAAGTGCTGACCTAAGTGCAGGGTGCTGACCTTAGTGTGTTACGCAATCAGGGTGCTGACCTAAGTGCAGGGTGCTGACCTTAGTGTGTTACGCAATTAGGGTGCTGACCTAAGTGCAGGGTGCTGACCTTAGTGTGTTACGCAATCAGGGTGCTGACCTAAGTGCTGACCTAAGTGCAGGGTGCTGACCTTAATGTGTTACGCAATCAGGGTGCTGACCTAAGTGCAGGGTGCTGACCTTAGTGTGTTACGCAATCAGGGTGCTGACCTAAGTGCAGGGTGCTTACCTTAGTGTGTTACGCAATCAGGGTGCTGACCTAAGTGCTGACCTAAGTGCAGGGTGTTGACCTTAGTGTGTTACGCAATCAGGGTGCTGATCTAAGTGCTGACCTAAGTGCAGGGTGCTGACCTTAGTGTGTTACGCAATCAGGGTGCTGACCTAAGTGCTGACCTAAGTGCAGGGTGCTGACCTTAGTGTGTTACGCAATCAGGGTGCTGACCTAAGTGCTGACCTAAGTGCAGGGTGCTGACCTTAATGTGTTACGCAATCAGGGTGCTGACCTAAGTGCAGGGTGCTGACCTTAGTGTGTTACGCAATTAGGGTGCTGACCTAAGTGCTGACCTAAGTGCAGAGTGCTGACCTAAGTGCAGGGTGCTGACCTTAGTGTGTTACGCAATTAGGGTGCTGACTTAAGCTTATTGGTTTGTAATGCAGGAAGCTGCTAGTTAAATTAAATATCTATTATGAAGCTTTATTATTCTTTGATATTTATGAACGTACTGAAAAAATACGGATAGCCACATAGGAAAACGTATTAGGTGCCTTTGTACTCACAAAACCAGACTTGTGAGCAGATAATTGAAAACACGAGTTTTAGACAACAGTGTATAACTTTATAGTAGGGTTTTACTTCTTTTGCGACAAAGTTTCAGGAGGTAGACATTACCGCACAAGTTAATACAAAGAGTCTTTTATTGAATCACCAGATAACTTTACAAAAGAGATTTAATTAAAAAAATTGATGTTTCAACAACTTTTCTTTTGATAAAAAATACTAATGACAGACCTGATAAAAATCTGCCTTTAGCGATGTTTCCAGGAATTTTGTTAAAGACATAGATGAAGCCTTGGCATAATGTTCAGCATCGATCAAAATTTTCTTAAAATAATTAACAACGGGGAACCGAATTGAACGGGGAAATCATTGTTCTAAATAATTATTTATTTATTTAATTCTTCAAGCACATAAATCTACAGAGGCGGACTTAACGCCATAGGCATTTTATATCAGTAATTGAATGAGATTATTATAATTTAATATTTAAATCACACGACGTAGATGGCCAAGCTTGATAATCGGTGTTTATAAAATAATCAGTTAATGTGGAAACGAGCTATTTTTTTGTTATAAAAGGTTTCTACGATGGCTTATTACATTTTACTTGAGCTTATTTTGGTTGGCATTTAAATGTTGAAATTAATTATTTTTCATATTTTAGGGCCTATACGTATTTCCGCCGTAAATAAAAGCCTCAAGGTTGTATTATAATTGTTACAAAATCTTTTTATTTGTAACTGTAAGATGATAATGGTAATTACCTAAGCGGTACCTACAAACCCAGTGAATAGGGATGCAGGGGTGAATCGGGATGAAACTTTAAAATTGATTTTAAAGTTGAAATAATATAATTTGTTGCTAACAAGGGCCGTTAATCGTTTATTATGGTACAGCAATCATATTAGAGTCCTTTTTGGCAACAAACTATATTGTTTCAATGTTAAAATCCCTTTTAAAGTGTCGTTCCGATTCACCCTTGTATCCCTATCCACCCCGTTTGACGGTAAATAAGATTTAAAAGGCAATATTATATTTCCGAAGGTTTTGTTGATTTTTGACAAAACCTTCTTGAAGCAGGTATAATAAAGCCAGTCAAATGAAGCTCGACCACTGAGGGTTTCATAACACAACGATTTACTTAAATTTTGTTATTAAAGTATTCCATTTATTTTAGAAAATGGCTAACAAAAATACTTTTAAAAATTCCATAATTTTCCTCTCTTTATTTAGTCTAGTGGAGCCGCGGATTGGCCATTATGAAAATTTGTTTGGTTATAACAGACGCACAGTTTCAATTAGGTACTCTCACATACATTTTTAAGGCGTACACTTCAAAAATAAAGGCTGCCTTCAAACGGAAAAGTTAGGGCTTTCCGTAAAGTCCGAAAGTGGAACGAAGATAGCACGAAGAAATAAAAACCTAAAACACAGACCGCACATAGGATCGGGATTTCAGCCCTAAAACCTGGATAAATACACACAATCTATGTAGCTAAGCTTAGATTACGTGAGGGTAAAAGTAGCGGCTATATTTGCTCTAATCTCAAAAACTCTCGTATGAATCTGTAACTTTCGAAAAATACTACCTGATTACATAATTAATTTACCCATCTTAATTACACCCTGCAGTTTACAAGCTACTTTGTCCATCGTTAAGTAAACAAGGTTAATTATGATAACCATTTATTATAATGTAGCCGGGAAAAGTAAAATATTTAAATAATTTAAAGAATATTCGTACAAGGTTTCAACCCCTTCAATCATTTCGAGTAGCTTCATTAAAAACGGCCCGTTTCAGTCGACGACGACAGGAAAATTAAAAAGCATAAAATAACTGAGTAAGAGAGAAAGTATCATGTATTTACACGAACAAAATGCATTGGTGGCGCAATTCATGTGAAGCATGAAGAATAAACGTTGGCATATCATCTCGTTAGGAAATATGGGACACGGAGCGACGCGCTCTGCAAAATGTGTTCCATTGCTCTTTGTGTCGCCTTCTTTTGTTCAGTGATCTACTCGCCTACTCACATGCCCAGCAACGTGTTGTATTATTTTTCAATAACTCGCAGCATACCGCTGCTAATTAAAGGGTCGTTATAAGAGCCCACTGACACTATAAGGATAGGCTACTTTCCTACTTTCAGAATAGTTGTAGTACTCTCTATGGTGCTCTGTTTTTTAAAACGGGATGTGACCTCTTTTTGTTGTAAGGAAGCGTGACATACATAGTGTGGTCGTGACTACACGTCCATTATTTATAATTGTTTGTTACATGTAGTTGTAGGTGACAAATTTAATGTGACAGCACTAATTTCTCACTGACACTTAGAACGTGTTTACAGGATTGTCGTCGTTTATTAAACGTTGAACATATTCTGTAACTATAGGAATACAAAAACCAGTACACAAACTGTATCCTTGTAAATATTTGAATATGTAACTTAAATAGGATTTTTTTAACCAGTGCGCAAACTATAAACATGAATTAAGAATATTATTCTAGACCCACCAGAAGAGAAATAACTATAATACTGTAATACCTACGCCCGCTGCGCGGTCAAAATGTATGGAACAACCATTTTTTTTATGACCGCCGAAAGTTTTTTACGCTAGGAGGTCTCATATCATATCAATCATATGCTAAACACGTCACAGTTTGCGCACTGGTCACAAAAAATCTTGTATAAGTTATATTTACAAGGTCATTCAAATCTCAGAGAGCTTTTTGCATTTGGACCCTAAGTTCCAACTGCCTAGACAGAGCCTTTTTAGGTGCAGGTCGAAGCTATTGGCTATTAAACCATGCCATGGTCTATTGCTAGTTCTAATGACTGATATACATTTCCTATGCTGAAAACCTCGTGTAGGTACCATTCCAAGGCTTTATTTAATAAAACCGACAGGCGACAAGTGACACACCACAATCCTACAAAGGTTTTC
Organism: Luperina nickerlii; assembly: GCA_963855955.1. NCBI lineage: Eukaryota > Metazoa > Arthropoda > Insecta > Lepidoptera > Noctuidae > Luperina > Luperina nickerlii. The sequence continues at coordinate 12,998,182 of OY979669.1, forward strand.
CATAGTTTTAGTGCTTTATTTCTGTCGTGTAAATGTGACAGTTTTATAATTTTTTGACAATTATGTTGCATTGTGAGATATTTGCGATATTAGATATTTTATATATATATATTTTTTTTATTTTTATTTTATATATTATATATTTTATGTTTTTTAAAATATAATATATATATTATGAGGCTTGTGGCTAAGTAATAACAGTCGCACGGGTCGATCGATCAGGTTAAGCTATGCTTGCCGCGTTTGGTCCGTAGATGCGTGGGCATCATCTATACATACCAAGACCCCTCCGTGCAACGAAATGCACGTTAAGTCGTTGGTCCCGGCTGTCATTCGCGGATCTTTGACAGTCCAAAAGTCTGACAACCAGTCTTACTAAGGAGTATCATAATATTACCCTGTAACTGGGTTGTGGAGGTCAGATAGGCAGTCGCTCCATGTAAAATACTGGTATTCAGCTGTATCCGGTTAGACTGGAAGACGACCCCAACATAGTTGGGAAAAGGTAAGCAGATGATGATGATGATGTCGTATTGTAAGTTGTAACAAATAGGCGCCTGATTGTTATAACTTTATAGGTTTCATACCTGATGCTGGTTGCGTGACTGGCGACGGTTAAAGAGACTTATCTTTATGGATGCTAATATTCATAACAGTTACGTAAAATAACTCCCTAAAAAGCTTGTTATTATACCTAAACAATAAATTAATGAACGGCAACAATGGTGCGGAATTAACGAAATTTAATTGGTCATAATATAATCACTAAATCCAGTGAAACTTTCTAATGTTATTATAATATTATTAGTTTACAAAGTACAACTGTTGTCGAATCAATTTAGAACGTAAATCATAATTCAGTCATTCAATTATTTACGAATAATAATAAACGTATTACGTACGTGCATAACCTGTAGGAATCCGACGGTATTCTACAGGGTGTGCGGAGTTACAAAGCCTTCAATTAGTGAGGGATTCTCTTTTCTCGCTATTTCTGTCGATTAATGAGGCTCCACTCCTACACACCTACTAATGTATTGGAACACACTTGGTGAAAAGGCGTGGTCATTACCGTCATTTAGTAGTGTTCATCGTATATTATACTTACCTGGCTGTTTTTTTACCAACAGAAAAAGAAGGAGGTTCTCTGTTTGAAAATATATTTTTGGCTTTATACAGGTTGTCAGGGATTCCGCACATGATCCTAGACGTCTAGGGTAGAAGTTTATCGCCGGTTATCAAAAAAAAAAACTGCTACGCGGGCAAAATGTTAGGAAAAGCAATTTTTTTTTATTAATATCCGACGAAAAATTTCAACGCCCTGATTAGCATCATTTACTGAATCTGTGGTTGCGCGTCAATATCCCTGCCATCTTACAAGATGGCACGACAATTGACTTAGAAAACTTTAATTACAATTAAAGTTTTCTAAGTAAATTTTCGTAATTATGTTTATTGATTGATGATCTCGCAGACCAAATAAAGATAAAAACCATGAATAAACTGGTCCTTTGCTTGAACTGGCCCCATGTCGAGATAAGTCAATGTGTGAGAGGTGACCCATTAATGAAAGCTACCTACTCAGAATAAAATCAATAGCTTTCTTTTAAAGTAATATTTAAAACGTTTCCATGAAGAACAGTTTACATTTAAGCGAATCGGAGAACTCTTCATTTGAAAGTTTTTATCAATTAACGGACTTGGTTATATTCAGCACAGCATAGATAAGAGAAGTAAAGAGAAAGAGAATAAAGTTTCACAAGAGCAAAGTCGCGAACGAGATTTATAGGTACTTATGTACGCGAGTTTGTTATTAGCTCTAGAAGTCCTCAAGTAATTTAGTCCTTCAGACCGAATTTCGGCCATGCCAGCTAATATCAGCGTAGACTAGCCTTCTACGCGGGAGATAGTAGAGATAGACACCTCGAAAAACCTGAAGTATCTAACCTACTTTATTAGGTTCAGGCCAGAGGGCCGATATTTAAAACATTTTAAATAGTTATGTACGTAATTTTTAGCTTGAAGTAATAGGCAGTAAATGATCCAAACATTGATTTTCTCGCATTTATTTCCACTGTAACAGTATTTTAATCAAAAATGTATTCCGAGAATACAATGTATATACCTACCAATTCACCAAATAGTTGGAGAATTATATCAATATTTCATTTAATCTGTTGTTAAATATTTGTTGGTTGAGTTTGATTTTCAATGTAAAAAAGTTTGATTTATTGATTAAGCTGCAAAATTTTGAATTTTACAAAATTTTGCAGCTTAATCAATAAATCCAACTTTTTTATAATTTTGTAAAATTAAAAATTTTGCAGCTTTTAGTCCAAACGTGTCCTATTTCTCTCTGTAGGTAGGTAGATTATTAAAGGCGGTTACCTACTCACTTTCGAAATTCGTCTTTAGGGCCTGCTATTGAGAAGGTTAGCCCAAATTGAAGGATTAAATGTTCCGTCTGTGTCAATATGATAAGAGCTGTGAAAGGCTCGACTCTCAAGTCTCAACCCGAATAAATGTAAAGTCGAAACAGAGGACAAAGAACCAGCAACGAGATTGGTCGGAGGCGATCGGTGACAGCTGTGTTTCATGTCGCCTCACTCATCCTTTATGTTTCAGCTGTCGCAGCGCCCTTCAGACTTTTCACTACTACGAACTTCGAACCCACGAAATGTATCTCATTACCATTTCATCAAAGAAATGCCAGCCCATATGTTATTACTTTCCAAGTTGATTAACACAAAAACAACAAGAATTTAATTAGCACAGTGAACTAATTTGTGTATTAAAACAACAATATTTGCCTTACTAAATTGCCTTTGTTATTGCCAGAATAATATATTTTTTACGCAACGAAAAAATAATCAAAACAGTTCCAGAACTTGTTACAAGTTTCAGGAGAAAAACTTGAATTGCGGACACAAGTTGTTCCCTCGCAATATTTGAGTCGTACATAAAACACGTTGTCTCTTTGGATGGGAATGTATTTGGATAAAATCTAAATAAGCTTTTTGGAATGGTGCGTAAATTAAGGCTTTTAGTTTGCAAATTTAATAAAATATGAGACGTAATTTATCTGAATAATATGAATAAGGGTATTATTCTATTCGGTTAAAAGGTTACTATAGGAGCTACATAATTCATTTAAAACGTTTGTTTCCAAATACAATTCAAGAATTTGAATCCAAACCAATAATCGGAAAAGAATTTGTAAAAGTTCACCAAAACGTTTATCTGGGGATCTCTGTTTTTATTTGTAAGCAAATCAGGCTTGTCATATTATATTATTTTGAAATGCTCATGATACGCTTACTGTGAGCGCATTTGGGCGTGTTACGAAAATAAGCTCCTTTTTTCAGGTTCAGTGGAAAGTGGGATTGACATAAAATGTGTGTGATTGTGTGGCGAACTAACATCTGTAATATTGTGAGCTAAAGGAGTGACTTCGTTATACTGTGTTGAGCTGTGAACTAAGGAGGAGTATAGTGATATGGTGTGCGTCTGGTACCGAATATCAGGTGGTATGGAGGTCGTACCATCGAGCGGAAGCCGCATCCTTGTGGCGTTCTTTGCTACTGTCTTTTGGGGAATGGGTGAGTACCTATAATTGTAATAAAAATAATAACGGTTTGATATTATAACTATCTAATAGCAAAAGATCTGAAGCGGCTCGTGGCTAAATTATAACAGTCGCACGGGTCGATCTTTAAGGTTAAGCAACGCCGAGGTTGGATCGTGGACAGGTGACCATCCATAATATGTAAAATACTGGTACTTATTCAGCTGCATCTGGTTAGACTGGAAGCCGACCCCAACATGGGAAAAGGTTAAGCAGATTAATTGAATAGCAAAAGATCTCCAAAAAACGATTAGGTACAATTAAGATTTAACAAATTCGTTTAGATCATTTTTGTTTATACCTTTTTTTTGGTGGGAAATTAAAAAACAAAAAAGGTAAGTATAAACAAAAATGACGAAAACGAATTTAATCAATCTTAGTTGTAATCGTTTTTGGAGATATTTTGCTATTCAATTAATCTGCTTAACCTTTTACGGCAAGACTTCAATTATCTCATAGAGTTCAATATTCTTTCGCCACGTTTACCAAAGTTCCCGCATGTAAATATCTATTCACGTGTAATGGAGCAGAGCTAAGACAGTTTTTATCCACAGCCTCACAATAGCATTTTATAATAAGTTAGGCTGTGAAGTGGGTGTAGGGAAAGAGTATTTTTTTCGATATATAAACTTATATACGATACAGGTACTACCTGAAAGGTCAATAGAACCACCAAAACAATCTTCTAGAAGGTAGCTGTGTAAAGGAAAATTATACAGGGTGGTGGGGACATCGACGCGCAAACCGAAACCACGAATTCAACACATGAATCAAGAAAACCTAGAAAAAAAAAATTGTAGAAATTTTTCGTCGGTTATCAAAAAAAAAAACAGCCTTTTGATAAAAAAGTACGGACACCAAATGAGATGAGTAACCAGGGTCGTCGGATATAGTTGAAGTGTTGTAAGAAATCGATGGATATTTTCGAATGAAAATTATTATAATTAATAGAAAACAAACAATACATTTACCAAATTAAATTTCATTCGGAAACATCCATCGGTTTATTACTAAACTTCAATTATATCTGACGACCCTGGTTACTTAACTCTTTTGGTGACTGTACAAAAACTATGCGGTGAAAATGAATGGAAAAGCAATTTTTTTTTAATGACTGGCTTAATGTTTCAGCGCATGGGGGTTCAGAATCATGAGCTGAATCCATGTTATCATGTTGCGTATCGATGTCCCTGGTACCCTGTATTATCGTAACATAATTGAAACTTAGAGAGGCTTCGTACCATATCATTACACAAACCAGTATAAGCTCTTGCCATACAGAGGCGAATCCTGCGCGAGATTAATCTTTCTAGCCTTTTCCCATGTAGTTGGGTCGGCTTCCAGTCTAATCAGATGCAATTGAATACCAGTATTTTACATAGAGCGACTGCCTATCTAACCTCCACAACCTAGTTACTGGGTGACATGATACCCCTTGGTAAGACTGGTTGTCAGACTCTCGGGCTTCTGACTTCCCGTAACGACTACCTACTGACGACAGTTTGGGCAAAGTATTATTGGGTTTATCCAATAGGAATAGCAGCCTGGAGTCAGGATTTGTGACTGACTTTAACGACTGTCAAAGATCTACGAATAGCAGGGGCCAACGTCTTATCGTGCTTTCCGAGGCACGGACTCTAGATATGTTATGGGTGGTCACCCATTCGAGAACCGACCAGCAAGCCTTCGATCGACCAGTGCGGCTAATATTATTTAGCAACGAACTACTCCCGCGCGTGATACCTACGCCTTAGTACGGTATATATTCAGTTTCAATTAATTATATTGCACGATGTATATCTCTAATCATGCAATATTGTTGATTACGTGTTAATCTAGCTGCGGTTTGAGTTAAATTTGGTTATGTCAAAGTGCTTTTGAATAAGATATCAATTACGACGCTATGTCGACTCAGAACCGAATTAAGTTGAGCACATCCTACTTAGACATATGTACAATCAACAAAAGAGATAAGTATGCAGGATCGTCGGATATAGTTGAAGTTTAATAAGAAACCGATGGATGTTGTCGACTGAAATTCAATTTGTAAAATGAGCTGTTTGTTTTCTATTAATAATATTAAATTTTATTCGAAAACCTCGAATCGGTTTCTTACTAAACTTCAAATATATCCGATGACCCTGGTAACTCATCTCCTTTGGTGACCGTACTTATAGGACGTGCCTATATTGAAATTGTGGGCCAAAGTAGATGCCTGTTGACTGCCTCGTTGGTCGCAAGCGATACAGTTGAGCATGACGTCCCAGGTTAAATTTCCAGGTCGAGAAGAGTGTTATTAGATGTTTCTTTTGAAATGTTTTACAATATTTTGCATACATTAATTATATAATAATAATGTGTGAAGACGATGCACCTAAAATAAAATTACTATACCACAATAGGTAAGATAATTAAAAATGAAACCATGACATTTAAATTAATTATCTGATAGATATACGGTGCTCACATATTTACAAACATGGTAAAAGTAACAACTTTCATTTAATAAAAAAAAATACAATTAGTAAGTCAGGGTGTGACTTAAAGTAGTTACAGAATGTAAATCAATGTCAAAAAAAATTAATAAATTTTACAATTAACTTAGCAACCAGTTAGATTTTGTCTAGACTCTGGATTGTCCTATGGAGCAGGACCAGCATGTTTCCAAGCATTCTTATCTTGGATATAATCTTCTAATTTATAGTATGCTTGTTTACAAAGTGTACGTTTAATGTGAGTTTTAAGTTTTCTTTCATTTAATAAATATATAGTCTGAATTTGTGCCCGGTTGATAGCAATAGTCTCGCTCCCTATTATATGGAACTCTAATATAACTGGCAAACGAAATGTGAGTGTAATATTTAGGTACACGGGGTACACCTCTGTCTTACCTTCGGGGAATTACAGGCGCGATGTTTTGTTATGTACAGACGCCAGCACATCAAGCTACCCGAAACTGTCAAATTTTCTCAATCAACTTTGAACCTTATGCTCCAGCGATAAAGTTGAAAATCTATTAAAGAAATTTGACAGATTGAAGTAACTTGATGTGCTGGCGTCTGTACGTTTATGCCTGTAAACTAAAATCTATAAATATATTTTCATTTTGTATAAGGGGTACAGCCTAGCGTAAAAGATAGCCGAACGCCTGAAACTCCTGAAAGACTATAAAATTTATTTAAGCTCGTGAAAAATAAAGGAGCGGTATCAAAGGTAGATTGATAATCCGTCATAATAAAAAGACTTTATTATGATATCAGCTTCCGATTTATGAGGATCTGAAATGAAACCCCCCGTTTCACTTCCTAATAGCGATTACTCTATTTCTATCTTCGTTTTTTATTTTCCTCTAATTTTTAATAGACTGCCTCGTTGGTCTAGTGGTCGCAAGAACTACTGCTGAGCATGAGGTCCTGGATTGAATTCCCAGATTGGGCAAAGTCATCATCATCTGCCTAGCCTTTTTCCAACTATTTTGGGGTCGGCTTCCAGTTTAACCGGATGCAGCTGAATATCAGTATACATGGAGCGACTGCCTATATGACCTCCACAACCCAGTTACTGGGTAATACGATACCCTTTGGTAAGACTGGTTGGCAGACTTTCGGGCTTCTGACTTCCCGTAACGATTACTGACGACAGTTTGGGCAAAGTATTATTGGGAGTATTATTCGAAGTCAGGATTTGTGCTCGTTTACATGGGACATAGGTAACATAACAGAAATGTAGGTACACTGAAAGAAATAAGTAATAAATAAAAATGAAAAAAATATTGATCTGAACGGCTTTAAACAGTTCCATATGAGCCTAACGTTAAAAACAGTATTTTTTACTGATCCGAAAACAGTTAAAGCTTGAGGCAAAATGTTACCGTCATGAACTGTCATAACGAAAAAGTTTGCTGAAACTTTGACATTATAATTAGCTAAAAGGTCACAAAATTAACTGTATTTATTCGTTTGATGATATTGTTCAAACCATTGAAATTTACTTGCATTACAGTAATGGTGGTTATCCATTTTTTTTAGTAAATAGTATGTTCAATCAGTAAAAGTTACTGTTTTACAAACATTTCTTCTTACTGTACAAAGTCCTGCCGATCGATTCTGTAAAAATCTCACCGTGAAAACTTAGGTGAGCGAGTTTGTTTTTGCTAGGAATTGACATTATTCACAGCTCACTCCACACTCACTTCACCTAAGTTTTCACGGTGAAATTTTTACAGAACAGCACCGAGTAAATCTTAATGAAATCGCTTTAATGTGGTGTAGTAAGAAATTATTTTTCAATGTATACTGTAGGTAGGGTACACCTCTGCCTGACACATTGGGAATTATCTAAAGTCGTGAAGTTATATTATTTTTTAATAGTGTCATGCAGAAGGAAAACGCCTTCAACAAATATTTCCTCTTGCTAACTCAGAAAAACATTATTTTATTTTCGGTTATTCTTTTATCAAAACGTGCACTTACGTTAGATTGCTATTATGATATTATGTGACAATGATATTACTATCAACCAAAGTGCTGTTTATAAATTGAAAATGAGCTAAGTACTTATGTAGACAGTTTTTGCAGAACCTTGAAAAAATATAGAAGCCTTGTTTTCTTTTTTTTTTCAAATAAAACAGGTACCCGAGACTATTAATAAAATCCGTTTATTTTTAATATACTACTGTTTGTTTTCACTTACGAAATGAAATAAAAAATAGCACACGATTAGTTCAAAAGTTCGTAGGTTGGCATAATATTATGTTGACATTTAAAATACCTGAATGTAATAAAGTACCTAGTTGTGGGTCTCCGCAAATTGAAAAGCCTACCTGTCCAATTAGCTTACAAATCGTTCTTGGCACCACTTAAAATTGTTTTATAATAATAATTTAGTATCCAGCTTAAGCACTTTGTTAATTATATTTATGTTTTCGCTAGTTTTTATTTATTAAGTCGACATAAGGTTTAGATTTATAAATTGCTGGATGCCTTATAAATTCCTAAAACCTTATTGAGCGCAGTGGTAGCCTAGTAGTAACGGCTCCAACTTACGAGTCGTAGGTCGTGTGTTCGAACCCGGGCAGGCGCATTTTTTTTTTTTCAAGATGGGAAATCATCATATGACAGGGGTCATTTGATGATTTCCCATCTTGGTGCCCTGCTCTAGGTGGAGGGGAAGGGAGTGTCAGACTCTTACTGACTAAAACCCACCCGTGTTCCTTCCTTAGCCCTTTATATTCCGAGCCAGCGGTAACCCTTTCGGACAATCCTGCTGACCCGGGCAGGCGCATTACTTTGTGTTATTTATTTCATCACCACTGCTCTCAAAAACGGTGAAGGAAAACATCGTGAGGAAACCGGCATGCCCTAAAACCAATAAATCTAATACATGTGACATGTTATCAACCCGCACCGGGCCTGCGTGGTGGATTACGGCCCACTCCCTCTCACAGAGAGGAGGCCTGTGTCCCAGCAGTGGGAACGTTACAGGCTAATTATGCTTATAAAATGATTCGGTCCTAAAATAATTCGGAAAATAAACTGATAAAGAGCAATTAAAAGATAGATATGAACTCAATATAAACAACTTTGATTCAAAGCTTTTAGAAGTTCATAAAGTCCCTTTTAGTTACCATAATACTTACCTTAGCTTCTTTGACAGTCGTTACGGGTCGTCAGAAGCCCGAAAACCATATTACCAAGGGGTATCGGATAACCTAGTAACTGGGTTTTGAAGGTCAGGGGGCCTAAAAGGCCACTTTGGTAGAATCATAAAAGGATAACATTATGAATCGTAATGGATAGTTAACTGTTAAGTTAATTGTATCAAATCTCATTGATGAAGGATTTTCAGTTATTTTGTTTGTCTGTGCTAAAATACTAATCAATCCAATCCAAATCCAATCCCTATCTCTTTGATTATACCTACCTACGTAGTGCAGCGAAAAAAAGAAAAACGCGGACTGTCTTCGCCATATTTTGATTCATAACATTATCCTTTTACGATTCGGTCAAAGTGGCCTTTTTAGGCCCCCTGATCGAGGAGCTGAGCAGCACCAGAGTCGGATACCAGTATTGGTGGTGAATGTTTAAATAACCTCAGTTATGCAGATGACATGGTTCTGCTAAGCCCCTCTGTCAATGGCCTCAGAAAACTCATTTCCCTTTGTGAGAATTATGCAGCTACACACCAACTAACCTATAATGTGACAGAAGTAATGATTTTCAAATATGGCAATGGCCCTGATAAGGCATTGCCAATTACTCACGCCCCTCGCGCCCATTTAAGGCTCACAAACAGGCGCGACGCGCGACGCGATTCGCGTGACCTTTTTAGGCCCCCTGATAGACTGTTTTTAGGCTCCATGTAAAATACTGGTATTCAGCTACATCCAGTTAGAGTGGAAGCCGACCCCAACACAGTCGGGAATGGCTAGGCGGATGACGATGAATACTTACCTTTATAAAATTACCTTTAATTACTATACGGTTACTAAATAATAATAGCAGGGACTTAAAACGTTACTCAAAATAACGTTACGCGTAGTTCCAGTACCGATAATTTGTACCGTTCCACCAGGATCGTAAAAAAATTAATTCCTTGCCTATAACAATACTGACAAACGGAACGAAATCTTAAACTGTTCACTAACAATATATCGTTATTAGTATAACGATTTAATAACGTTATTCATTTTGATACTCAACTTTGCCGGTTTCGTGACATAAAAGATGACGAAACAGATGTAAATGTATGAAGAATAATATTACAAATGAATCTGTAACGTTTCACCTGTAACGTTATTATAAGCGGATAAGCTTAATGTTACTGATACCTATAACGTTACTTATAATATTGTTATACGAAAATGATATTCTATAACGTTTTTCTTTGTAACGTTATTGATATTTTTAGGTTTTAGTATCATTACAAATTTTGGAACGTTGTACGATAACATTAATGGTAACGGAACGAAATTCATTTCGTTTTCAAGTCCCTGAATAATAGTTACTTTCATTTTCATATTATTTTATTTACTCAATCAGAGTAGATTTTTTCTTATAGGTTAGTTCCACAAGCACTATACTATGTATAAAATTAAAAACTAAGTAGTGAAAAAACCGGACAAGAGCGAGTCAGACTCCCTCACCGAGGGTTCCGTACCATCATATGTTTTTTCATTTTTATCGGCGAGGCCTATATTTGTCAGGGAATTTTAACACTGTGCACTGAGACGTAGAATATTGCAGTTTTATGTCAGCGCCATCTCTTGACATCGGTCAAGAGATGGCGCTTTCAAATATATATAAATTTTAAAAGGTTGAGGCACTGATATACGGTATCCGTTATACAGGTGTACCTACTACACAATAACACTGCCTCTAGCGTTTAAAATTTATATATATTTTAAAATGGCAGTGTCACTTAATTTTTTTTTTCTTTTTAGTTCGCGTTATTGTTTCTTTTTTAGGTTACGTTTTTATTTAAATAAAAGCTTGTTTTTAAAAACACTTTTTATTTTTATTTTTTTCCTGTAACCTTCACATAAACTTCTATCACATAGAATAAATTCAGATTTTTCACTTTGCAAACTTCGATCATAAGGGTTGAACGGTATTTTTTTTACATTTTTCATCAAAGTTAAAAACTACGTGGCCTAAAAAAAATATGTTTGAGAAAGTGCAAACTGCGCTCTTTCATATGATACCCCACATGCCTTAGTAGCCCTGCTTCGAAATTTTCAGACCCCCTTTCAGTCCCTGTTGCAATAAATATACACATATTTTTATTTCTTTCTTATTTGCAATATAGTTGGCAAACGTCATCTAAAACTATTCCAAATTTCATGTTGATAGCATTAGTAGTTCTTGAGATATCCAGCTGTGACAGACAGACAGACTGATTCTCACCATAAGGATTCCATTTTATCATTTTGGTACGGAACCTTAAAAAAAGGGAAAAAAAGCTTAAAGTTACGTAAATAAGAGTTTAAAAATAACATTAAAAATCTAATAAAATAAAATTGGCCTTAAACATCGTCATAAAATTATAATTCAAATAATCTTAATTATCGTGTTGTCGTCGTTTTAACGATGTTTTTGTTGAAACAAAAGGTGTCGTTAAATTGGGTCAGTAATACGAAGGCTAGGGAGTAATCTATGTGTTAATTTTCATGATTATTGCTAACAGCATCAATTTTTATATCTACAAATAGCAATCGCTACAAGTTGTATTGTTTACTCTATAATATTGTTGCGTGCCACAATTAATGCCTGGTACATGGTGAATTAGTTACCACTAGCGCCATCTATCGAGTAGTAGAACTAGTAGAGTCAAGATCCTTCTAGAAATTTCGATGCTAAACTTTATAGATAGAGCTTTCTGGAATTATGGACATCTGGTCAGTCGGGGCCGGTATGTACTCGAAAATTCTAGATGTTTCTACAGTAGAAGGTTCTAGAACTATCTGAGGCACTAAAGGCCGATATGGGTGGCGAGCAGAGACAGTGTTGAATAAGCTATACAAGCGAATACATCGAATGCGATCTTCCAGTGCGACTTAAGAGTGATCAGTAGTGCAATTGTGTTTTATAATTAGTGTGCTTGAGTTGTTATAAGAGGTGTTTAATTAAAGTGTCATTTTTGGTTATTGAATCGGCAGTTTTTGTTGTCACGAACCCCAAGCTCGTAACAATATATATATACTCTATAATATATATATATATATATAACTATACAACCTCATTGTGTGTCTAGTAAATAGACTATAAACTACGAGTATTATATTAGTGCGCACGATAACAATACCGCTTTCTAAATGTGAACGACTTTGTTATGTGCAAAGATAAAAAACTGCTTTCAATATTTTGATTGTAACAGGATGTGTACTTAATGAGTACTTCTGTTTCTTCAGTCTTGTGATGTTGTAGATTTTCGCTTACTTTTGGGGACTTACCATCTATTTGAATAAATGGAAACCTAAATTTATTGTTCTCCTGAAACTCGTTTTCACTTAGCAGACTTTAAAACCCATTAATGCCTTAAGGTTTGGGTATTATTTTAAAAGCTTTGAACACTAGCTAAGTTATTGTCAAGATTAGTTATAATTATAGTCCACAAAGTCTTTGTCTGGCTCTATTTATCAGCATTAATTTTATAAAGTACCTAATCCTTTTCTATAATTTGGCAGTTGAAAGTTTTAGACAAATAATCAGGTAATTTGTGAAGGAAATTTACACAAAAAATATAAGGTTATGCTTTTTTATAACAGACAAGGTTCTACCCGCGACTTCGTTCCAGTAAAATTCTTGTTTCCCCGTACGTTAAATAGCTTAGTCTTCCTAAAGAATAGTGCTGGCTGACTATCAAATAAAAAGGTTTTTTTTTAAGATAAGCGCGTTTGAACAAACAAACTCTTCAGCTTTATTAAATTAATGATATATAATATTAATTAATATTAATATTAGGTAATATAAATAAGGTTAGAAGAGGACAGATTGAAAGAACTTACAATATAAATATATGTTCATATTTCTTCACAAAATCTAGAGTTAGTTTTATACGCAATTTGCTCGCCAATTGAATTTCGATATTGCTCAATACAATACCATTTTAATAAATAATTTTCCATATAAATCAAAATAAGTACCTATTATTATGTTACTTCTGAAATAACTTCATATATGCCCGTCACTCCTGTGTTCTTAATGGGAAAAGGGTAATACCATACCGAGTGATAGCGTTAGCTTCGGAAAAGATAGGTAGGTAGATACTAGAAATAACATGTCATTAAGGACACATTTCCAATTGCTCACCCTTTTACCTTAGGGTTAACTGGCTCACTTTATGGCATGTGGGTAACACCCACATGCCAAAAAGGCATTTAACAAATTAGATTTAAGGTTGTCGGTTTCGAAATGGTACACGTGTTCCTTACAAAATATGGGACTGCTAACTTTGCAATTGTTGTTTAAAAATCGAGACATCATTTGAATTATGAGTAATAATAATAATTATTATCGATTAATTACTATCTTGAAGTAATAATTATTATTATTACTTCAAGATACAAATATCTGTGTAGTCCTCCAAAATAAAGTACTAAGGGATGCTGTAAATACTCCATGGTATATTAGACATGTCGACCTCCACCGTGACCTTAAAATGGAACACATCACCAACATCATTCAAAAATTTGCTGAAGTCCACGAACACAGACTTCACCGACATGTGATTGTCGAGGTAATTCAGCTGCTAGACAACACGGACATAGTGCGTAGGCTAAAGAGAACTAAACCATTTGAGTTAGTGTAGTATTTATATAGTGAATGAAAAAGTGTTACGAAACTGTGTAAAAGTGCAAATTGACACTATTCCTAGTTATAACATAATCTATCTCGTAAAATATTAAGTTAGAGTCAGGTAAATTGCTTATTAGTCTATTAGGCTAGATTGTAATCAATTTTATTAAAAAGAAAAAAAAATGTGGTCCTGGCTCTTGTACAGGGGTTCCTGTATCACAAGAGCCAGAACTAGAGTAAAAAGTGAAAAGGAGTTTTAAGGATTTTAGCAGGTGGCTTTCTGTAATTTCTGTTTCTGTTTCTAGCCCCATGGGAAGAAGCCGTGAGTTTTAGTATCAGTCTGTGTATAATTATGAGTATTTAAGACAATAATAGAAGTAATTTGCGATCTCGAAATAGCGATGGTTTAGAAGACAGATGACTGTGATAAGTGCAGTTTTGCTAATGAACACTTAATTATGAGTTTTTAAGAAAATAGTTACAGTTTTTTGCGATCAGGAAATAAATATAGCAATAATATTCGCATTATTCCACTGCGAAGGCCAAACGTCATGAGTAAGTATCTTATTTTGATTTATAGTGTAATAAGGATCGTTGGGGCCAATAAAAGCCTTCCCTCCTTGAATTCCATAAAATACGAAAGTTGCGGTAGCAAAAACAACTACATCTGGACGACATCTGAAGGAAAACGGAACAATAACGTAATTCAGTAAAGATGATGGAAATAGCCCTCGCTTGTGTCCATGTTAACATGGAACATGTCAACACAAAAGAATTATGAATGAGCTTCTATTTATTTCACGAAAATATAATATTTTCGCTTGATAAACAACGAACGAAACTCAATTTAGTCTTTGTTTTTCGAAAGCAGAAATACAATAATGGTTAAAATGACTGAAATTGAGTTAGTTTACTGCCAATGTTCGCAATTGTTATTCGGATTAGAAAAAACATGTTTGAAAATATTGGCAGTTTTATTAGATGGTAATAAGTTAAATTAATTATTGTTACTCGACACGAAAAATCCAAAACCATTAGGTACCCAATAATTAACGATTTTTCAAATTTCCTATTAGGCCAAACGAAAATTTCATAATGATATGTAAATTGAGCGGACCACTAATTATAGTGTAAAAGGCATAATGATTTCATGCGGTACTAAATCGTTCTAATTAACTATTAGTGAACATTTTAAAATTAGAGTCGAGTGCCGGTAAATTACAAATTGATCATCAAAATGAATTAGTTGGAGTTGTAAACTAGGTAATTAAATAGCAAAATCTAATCAATCGTACAGTCACAAAACTGATGAATTACTAATTAAAACCGACATATAGAATTTGTATATGTATGTGCGTAGTGTATTCTCAATTTATGTAAATAAGTAATTAATGTTGTACGTAGAGAATTAGAATTTCAACAGAGTTAATTCCTACGAGGAATCAGCATTAGTCTGCGAAAGGAAGTCACACTTCGCAAGTCGTCGTCTTCAAATAAATTAACCCTTGTCTCTAGGAGTCATTAAAACGACATTTGTATCACTCGCTGGCAGGAAACTACCAATCTGTCACAGTCAGTGCCAATTGGTGCAAACACATCTCCATTTTGGTCAAAACCAAATCTGCCTGTTAGACAAACACCATATTGCTGACTAGTATTTTAGTTTTGTTTCAACAATGGTAACTTTTCTTCATTAAAAAAGATCTGTTTACAAACAATCGTAAAATTAGGTTCTTATAAGTTTGGGAACTCTGAGAGGAAAACAAGGTTGCCTATTGTAATTTAGGCAGTTATTGGAATCGGTTTTATTCGATAAACTTCGAAAGGCTCCCATAAAATGACCTGGCTAGGTAATTTTGTTATGATTACAATTTTACAGCTTCTCCAAAAGTCTGTTTTTTTCACATTAGACTTATCGTAATATTGTTGAGGATTATCCTGCAAGAATTGGCGACTTAGTTGTCGTAATCAACAAAGAGCGCTAACAATATTTCTAAAGCGATCACGGTTGGCATCTTTCCAACCTAGCTATTTTGGTATCACTGTGATTGTAGTATGATATTATTGGCAACTAAATTACTATATTCCTATTACCTCTAATGCTATTTTATAGAAATAGAGAAAGAGTAGTGGAAATCTGTGACCTTATTGGTGATGTTCTTCAGGAAAGTCAGATGCCTAGTACTCGCAACCGGCGTGTGTGTATGACCAGATGTATGATTGTAAACGATGCAAAAGGAATATGTAAGGATCTTAACAGGTTGCGTTTTACAGTTTCTGCCTATCCCCATGGGAAGAAGGTGTGAATTGATGTGTAGAGAAACAAAATTCTAAATCTCAAAATGCTTTTGTTTTCCGTAGCCGTAGCTACGCGTAGCGCGGGCTACGCCGTAGATCGTTTAGTTTAGAATTTATTTTCAAAACTATGAGAATAAATTCTAATGCACGAGAAACTTTTAACGGAAATACAACTAGTTTTATGGATTATTTCACGGTTTGTTAAACTTTTCACGATTCCCAATGGGCACTTAATGTCCCCAGTGAACGTAAGCGCTACGAAGTGTTCCAAATCTCGTGAAATTCATTGTAACTATAACATTCAAGTTAGTAAATATCAGAAATTAATATTGTAGAAAGTTAAACTTTTGCTTCTACTCGCTGCTAGCGCTAAAGTTTAGTTCTACCTTTTTATTATGTCTTCTACAACCAATTGAGTTTCGCTTTGAGCTTTATTATTCTTTTGAGCTTACTTATTCTTTGATTTTATTGAGTAGGTATATCTATGCTACGAAACTTTATTAATTTGCTCATAATAGCCTAGTAAACCACGACGCCATTTTAATTTGTGTGAACTAGTTTTTGGGGCTATCTAGAGCGTCATATTTAGAGTGACCAGCGATCAATAGATCAATGTAATTAAATACCGAATACCGCCCGCTGCCGGTGATTCGACCGCGACATAATTTGTTCGTGTCATGAAGCTT
Organism: Luperina nickerlii; assembly: GCA_963855955.1. Taxonomy (NCBI): domain Eukaryota; kingdom Metazoa; phylum Arthropoda; class Insecta; order Lepidoptera; family Noctuidae; genus Luperina; species Luperina nickerlii. Next base: position 13,015,086 of record OY979669.1, read on the forward strand.
ACTGACACAAGAGGTGCTACCTACGTCATAAAAATAGATTGCCTATAATTTCCTCATTTCAGCATTGGCGTAATTCGGTAGAATATTGTAAATGATGCCTTGTCAGGTAACATTATCACGTATTATGGTGATTAAGCACTGTTTTCAGTTGCCTAGCATAGTTTTGGTTTAATGATTATTAATAATCAGTTGTGCCTTTAGTTTCATTTTCATATATGAATATCTGAGCAAGGAAAATGTAAATAGAGGACAGCCAAATGTACTAAAATAGTATGTAGGTTGGTGGTTAAACTTGGGATGATATTTGGCTCCAGTGAGACAATTGGATTACATGATGTTACCCTTTCTCTTTCTATTATGTACACTGTACATAACATAATAAGTAGGTAGTGCTTAATACTTAGGTTAACTCTGTTGTAGGTGGATAGTTCTTATTTTTGCTTTGTATCTTTCTATTTTGGCGACACATGTATTTTGTTGCCAGTAATATAACTTTCAATTACTAAGTCTTATACGCATGTACATTGTACGTACTCCTAGGTACTTACTTAGTTCAGCTTAGTAACGAAACCTTACAAGTTTTAGTCCATGTGATTTAGTCTAAAACAAAGGCAGCCCGGTCGCCTCAGACTTTCAAACTCTCTAGATTAACTTCATTCATCAATCTTTCATTCATGTGCACCCGACCTTAACAAAAGGTTTACTTTGTTGATTAATGGAAATAGAAAAAAAAATACTGGAATCAAATTAAGATTCTTGTTAAAAGGGTTGGGATCAGGATATTAAGAAGTTATTTTCAGCGTTCAAACCGATAATAGGTGTGGGTAAAGTTCTTAGTGTTGTTGTAAAAGTATTAGTGGGCTTTGTTAACAATTTTCAATGTAAGGCGATACCGCAACTGGGGACGATGTAAGTTTCTTTAAGACTTGACCTTCTTTCGTTATACATATATGTATACATAAATTCACGGCTTATTCCCATGGGGGTAGGCAGAAACACAGACAGAAACAGGACACAGGAATTACAGACACACACAGGGACAGGACAGGAATCGACAGGAATAAATTTGAAACCTGTCAGTCAAAGTAGGACAGTTTAAAAACATTATTCATTTTTGTTGGTGGTGGTATCAAATTGGTTTTTGGGTGGCTACATTGTTGTATTGGGTTCTCACCTGTAAAAACAAAATGTAAGTGGTAATAGTAAATAAATAAACTACAGAAAGCCACCTGTTACAATCCTTACAGGCTCCTTATGCCTCGTTTACGTTCATATATCTGGTCATACAGGCACGCCCGTTGCGAGTACTACGCACCTGACCTTAAGAACATCACCAATAAGGTATATGTTCTCCTAGGGCGTCCCGGCAGGTAGTTAGTCTACCCTCCCGGCGTGTCCACACACATCTGTCTTGTAAATACTTTTTCTCAGTCGCCTTTTATTCATTCTCTCAACATGACCAAATATCTAAGCATACAGCTCTTTTCAATCTTTCTCACTACATCTTCTAAGCCTTATGACGTCATACCTCAGCCTGTCATTCTTAGTCACACCACACATGCTTTGCAAGGAACGCATTTCCACAGCAGTAGCAGTAAGAGGTAGTAGACTACCTATTACTGCTACTATTTCGAGATAATAATAGGTATTGAAGACCAGTTTTCTATTTAAATTGTTACTAAGCCTATAATGGCGAAACAGTTTTACAAATACTACCTAATGGTTTGTAGACACGATTTATACAGCCATTACTTATAATTTCAATCAAAATTATCCTTACATTACGACTATGATACACTCGAGACTACGAAAACGCATGACCTTTGGCAATGTCGAACACGTTAAATAGACGTGCCAGCCTGCCAGCAGAGTCGTCATTTTAGCAATCATTTTAGCGCCACGCACAAACACATTAATAATTTTAACTGATTAACGTTATCTAATTAAATAACAATTCTAGAAATAACAGTCACCCATGTCCCTAATCACTCACACCGGAAATGTCTAAGTAAATAAAGTTTCCAATCGATACTGAAGATGTAAATTGTTATCAGAGATTATAATTTTGATAGATTATTATGATAGACTATACTGTTTTGTATAAATTGAAACTTTAGTACGTGTCGGCACAGACTGAGAGCGAAGTTAATGTCTTATAAAGATCGAAGATTGTAAATGGTTACTCATCCAATTAGATATTAGCTGAAGCAAACAATGCTCAACCGCCGTGGTTAACTCCGTAAACGTAACTAAACTAATTATTATATCCCTTTCATCATCAATATTACTAAACGTAGCAAAATTTTAATGAAACAAATTACTTAGTAAAGTGATCTTGGCAGCTATACAATATTGGGTTAGTAGTAGGGGTTCGCAATGTAATTCAATGAAGCAAACAGTAGCGGCGGGGTCTGTGTGGCTATACACACAGGCCGAACCCAAGTCATTGATATCTCGTGCTAAAGTGTCCGCATGATTGATCGACTCCTCGGCTTTCCTTTCAAGCTTACATTGATATTTCATCCCTTATTTAGCTTCCAAGTGATTTGTACATTATTTTCTTTGAACCATGTTATATGGCAAATAAATACAAAATAATATAAATATGATGATGTTATTTCGCAGGGTTTTATGTTAGCTCTCGTGATTGGCATTCATTGAGCTTCAAGACAGTGCGGGACCGCTCGTTCTATTTCAAATGTCATCGTGAATTCTTGTCCCGCACAATAAAATTAAGTGTGCGCCTTCATATCCATCTCAGTTTTACGATTGTTCTCTTCTATGAGCGAACATATGTTATAGATGTCGTGTATACATATATTTTAGCAGTTTCTTCTGCCTGAGGGTGTAGTCCCTCAGGATTGTTTAAGATGAATAATATATTATATATATATATTTAGAATATATTAAGTCTTAGTAGGGAAGTACTGAAATTGCTATAATTGGCGTTAAATTAAATTGGTCATCAAAATTATTAGGAGCCTATACTTGCGTTCATGTGCACGTTCGTGTGTGTGTTGCAAGTTGGCGCGTCTTGTAAAGTAGGTGATTGCACAACTTGTGAACGTTCCCAGAGACTTGTGTACCTAATGAATCTTCCTATATCCATTTAGGAACGTTCCAAATGTGTTCTAGCCTTTTAGGAAACGTGAATAAAGCTTAACCACCGTGAGATAAATTGAATCGCCAGTGCTTCGTCTGTTGTTGTAATAAAATTAAGTATTAATAAGTTACTAAACTACATCAATACAGGCTCAAATTCAATTAGCTAGCGAACCTGCGAGGACATGATGAGTATCGATATGTTAACATAAGTTATTTTCTAAACACACAGTTTAAGTTCAAAAACCCTAAAACTTACTTACTTAAACATATTTTAATATTTTAACTTACTTACTTAAACATATTTTAATATTTTAACTTACTTAAACATATTTTAATATTTTAACTTACTTAAACATATTTTAATATTTTAACTTACTTACTTAAACATATTTTAATTTGTTTTATCCTGTTTAGATATCGATACCCTTCACGTCTGTGGAGTTTCGCTAGGTAATTTAATTTCATATTGTATATGATTCTGACACTTGATGTACACTTGGCCCGTGCAACTGTAGTTACAATAAATCGTGTAGGTACAGTGTTTTTCGAGTAGCTAGAATAATTTACGATGTTTTATGTCTGTGTGGACCGGAAACGATCTACTGTTGACACAAATTGTCATGCTTCGTGTTTGTTACAGGCTGTCCGCCTTGAACCCATCCAAGGAATGATGTCGTCTTCATTGCTAAACAACCTTGATAAAGGGGGTTAGCTTGTTTCTGCAATTGATAGCTTCGTCTGTTGTTGTTACAGCACAAAAAACAGGGATGCATTTTCGGGTCCGCTTTAAATTGCAATAATAAATAATAATAATATATTTCAGACTAGGTTGTCCATAGAGTGTTAGTAATACACTTAAACATAAGAACTATGTTAGTAATATTCACATACATTAAACAAACACTAATAAAATTATTCTACGTGTAGGCGAATCCAGTGCCTCCAGATAGGACTCTTAATATGTTCAGAAATGACCTCCAGGTAGCCATTGGGACTGTCTCTCACTCTGCGCATCAACGATGCTGCTCTTTTTCTAATAAAAACATGATAGGTACGGTGAGCAACACAAGTCGATTAACACTTCTGTTTCTTTTAATCTCAGTTTTTGAGCAAAATATTTGTTCAAAATTGCAGCAGAAGTACAATGCAATTTTGAACAAATATTTTGCTCAATAACTGAGATTAAAAAAACAGAAGTGTTAATCGACTTGTGTTGCTCACCGTACCTATCATGTTTTAAAAGTGTTAATCGACTTTTGTTGCTGACTGTACCTATGATTTGATGGTAGGTCTATATATATCTAATCTATATTATTAATAAAGCTGAATATTTTGTTGTATTTTGTTTGTTTAAACGCGTTAATTTCTGAAAGTGCAATTCGGATTTGAAAAAATCTTTTTGCATTTTATAGCCCAATTCGTGAGGTAGGTTATTGGCTATTTTACATCACGATATGACCGTAAGGAGCTGAGTAAAAGGGAAAAGGTCAGAAATGACGGTTAGCGAAAATTAAGTATAGACGCGGGTGGACGGTGCGAGGCGACGCGGTGACTCGGGGGAACAAGAAATTTCACACAGACGAAGTCTCGGGCAGAAGCTATAAGTAATTAATAAAAGCGAATAAGAACCAATGTAGTTCTACCCTTATAGGTAATATAAAGGTGAATGCATGACAGACACTAAGAAAATTGACTGTTCAACAAACTGATTTGAAGATGATTCATTGCAACGATAGAGTGCATGATTGTACTTTAACCCATCGACGATCAGATAAGATATACTGATAAGAGATAGTATAGAACTTGATTTATTTTTGGATAGGAAGCAATGGCAGGTACAGACACCAGCACATCAAGCTACCCGAAACTGTCAAATTTTCCCAATCAACTTTGAACCTTATGCTATAGTGATAAAGTTGAAAATTTAATAAAGAAATTTGACAGATTGTAGTAGATTGATGTGCTGGCGTCTGTACTTACTCAATAAGGCATGTGTTATTGATATGACGTACGTACCTAAAGCCAAATTATTCACCTGTCGGTAATTTTTAACTTTCATACGGCATCTCTCATTCGAAGCGAAACTGAGTACAAAGTGAATTAAAAAGCGACTTCAAAAGTGAACCAATCCAACGAACTTGGATTTCGGCACTCCATCTTTCACTCGCTTGGAAAAATGATACGATTTAAAAATGCAAATGAACGTTCATTCCTATAATTATAATTCTGTCGGTGTCGTGTGAACGTGGAATGAAACAAAAATGAGCCTCCACTCAAGTGAATCGTCTGATATGATTTTTTTGTCAACATATCATTATTTAGCTCTAATTTTAGTCTAGCAAATTAAAAATCTTAGTTTTAAGTGATTCATCATAGAAAATCATTGTTCTAAAAGGTGTGATTCCATTTTTAAAAGCTTTTTTAGCTTCACTTGTTTTAGAACACAATTTGTGAAATCTTTAAGGTTCCCAGACACAGCCCTGAAGGCCAATTCTCTTAATTTATAACGTTAAAAATCTAGTCAAAGTCTCATCTCAGCGACAAAAAAATGTCAAAAACTTGTCAAAAATGTAGGGAAATCAGAGGTATTTTTGTCAAATGACAGACAGATCAGATTGTGAACTTTCTAAAAATTATGAGAATTGCCCCTCTGATATGTGTGGATAGACCTTTACCGTGCCCGCATGCGGTAGGTAGGTATAGCATAGAAACTTACGTCGTGCACGTAGGTCATTTTATATTCCCGCCAGAAAATTCGATGCGGTGTGCACGACGACGATGCGGTGTAACTTGATATTTCTATGTAGGTACTTTTGTGTAGGTACCTGAAACATCAATAAAATGTATAAATGCTGAAGCCATTTCATTGAGCTACCAACAATGGATGATCGATAATTGCGTAGTGCCGCAGTTGTAAAACATTGCCCACGGCTTTCATACGTTATTTCGTGATTATTATTCTGTTATGCAAAACAACTATCTACGTAGATCCATAATGCACATTAAATGTACAGTAATGCGAGATAGCTATCATAAAATTAATTTGATCAACAGTTTAATTACCCCGGAAAATATTACGAATTGTACCTATAGCGATTTGGTAATGTCAAACTAAATGGAGTGATTAAAATATTAGTTAACGTACATTGAACATTATTGCCTGGCAACTAGCTACGCCCCGCGGTTTCACCCCCATTAGACTCAATCCCGTGAAAATATCGGGAAAAAAAGTATCCTGTGTCCTAATCCAGGTTATTGTTCACCCATATGTCGAATTTCATCCAAATCCATTCAGCTGTTTTAGCGTGAAAGCGTAACAAATACACATACAGACATACAAAAATCAAATGATTTCTACAATTAATTAAGATTATCATATTATTATGAAATCGATAATTCAACATCACTCTCAAAATAATGAGTTTGACTCATTACATACTTGTTACAGTTATCAATATAGTGTTGTGTTTTATCATGTAGGTACACACGCCAGCACATCAAGCTACTTATAATCTGTCAAATTTCTTTAATAGATTTTCAACTTTATCGCAAATGCATAAGGTTCAAAGTTGATTAGGAAAATTTGACAGTTTCGGGTAGCTTGATGTGCTGGCGTCGGTACCTTGTTTAATTATGCAACACCTTTTTGTTACATAGTCAGCCTATCTCGATCCCACTGCTGGGCCACAGATGACCTTTCTTTTTGAGAGGGAGTGGGCGGTAATCCACCAAGCGGGCTCAGTGCGGATTGGTAGATGTCGCATGTCTAACTTTTGGTTCTAGGACTTGCCGGTTTCGTCACGATGTTTTCATTCACCGTTTTGAGAGCAGTAGTGATGAAATAAATTACACAAAGTATCGCGCCTGACTGGGGCCGAACCCACGATACGAGTAACTCATAAGTCAGGGCCGTTATCAATGGGCCACCACTGCTCACTTTCTTGTTAGTTTCCAGCAAATTAACCTTTTATGATTCTGCCAAAGTTACCTTTTTAGGCCCCCAGTATGGATTGTCGTAGTTCCTTCAAAAAGACTTAGAATATCGGCCAAGTCCTACCACCAGTGTAAAGGTGTTATTTTTACCCAATTCACAAAAATCTTAGCTGGAAGCGCTTCAAAAGAAACAACAGGATAACATTATGAATCATAATATGGCGAAGACAGTCCGTATTTTTCTTTGTTTTCGCTGCACTACGTAGGTATAATCAAAGAGATTGGGATTGGATTTGGATTGGATTGACCGGTATTTTAGAACAGACAAAAAAAATACTGAAAAATCCTTCACCAATGAGATTTGATACGATGAACTTAACAGTTAACTGTCCATTATAATTCATAATGTTATCCTTTTATGATTCTGCCAAAGTGGTCTTTTCAGGCCCCCTGGATGTAGGTCGCCATGACAACGGCCGCAGAAACGCCCTCCAATCTACACTATTTACACGACTCTTGGCCTAGGCCTCCTGTCTTCTCGTGGTTGAGGGTTTGAATATAGAATACCAATCCGTGTCTTAAACGTGATGACTATGGTCATATTATTCCTTTTTACACAAACCTGATAGCAGTGAGTGTCAATAGAGGGTTTTTTTTCAGGATGGGATGTCATCAAATGACTCCTCCCGCTCTGGGTGGAGCGGAAGGGAGTGTCAGACTCTTACTGACTAAAACCCACCCATGTTCCTTCCTTAGCCCTTTATGTCCCGGGCCAGCGGTAACCCTTTCGGACAACCCCGCTGAAATAGAGGGTTAATGTTGGATATTACAAGCACAGCCCAAGCATGATCAGCATATAACGTTCCTACCGCTGGGACACAAGCCTTCTCTTTGTGAAGGAGAGGGGGCCAATAAATTCACCACGTGGATCCAGTGCGGGTTGGTGGATGTTACATCATGTCTTCGAGTTTTTAGTTCTAGAACATTTTTATCGGTTTTCTAACGATGTTTTACTTCAATATTATTATTACGAAGATTTACAATAAATACATGCTAATTAAATATTTAGGAACATAAGTAGGAAATGAAATAAAATGTCTTATATTTATTTAGGCAGTCCAGTCCGTCCGTAAATATCGTTTATTTTTTCTGCTTCTTTCTTTCCCAAATATAATTTCCTTTTCTATTTTCATACAGTTTTCGTCTCTGTAGCATGAAAAACACTTGGAGCTTTACTTACCGTTATAATATTAGGAGGGTTCCAACAAACTGAAATTCCGAGAGAAGCTTGTAAAGATCGCTACCATTCGCACTCTATTTTCAGTCTGAACGGAATTAAGTTAGGAGTTTCGTATGTAAATAAAATTGGAAATTGAGATGACGTCACGTAGCACCCGTACAATCTTGTTCCATCGGTGGAATATATACTGGGATAAAGGATATTAGAAAGTCTGAGTTCACATTAAATAATTATTATTATACGAACTACATATCTTCTGTAAGTATGTTACGATAAGTAAAAAATCCCTGTACTTATGGAAGAAAGAGTAAGGTTTAAGACATATTTGATGTAGATTAAACGAGTCAAAGAAAATGAAACTTTGTGAGGTAAACGAGTGTGTTTATTCGAGCTCTTTTACATGGTGCTGCCACATTTTTATTGCGGGAGCTTCTTCGAGTTTGATCCTTGTGCTCGTTTACATATCTTCAAGGCTAACATTATTACATGTTTGCTAATCTTGGAGGGTTTCTTTAATTCCTCCTTTGATTAGAATGTTCAATGTCTGTTTTATTTCTCGTTTCCCGAGAACGTTTTCTATTTATTTATTCAGTATATTTGCGCGTTTCGGAGCAACGTTTTGGAGAGCTGGCCGATGCCCAGGGGGAATGTAGGCCAGTCTAAAATGTTGTTTGCTCTGACCTCATCTATTGTTTCCTGCTACAATAAGAAGACATTTTGATCAATGAGACGGTAGTTTTCTGCTCGTATGAAATCGTTAAAAGATTGTTGTTGGATGGAAAATGGAATAGGTTTTGCTAAAATGTCAGAAGGAAAATATAAAATAATACTTAATTATTCTCTCGGAGTTTATGAGGTGTATTAACCTCTATATGAAAGAGTTGATAGGTACATTTAAATAGACATCTCGTCTCTCGTATAACTTAATAGGTCGTGTAATGCGAAATTTTGGAACTCGATACACCAACATAGACGAAAAAGAGGTTTGCAACCTATAGGTATAATTAATAGCAAAATGGCTACATTCAAGTCACAAGAGTAGATATGTAGTGGGTAATGGCCATGCAATGAAATAAAATTACTTTGTAATATGTAGGTACCTAATTGTTGAGTAAACTCAACTGTGACTAATGAGACACGATAACTTTATCTATTGTTATAAATCAAATTTTGATTTTACCACAGTGGCAGTGATTCAGTTCACTATTTTTAGAATATAATCTGATACTTTATACTTGACATAACATCACGCTTGTAATACCCACAAAAGTGTACCTATAGTAATACCCACAATTCACCAGTAATGTTTAAGTCCCCTGTAAATAGGTATTGTAAGTAGTACAGGGCAAGCCATAAACCGGGCACTAATCCAGACTCTGGGCTGCTACTGAGAAATTCCTGATGGAAAATCGTAACACTTTTACCCGACCTTAGAATAGAACCCAGGACCTCACGCTCAGCAGTAGCTCTTGCGACCACTAGACCAACGAGACAGCCTGTTCCATAATGGGGATTGTCCAAAATTTCTAACCATTATATTTTATTTTTTGTAAATTTAGAGCATTTTGAGAAACTAATTTGAATTTTGATGATTGGCTCAATAGTTATTTTAATAAAAATTATTTAATTATTTTAAGTTTTTAAGGTAGGTGACGTCATCCAGTGGCATAAAGATTAAGTGCCGTTGCCTTACTAGTACATAATTAAAAACTTTAATCTGTCAACACAACGTCAACAATGTCACATCTGTCAAAGTGTCAATAGGCCGAATAGACGTCTTAAATAATCGAATCCTAGCTTAGCGTATTTATTTATAAATGGTTTTTTTATGTGTAAGTGTCCTCCAAGGAATATACTACTCTCTATCGTCCCTAGAACAATCGACGCGGCGACTTAGAAATAGAATAATAACGCACGCGGCGACATTATTACTATTATTGCTGCAAGTTGGAACAAAGCACTTCCTGTATTCCATAACTCTTCCAGTATATTAAATATTGTCGAGTGTTTAAATAATGTATGTAATGTAATAATGAGATATAAACAAGAATGTTTATATTTTTGACATATTTACAATAATTTGACATTTGACAGATTGTAGACAATACTTGCCTCTTATTTTTTATTTTCTGAGGCAACGATACAAAACTGTACGGCCAAAGTCGTACGTAATTTGAAGGGCAAAGAAGGTCAATCGTATTTTATCAAAAATATCAATAACATATGAATATTTTTCAAAATTAATTAGTCCGTAATGATCAGTAACGCTATTCCTCGAAATGGTTTTTCAATTACAACATTTAAAAAAATATGAACAATGCCCATTATAACCTGGCATTTATGAAACAAGTCCTTAGTTTCGTATTTTTATTTATTTTCCCTATAATTCAGCGAATTAAAAGGTTTCTCCAATAATTCCTCTTACCGTTTTTTTGGCTTACACTTTTTCACATGATGTTTGTTAGTATCTGCAAGACAGTGTAATTGGTGTAATTTTTCATTTACAGTAGGACAGTTGCATTACACATCCTTGCAGTGGAATTTTCCTAGATTATAGTGCGACGACGTGAGACCTAACCCGCGTTTACGATAGGTGAACTGAGCACGTGCGGAGCAAGAATATCTAGGCTTATCTTAGGCTTCGTTTTAGATAAATGTCAAAGTTCACAGATCGTAAATATTTTCGTTTTATACGAAACTAATAAGGTTCATAGTTCATATTTAGGTTTTATACATACTTCTAGGCACATTATTTGCTAAAAAAAAGTAACGTATTCGTAAGAAACGCTAACTTTACTTATCAAAGTATCGTGTATATTGCCTTGAGGCTTCCAAGTCCGCTCGTTCTACCTACGAGTAGTTGATAGATTACTTGCCCTCATTTGTCTCATGTATTCGCACAGGATAAGCAGCATCCTTGTAACGTTATCAGATCCATTTGGAACTATGAATTGCTAAATCGGTCGCATCCGTAGATTGTAGATGTTCACGCATTATTTTGAGACTGTTTACGACTGTGGACAGAGACAAACAATACGGTAGGCCTATACCACAGTTCGTACGAAAACGGATTTACCGTAGACTTAATTTATGTAATCGAAAAACAAACACCCTATACGGGAACTATTTGCTTAGGTACTACATACCTATACGTTATTAAAATATTTTTATACTAGCTGCGCTTCTCGGTTTCACCCGCATAAGTGTCCATCCCGTAAGAATATCGGGATAAAAAGTATCATGTGTATTAATCCTGGTTATAAACTATCTGTTTGCCAAATTTCATCCAAATCCGTACAGCCGTTTGTGCGTGAAGAAGTAACAAACATCCAAACACACTCACAAACTTTCGCCTTTACAATATTAGTGTGAAGTATGAACAGATAACCAAATTAACATTATAACATCACGCCTGTATTCCACAATCGGTTAGGTAGAGGTGTCCCCTATTCTACTCCCACGTTTCACCAGTTCTGTTTAAGTACCATGTAATAGGGGCCAAGCCAATTTAGCCAATTTTCTTTCTTTCTTTCTTTCATCAACCGGGCACAAATCCAAACTCCGGGCTGCTTCTGAGAAATTCCTGGTAGAAAAACTCAATATCACTTTTCCCCACCTGAGAATCAAACTGAGGACCTCATTTTCAGCAGTAGCGCTTACAACCGCTAGACCAATGAAGCAGTCCGTGCGTGTTTACTAAGCCTATAAATATTTATTGCTCCACATAGATAAATAGGTTGGTACATAGTACGCCACTTTTTTTTTTGGTGGGAAAATATCAAATAACTTCTCCCGCTCTGGGCGGAGCGGAAGGGCATGTCAGATTTTTACCTTGCCTGTGCCAGGGTCCACGGTATCTCTTTCGAACAACCCACGACCCTGGCAGGCATCGGCCCTACCGGACCCCGTCAGTTACTGCTGGCATCTATAAGTAGTTTTAAAGAGGCTGCTACTCCATCATTACCAATTTGGACAAGCATATCGATTTTGTCAGCATGTAGGTACTGTGGGGGGTCCAGATGGGAGCTTCACAATATAATTAAAAAACTTGTGTAAAATATATTTACGACTTTATATTATCATGTTATTTCTAGCACTCTCTACTAAAACAAAACTGCCTCATTAAAATATTTGACACTTGCTTGAACGTTCGAATGGAACACACCGGCAATTATAACCAGCCGGTACTGCTAAAGGTAAGGCTACACAGATAGCCTCTACAGTACTTACCTGCTTTAACAAATACATTTGACTCTGTCACTATACTTACCTAAGTAAGTATTTATGATACTTACAGATAATAATGTTATCTACGACCGGCTGGTAAAAGGTGCAGGTGTCTGTGTCTACCTATGTCACAGCATAATCATGCTATAATGTTCCCACTGCTGGGACACAGGCCAGATCGCTTCGAGAGGGAGTGGGCTATAATCTACGACGCGCGCCCAGGGCGGGTAGATGTCACATGTCTTTGATTTTTTTTAGTTCCAGGACTAAAAAAAGGAGGGGCTAAGTAATAACAGCTGCACGGGTCGATCGATCAGATTAAGCTACGCTTGCCGCGGTTGGTCTGTGGATGGGTGACCATCTTCACATACCAAGACCCCTCCGTGCCTCGGAAAGTACGTTAAGCCGTTAGTTCCCGGCTGTCATTTGTAGATCTTTGACAGTCGTTACGGGTCGTCAGTAACCCGAAAGTCTGACAACCAGTCTTACCAAGGGGTATCGTATTACCCAATAACTGGTTTGTGGAGATCAGATAGGCAGTCGCTCCATGTAAAATACGGGTATCCAGCAGTATCCCGTTTGACTGGAAGCCGACTCCAACATAGTTGGGAAAGGCTAGTTAGATGTTGATGAGGACATGCCGGTTTCGTCACGATGTTTTCCTTCACCGTTTTGAGAGCAGTGGTGATGAAATTATTTACACAAAGTAAAGCACGGGTCTGTGTTCGAACCTAGTACCTATAACCTGTAAGTAGCGGCTGGCCAATGGGCCACTGCTCTTTGAAATTTGAATAAAAATATGAAAAAGTGCGACCTTTATAACAAAATGAAACCTAGAAAAACCTTTTCAATGTAAGCATATTACTCACTAAAGATACCCTAAGTCCAAACAGGCAGTTTAGGAAACATTCTAGAATAAATAACCTTTATCTACGTATGCTGAACTAGCATAAAACGATCTACGTAGGTACTACCTACCTATATGTATAAAGGTCATTTTCGTATTCTAGATGGTCTGTATTCTATGCCATTTTGGAAAACAATACAATACCCCGAGGTATTGTATTGTTTATTTGAGGCTTAACAGCTGGTTTAATTGCGGTTGGTAATGGAAGACCTAACTGTGATTGTAACGATACGTGTTTCATTCTAACATTGGTAAACCTATTAGTACGATAGTTGGGTAGTCAGTGTTTCCCCATCCCTTTCTTATTGTTTTTTTGTGTTTTTATATCCTTTATTGCGCCATGTTTACCGCAAATAAATGTATTTTCTTTCATCATTATTAGCTTATTTGGTGAATGTCAAATTTCGACAGGGATAAGCTTATCTAAAATTATATAAAATGATTGTACCACTTTGTTACTAAGCATTACATTGTCGTAAAAAAGTTATAAAAAAAATCTATCCAAAATAATATTTGTAAACTAGATATTAGTTATTATTTCAAGTACCTACAGAAAGTTCTATTAATAAATTCGATTGGTTTACCTTGGCTCCACACATTCTATACTTCTGTGATTCGTAATATAAAGAACTAATTCGGTTTGTAATTATTTTCTAGCTGTGAAACTACATGACAGAACGATTTATGAAATTATTAAAGTTCTCAAAATGCTAGTAAATTATTTGAAATTGCAAAATGTAATTACATTTTCAGTGGAAAACATTATGACATTCAGAAAATGAATTGAAATTCTTATTACTTATAATTTCATTAAATTCCGTTGAAAATCATGAATCCATATTCTAGAGAACATTGCTCAATCATGACGAGTCTTGATAATATTTAAAACTATATTTAGGTGAGGATTTGATTATTGTTAAATCTGTAATTAAAATTGCCATCTATGACTATAATAGACCATAGTTTCTCAACCTAACTTTGCCCGCCGCCCAATTTGATTTAATTTTTCTAGAGCCCCCCAATTTTTTTATTACCACGATTATATTATTTAAACGTGTAAAATTGTATAGTCGTAATATAGGATATATAATTTACTCTGGGTCTTCTACTGCCCCCCTGAAAGTCTGAAATGCCCACGAGGGGGCGTTATCGCCCGTATTGAGAACCTAATAGACTATGCATCTTTCTAAAATTCTGGACTATAGAACATAAAAACTACTCTTGAAAGGCTACTAAAATCATCATCCTCTGCCTAGCCTTTTCCCAACTATGTTGGGCATGGCTTCCAGTCTAACCAGACGCAGCTGAGTACCAGCATTTTACATAGAGCGACTGCCTATCTGACCTCCACAACCCAGTTACTGAGTAATACGATACCCCTTGGTAAGACTGGTTCTCAGAGATCGGGCTTCTGACGACCCGTAACGACTGTCAAAGATCCACAAAAATGACAGCCGGGACCAACGGCTTAACGTGCTTTCGAGGCACGGAGGGGTCTCAGTATGTAGATACTGAGATACCTCCGTGCCTCGGAAACCTACGTAAAGATGGTCACCCATCCACAGACCAAACGTGGAAAGCGTAGCTTAACCTGAACCTGTGTGGCTATATATTATTATTTAGAAAGGCTACTAAAATATTGAGTTTAAATACGAATTCGATAAATAGTTACGAACAATTCATACCCAAATCGTTAATATAATTAATTGTAATCGAAGTATCAATTAGCGCATTGATTAATGTTTCTAAGTATCCTTTTGACATGGGTCATCCCTTAGTTTCCTTTGAGGACGATCACAAAAAGACAGGGGTGGCTTAATTCGGCCACTCCCTTGACCCATTGCCAGCCGGAACAATAATAAGCAATTCGTTTCTCTTTGTTCACAGGTGTAAGAGGTCTTCACAATCTGGAGATCAACGTTCCCAACGCAGTGTTAGTAGGCGAGACTGTGACTCTAGAATGTAGCTGGCAACTAGAAGATGAAGAGGCTCTTTACAGTGTCAAATGGTACAGAGGACGGGAAGAGTTCTACCGATACATCCCGAAAGAGCTGCCCCACACCAGGGTTTTCCCACTGCCAGGAATTGAAGTAGATGTAAGTAAAAACAATCTTAGATTACAAAAGGTTCCCAAAGTCGAACTCTAAGCATTCATTTCAATCAAAACATTTACATGCAGTTTTGAACTGTCAAGAACTCGGTCAGTCAGAAATATGAAGCTATTTGCCCATTCCAAAGCGTAGTACTACCTAAGAAGAACGGGCAAGAAACTCCATGGTCACTCTTTTTAATTTCTCGTTTATTTTCCATTTCTCGTTCAGGAAAATATGTACGGATGAATAACGACGAAAATACATTTCAATCTAGCTAAACAGGAAAATAATTCCCTTATTAATGATATTTTCCGTTCATATTTCTTGAAGTATTATACCTCCGAGTATACTGAACAAGATTGGCGCAAAATATTTCTGTTATGGATTTGGCTAATGCACACAGCATTAATTAACAATCTTAGATTCCAGAAGGTTCCCAAAGTCAAACTCTAAGTATTCATTTCAATTAAACAATTTACATGCAGCTTTCAATTGTTTACCAATAGTACTCGTAAAAGGAAAAATTAACGTGGAATCGAGAGAATAAAAACCTCTTGCTGAGCTTTTACGGTACTTTATAGGTGATGCAAACGTTGATTCTTCGCATGCGGGGTAATGACTATTGAAAGGAGTTGTTGAAACTACTTTGGTAGCACCGGCATTGGAAGAATAAGAAAGCATTTATTAGTATAATATTGACGGATGTTACCTATATGATAACTAAATATCTTGTAATTACAAGATACATATTAAGTTACCTTAACTTATTGAGCAGTGGTGGCTCAGTGGTATCGGCCACGACTTACGAGTTGTAAGTCCTAGGTTCGAACCTAGACAGGCGCTTCGCTTTGTGTAAATTATTTCATCACCACTCCTCTCAAAACGGCGAAGGAAAACATCGTGACGAAATCGGCACGTCCTAGAACCAAAAATTCGTAGACATGTGACATCAACCAACCCGCACTGGGCCCGCGTGGTGGATTACGGCCCACTTTCTCTCATAGAGAGGAGGCCTATGGAGTTATCTTAACTTAGGTATTGGCTGCAAGTCTAACATACAACGCTACTAACCTTAAGGCCTTTTAATGTAAAGCATATTTTTACTTGAAGGTGCAAATAAACAATTTTTATATATATATATATATTATTTAGCTAACAACAACCCCATTCATTCCACGCAGTAAATCTCAATCGGCAAATCAAAGCATTTCTCGCAAGCAGACCGCATGCGGTCAAAAAATCACCCGCACTCCACAAACGACAAAAGAAAACCTAGTATTACTATTACTGCTCACTAGCATGATCATAACTAAATCTGCATCCACTTTATTCTTCTCCAGGGACCATACATCGTCCCTAAGTCCTAAGATCGCATTCAGAAAATTCAAGCAAATCCATTCTTTAAAACTTTCCAAACAAAATTCACGTTCGAAGCTGATAAAGCTGGAGATACAGCGTTTAATTTTATAGCTGTAAACCTGGGAGCACAGCACTTATGTTATAAATTGGAAGTTACTTTCAGTACGTTAATAGTTGTTAGGATAGGCGTGAACATACTCTCTGGCAAAGTTTATTTATTAACGCTCTTTTATGGGATGTTTACATTGTAAGCACTATTTTTGGATCGTCAAAATAAACGCTTGCAGTGCGGTTTCCGACACAGAGTCGGGCTCTTTTATCCCGTGTTGTTATAGGCGTTGGAATAACGCTGACCGTTGCATCTTTTTAGGCATTGTAAAGACATTAATAATAATAAGTCTTTATTTTCAGACCAAAGATCCATAACATACGAGTAAACAAGTTTTAAACTTATTATCTCACATATCTGAATGACGGTCTGTGTACCGCCATCTAGCGACATATTATTTGGCTATTCACCCTGCCGGCTACAGTAGCCATGAAGTTATTGGGGATGTCGCGCACCCGACGCATCAGTGATGCGATTCGCAGACGCAGCAGCGAGCCGAAATCCGGAACGCGTGCGGCCGCGATTAACATCCCCGACGCGCTACAGAAGCGCGGCAAACCCAGTATTACCCGGATCGTGTATATTGGACTCGTAGAGCATTGTACGAACCCTGTGTATAACTGAACAGTGTTATTTTAACCTCTCGCGTACACCGCGCGAACCTGCGGGCCAGCATGTTACACCTCACAGCCAACGCTCTACGTTCCCTCTCTAAATCGTCGTCATCCGACAGCCTATCGGTTTCCCAGTACCCCAGGTATTTAAAACGAGTGACCCTTTTCAGCGGAACTCTGCCCAAGGTAGCCGGTGGAACAATGTCATATATTTTATTTTGCGCCCTAAACACTAAGAGCTCGCTTTTGATTGTGTTGTACCTGAGAGTCCTGAGACCATGAGTCACCGCATAGTCTTCACAGATTCGGAGGAGACATCACAGATTCGATGGGCTTAGCAACACCATATCATCCGTGTAACTAATATTATTGATACATTGTCCTTTGTTCATACATAGTTCATACTAGGAAAACTTTTTCTAAAGCGGAAAACTTTTACTAAAGCGTTTTCAAAAATCTGAGACATGTTGCAAACCCCAAACTAATGAAGCAGTTATATCTGGCACTTCGTCAATAAAGTTTATCATACTGTATTTCTGTCTGGGGTGGTGCACCAAAAACCATACTAAAGCCACTTAAAGTAGCCCAAAGAGCTATTCTCAAAGTAAGCGCTTTCATCCGTATTTGTTCCTAACTTATCAGCTGTACCAAAACTAAAAGGTCCTCTCTGTCCGCCAATTGTTCATACTGCACACTGTCTTGACGCAGCATACGAGAGTGAACTTTGAAAAACCAGCCATACCATCCAGGCGACGAAAACCTATTCCGACAGATCCATGTTTAAACACCCATTCGTTAACAGGTATTTCTGATTCTTAGGTCCGTACCTTTATAGCAGGATTGATAGAATTGTCGACATACTTGCCTTAAATAGCAGAAGATGTAAGAATGAAGTGTTTGAATACATTCATAAGCTGACCTATGACGAAACTGAAGACCTCTTAATTGTACTGCACTAAGTTCACATATTCACCCTCCTACACCCACTCACTCATCTACATTCGACACAAAAAGAGGTCCCCACTCCACTTTACTTCATTTTACTTTATTTGTATTTTATTATATTCGCTACTAGTTGATCTAAAAGAACTTGTAAGCTTTTGAATGTATATTTTTAGGGGAGAGCTCTGTTGTTTGAGGTACAGATATTTATTTATTTAGTTCAGACAAAGATGTCTTGTCGAATTTCTGTTAGTATAAGCTCATCTAAGATATGTTTTATTTATAATGAACTATCTTACATGAGTTTGAAATCAAATTATTAATATTATTATTGTCCGTCAATGGAGCAACCGACTTGGGTGTTGCTGAACTCACATATCAGCCGGTTGACATAATGGTTGACGAACTTGGGCGAGCTAAGCCCCCTGCCTCACGCCGCACTCCAACTTGTACACACTCGACATGGCACCTGCCCATCTAACGTAGTTGGACTGGTTGCTGTACCAGTACTTCTGTACAGCAATCATCCACCAGGAAGGTTGGTGTCATGGGAGAGTTTCCTCCTTATGCAGTCATAAGATACTAGGTCGAATACATTGGAGAGGTCCGAGAAGCACGCATAAAAAGGTGTTTTCCTTGCTGCATATTATTGGACAGTAGACTTGAGACAGAGGATCGCTGTTTCAGTCGACAACTATGGCCTAAACCCAAATTGGGCATCATGTAGGGTGATATATTTATCCAACTGCCTGTCAATCAGATCGTCCAACACCTTCGCAGCAATGGTCGCCAAGGAGTAGTTTTTCTTGTCACTCGTTTCCCGAGTCTTGTTCTTTATTATAGAAACGGCAATCGTTTTTATAAGGTCCTCTGGAAGATACGAGTGACTCATACATAAATTAAACAAGAGAGCTAAGATACGTGGTAAGTGCTTACCTGCATATCGTAGGTGTTCTATGCTTAAGCCGTCATCGTCATGTCCAGGAGACTTACCCCGCTTCAGGTCCTTCAAGACAGACCGAACCTCCCCAGCGGTGAACATGATACGCGTGCCGTCCGACCCACCTGTCGATGGACCTAGTGGTGACTCTGTCATAAACGAAGCCATAAATAAATTGGCAATAGCTTTAGGTTCGTTTACGGCACCGACGCAGGCCCCACTTGGGATTGAAGCTGTTTGTGGCTTTACAGAAACTAATAAAATTTTTATTAATTGATCTGCGTTGCTCTGGCACCACTTTATCTTACTTAAAAAAATTGCCAGCACATTTTTATTATATAGCGACCCCGTTTTAGGCTAGGACCAGCTGGCGCCCAGCTCAGAAAATGAAGCCGAGCCTGCCCGTGCGCATCTATAACGTGTTTATTCCAACCCATTTTATTATATTTTTTGCGCTGAACTTGGTTATTATGACTAGTAGTTGCAGCTTCGCAAAGAATATCTACAATTTTTTAAAATATAATTTGTGAACTATTCTATGATAATCCAAGTTAGTACAAATATTTTCACTACGACTACAATTAATAAACCCTGTCGGAAAGTCAATTTCCCCTTCCTATTACAAAGTGTAGTGTAGGTGCATAACCGTTTGTGTAGGGTTCCTATATCCCCATTTTACTGTATTACACTGAGACTGGACAGAGGGACATTTAGGTTTTAACATGTCAAGTTCACATTTATTTTTAAGGGAAAATGATCAGACTACGACACGTCATAAGCCACCCTAATGTTCTTAATAGTGACCCACGCTGCTTTAGATACTACACAGTGGTCTATAACCAGCTAGTTGTACAGTCGGTGTCCAACATTGTCTGACCCACCTAACATTGCCTGACCCACCGGCATATATTGTTAAGCCATTTTAATCATTATCTTCTTGTGGTTAAAGTTAAAAAGCTTTTAAGTAACACGGCAATACTTACTAGCTAATCTTTAATTTCGCGTATTCTCAAGCACTTATTGCGGCTTTGCAGTTCAATCCTGGATTGGCGACGAACAACCTGTGGGTCCGAAAACACAATCCACCTATTATCAATTTCTTTTTTATTTGTTTTCATTTATGATTTATACAATATTTCTTGCATTATTAAAGAACGACCAATATGATTTTCGCCTAACAACTTTTCTGGAAAACAGGTGAGTAAATAAAAAAAACTATAAGTCCTCAAATGAGTAGGATGAAGTAACAGTTTACTTCGTGGGGTAGATGGATACTAAATTGATCTAAGTGACAAAAGTCAGTCTACCTACGGTAACTAACAGTGACTACGCACAAACATTTCTAAAACGTTTGACGTAAATCGTGAAAAGTATTTTTAATGAATTTGGTGTAATCAAAGCGTCATGTCGCAACTCGATGACTATACAAAACTTTGCTGGCTGGATGTCGTCTATGGGACCTGATGAATTGGTAGAAGTTGGTGGTCGATTTAATAGTAGTCAGTATTTGGATATTCTGCGTGACGTCATGCTGCTGACTGTGCGAATTGCCTATCCTAATGCAGAATTGGTTAGCTGCTCAAGAAGGTGTAACTGTTACTATATAACTGGCCATCTAAACCTCCCGATTTGAACCCTATAGAAAACCTATGTGGTCAAATGGTTTTAAATTGGGACACATCGAAAGTGGGAAATAAAAACAATTTGGCTTATATCGTGTCATCGACATGGGAGCACACGAGAGGAAAAGATTTGTGTTGGAACATGGTGTGCGGTATGCGTAGCCGCTTACAGCAAGTTATAGAAGGAGACGGTGCGCCACTCCGCTACTAACTAATCTACTTATAAGTATTTTGAAACACACTATGTAAGTAAATGCTCAATTGAATGAATGCTAAACCATTAAAATGTTGCAGATTCTGTGGTGATGTTATTGTTATATGTGGAAATGCATTTTTCTATTTAAATAGCATGTTGATTCACTACATACAGCTATAAATCTGTAAAACATTTCACAAATTCATTCTTTTTCTCGCATTTATATCTACATCAATTTTTTCTCGATAACAAACTTCCAAGCATTTGCATGACTTTTTTAAATGTTTATAAATGGTTAGGTTTGAATATGACATTTTAAAATATATTAATTTTGAACTATGAACATTATTTACTTTATGTTACTTAAGTATATTTTATTTAAATAATAAACATTTTTATTACTTGCAATGATTTTGTTTAATTTCTATACAAACTGTCCATTTAAAAAGATATTTCCCGACTTGGTTCGTTAAAAAAAAGATAATAATTAAAAATAAAACATTGTTAACAAAAAGCTGTATTTAGGTTTTTTCCTGGTTTCGAACGCAGACAACAATGAATATCGAGCAGCCTTAGTGAGCATGAGACCAACTCAACTTTTGCAATATGTTTTAAAATTCGATCTTAGTTGTCATGCTAGACGCAATATTCTAAAGAATTTGAACCATATCGTATGGATTGATTGGTATTTTAGCACATACCAAAAAAATAACTGAAAAATCCTTCACCAACAGGATTTGATACGATTAACTTAACAGTTAACTGTCCATTATGATTCATAATGTTATCCTTTAATGATTCTGCCAAAGTCCCCTCCTTAGGCCCCCAGGTCTTCTGTAGCGCATTGATGTCCGATGTATTGCATAGCAGTCTCACGTAGCCTATTGATCTTGTTAAAGATCTACAATTATACTTAAGTTACAAAAAGTATTTATCTTTGACTTCGATGTGTTATCCATGATTTTGTAGAATTGCTGTTACTGATCTCGGTCAGGCAAAGTGATTTTGGGTTTTTCCATTAGGAATTTCCTAATAACAACCCGGAGTTTGGAAGATGGCGGTGTGATACCCCCGTGCTTCGGAAAGCATGTTAAACCGTTGGTCCTACGCCTGATCTCTCTCCTGTCGTATCAGATTGCATGCCGTTCTATCAGACTATGAGAGGGAAGAAAGAGTGCATCTGTGTATGCGCACACACTTATGCGCTATAATATATCCCGCGCCGAAAGCTATTTTCCGTTGAGATTGGCTGCTATGGCCGAAATACGGTCTGGAGACCGACATTTGACGACATCCGATGTCCGAATGAGACCACATTTCAATGAATCTCATCGAAATGTGGTTTTGCCTCTACATCAGAGACAATAGTCTGTGGTATCAGCCTATTAGAAGGTCCAAGGCCAGCGGTGGGTGTTTATTTCATGTAGATGAAAAAACGAACATTTAAATTCTGAAAAGAAAAGTAATAATTATCATCTAAACCTTATACATATTTTAATAAAAGTAGGCTCTATTAAAAATGAATGTACAAAACACAAAGACCAAAAGATCGTATCAAATAATTTTTCCTTTCTACTTTTCTTCAAATGGTAAAGATTACAAATTCGCAGATTATTTGAAGATAATTTCATTAGCTATACTTTCATGTAATACGCCTCCAGATATTTTGAAAGACATTCAAGTAGTCAAGCGAAGACTTTCTTTTGTTTAAATATTAAAGATTTATCTGCCTGTACTACAATCCCGATTTTCTTCGTCATCTATATATTTTCTAGTAATGGTAGGAACCATTAGGAGAGCAAATTGTACATATTTAATGGAAAGAGAACTGCTGAGCGAGAATACTAAATTGTTATAAAAGCAAACTTGTTAAAGTAATTCCTAAGCTTAATATTTATTGGTTTTCTTTGACTTTCCACGTGCCTAAGTTACTTAGCCTATTACTGGCACAAACTTACACCAACTATGAGCCCGATCGAAACAATAACTAGACAGCTTCTATATAAACACGCGATTTACAAGTGCCTCTAGTTTATCGGTTTTTATAGTACATGTGCCTCTAGTTTATTAGTTTTTATAGTTGCGCCCCGGGGTTTTACCCGCATGAGTCTCAATACCGGTGGAATATCAGGATAAATATGATGAGGTCATGATCTACCCATATGCCAAATTTCATCAAAATTCATTTAGCTGTTTTTGCATGAAAGTGTAACAAACAAACATACAGAAAACCAAATATATTTTCTTTATAAAATATTAGTTTAGATTCAGTTTCTGGGAAGCGTTGAGATAGCCTAGCCACAATATCTTTAACTTAGTTTGCAAAGCGGTTTCCTGCGGCACAGTCAAGGTTTGATGGAGGAGATAGATTAGAAACTTTATCTGAAATATATCAATGTAGGTATACTATTAAGGAATAGACGTTTGCGTTAGTTTTCATTTATATGCTTCGCCTTATAGCCGTAGAACAGATGACCGTTGGAGTAGACGTGTTCTTGAATGATATGGTGGCAAACGTAAGGTTAGATCAGGCTAGGTGGAGCGATGACCTTCTCAGGGTGGCTTTTCCAGCAGTAGACTGCTGTAGGCTGATAATGATGCTTCACGTGGGAGTAATCTGAGCAATCTACTGATATGGGAACATAAAATGGGTGAGAGTGCTGGTACTGGTAAATTAAAGTACAGTCCCATTTGCAGAGAATGACAGAAAATTTATCACCCTTGAAAATAGAGGAACATATTTCTCAGATTAAAAATGAAAATGAGTGATTTCTGTGCTATCTCTAAGTTGAATGTTGATACATGTATTCAAGTTAGAAAACCTTCCGAACCATATGTTTTTAAATGTAAATAATGGTGAAAATCGTATAATAATCCATTGTGAAGTTTAGAAGAATTACGCAGTCCCTCAGATGAAAAGTGACTTTGTTTTATACTGTATACAAATTAGATAATTCAGTAACGCAAACTTTTTTTTATTTTATACTTTAACAGGTTCCGGTGCAGTAAACGAGACACAATATAAGCTTTATTGTTATGACGGCTATAGCCGTATAGTGCCTTTGAAAGTGTTAAGGGGTTTATTTATATTCGTTGCTTGATGTTGAGAAAAGTTTAAACGTCAAAATGTATGGTTAAAGAGTCGCTAATCATTACTTAACTTTAAGAAACCTTTATAAATAAAGGGATGATGATGCACTCACACCCCTATATATATAAAAGAAAATTTTATAAATAAAGGAGCACTCTTTTATTTATAAAATTTTCCTTTATGTATATAAGGGTGTGAGTGCTAGAGATGTCAGCACTAACTGACGGGGTCCGCTAGGGCCGCTGCCTGCCAGGGTCGCGGGTTGTTCGAAAGAGATTCTGTGGCCCCTGGCACAGGTAACTGAAGGAACATGGGTGGGTTTTAGTCAGTAAAAGTCTGGACACACCCTCCCGCTCCGCCCAGAGCGGGAGAAGTTATTTGATAATATCCCACTCAAAAAAAAATGGGTGAGAGTGCTGGTACTGGTAAATTAAAGTGCAGTCCCATTTGCAGAGAATGACAGAAAATTTATCACCCTTGAAAATAGAGGAACATATTTCTCAGATTATTGTTCCATTCTAAATACCTAGATTTACCAACTTTCAAAGCGGCGTATATTCTTTTTTTTTGTTAATATCTAGTCAGTATTGAAAGTAGTTACTTAGTAGGTCTTGCAATTAATAATAAATCCAATACTTTAGCCGTCCACGGATTGTTATAATGATAGTGTCTCAATGCTTTGTCAGATAGTCGGGGATTAATTATTTATACGAGGTTCCGATTGATCAATCACAATAGGAGATAAGTACTTGGTACTTATCCAGACGTATTCATTATAAGATAACAAGAAATCAGAAGACCAATTCCCGTAATTAAAAACGGTCAAAATCTATTCGCAGTCTCATCTCGGCGACACACAAATGTCACAACTTGTCAAAATGTAGGGAAATTAGAGGTATTTTTGACAGATTAAGACTGAGATCAAATTGTCAACGTTCTTAGAATAACGAGAATTGCCCCTCTGATACTTCCTACATACCTTCAAGAAATATGAAGTACCACCTTCTGCCCGCAACCGACCCACCGCACACCCCCCCGCACCGCATCATCTGCTCGCGCTATAACTTCGTTTTCGCTTAGCGTTCTTTTTGACTTTTTTGCTTTTAGCTCGGCTCCCAAGGGCCATAGAGTGACATTAAATAGCCTATAGCATCCTCAAGAATTGGGCTATCAAACGTAAAGAGAATTTTTCAAATACGACTAAATAGTTCCAGAGGTTAGCGCGTTCAAACAAACAAACTCTTTAGCTTTATAATTAGGTACTGTAGATTCTAGAATTTGTTTTTAGGGTACTATCAGTGGCGTGCCTAGGGGTCAAAATTAAGACAAGCCCACAGATTTTCAACGTATAAAAAAAACGCCCAACTGAGGGATTGGCTGATTTTCAGTTATATTATTAATGTTTGTGTTCGAGTTCATTGACTAGTATTTTTTTAATATATTTATTTATTGATAGGTTTAAGTAAGTTTGTTGTTGTGAATTATGATTTTATTAGGGCAAGCCGGGCTTTTCGGCTTCTATGAAGGTACCGCCACTGGGTACTATACTTACTATTTTAGTTGGCCTTCATAAGTTTGTGGAAAAACGATAAAATAATACATTAGGTAAAGAGCACACGAACTCGTAAAAATAGATGGAGAGAAATCGATGATGCTGTATTATTTTAGGCTGTTTGAGATAGTGTTTTATACTTTGTAAGCACAATTATTCTGGAATCTTGTTTTTAACCGACTTCAAAAAAGGAAGAGGTTCTCAATTCGGATGTTTATAATTATATATATATTTTTTAAGGTTATTTCGGGCATAACTCCGTCCTAAAGACGGATTTGCAAAATTCTTCTTTTAATAGATAAGGTTTGCCTTATTAAGGGTGGTCCCATATTTTGATTAACTTCGCTTGGGTAGTTTTTGAGTTATCTTCAATGATACGATTCTTTCCACTATTTTATATAGAAAATAGTGTTAAACGAATTTGTGAGGTACAGACGCCAGCGCATCAAGCTACTACAATCTGTCAAATTTCTTTAATAGATTTTCAACTTTATTGCTAAAGTATAAGGTTCAAAGTTAATTGGGAAAATTTGACAGTTTCGGGTAGCTTGATGTGCTGGCTGGATTTTTTAATGTAGACTGTAGTTGCCATTTTGATAGCTTACCTTTGATATTCGCTACCAAAAGAGAACCTCTGTTAAGCAATAATAATTAATTTACGCGGTCCTTAAAAAGGTACGAACACTTGACGGGCGAGCCAAATTTGCACTTGACTGCTAAAAGATATCATAAACAATCTAATAATAGATGGTTTTATCTACGGAACGATAAAAGGCTATGGTAATTGTATTATTAAAAATGTAAGATTATTGGCATAATCACTGCGGCACGACAAAGGGACACATAAAATAGAATAACAAACGATATTGTGGGGATACGTAAGTATGTACGAGTATATTCAGTCGCGCCATTCCGTTTAACTTTGATGAGCGGAGGGTACTTATGGCTTTGGAAACTGATATATTGGAAGCCATTCCGAGATGAAATCTCACGTATGATTGAATATTATTCTTGAATATTCAATTTTGTTCTTACCCTTATACAAAAAACATCGTTAGCGCTTGCTACAATTTGGCCCCAGAAGCCTTAAGGCGCGACACGCGATAAAATCGCGCGCGACACAAAGGCACCGCAAGTCGCACAACGAGCGGCGTCTCTATGTCGCGCGCGATTCTCGTCGCGCGTCGCGTCTGTTTATAGGAGCCTTAAGACTTCTAGGGCCAAATTGTAGCAAGCGCTAACGATGTTTTTTGTATAAGGGTAAGAACAAAATTTAATATTCAAGAATAATATTGACATTTTTTAGGGTTACCTACCCAAAGGGTGCCGAAGGGAATTACTAAACCTCCGCTGTCCGTCCGTCAGTCCGTCCATCCGTCCGCCCGTCAGTCCGTCAGCGGGCTGTATGTCACAAACCGTAATACGTAGACATTTGAAATTTCACATATTATGATTAGTATTTCTATTGCAGCTATAACCAAAATAAAATAAAGTTAAAATTTAAAGGGCCTCCGTTATACAAAATACGTCTTTTTTACGGCATTTTTTTGCCTTGTGATACGGAACCCTTCGTGTGCGAGTCCAACTCGCACTTGCCCGCATTTTTTCCAATTTATTGTTTATGTACAGATGCCAGCACATCAAGCTACTATAATCTGTCAAATTTCTTTAATAGATTTTCAGCTTTATTGCTAAAGGCTCCTGCAAACAGGAGCGACGCGCGACGCGAATCGCGCGCGACCAAAGGCACCGCTCGTTGCGCGACTTGCGGTGCCTTTGTGTCGCGTGTCGTGTCGCGCCTGTGTGTACAAGCCTTAAAGCGTAAGGTTCAAAGTTGATGGGGAAAAATTGACAGTTTTGGGTAGCTTGATGTGCTGGCGTCTGTACCTACGTTGTTAGCTTTCTACAAATCCCTAGATAATAATAGAGACAAAAAATAATGATCTACATATCTAAATATTCGCAAAAGTAAAAGCAAGAAGCGAAAGAAATTTGAGATGCCAGCTAAGTACTCTCTGGAGCTAAAGTTGGAACGCTGCTCACCTGGAGTGAAGTTACAAAATGAATATGCGAATGATAATCTAAAACAGAGTGTGCCACAGAAAGTTTAACGTTTATCTCATGAATAGGTTTTCAACTAAAAGGTGGCTCGTGGCTAAATGATAACAGGTGCACGAATCGATCAAACACTAATCCACACTTGCCGCGTTTGTTTTGTGAATGGGTGACCATCATAGATCCGTAGTGACCTTCCATTACACATCGAAACTCGTGCCTATTTTGATTAAAAAGTGGAGGTCCGTGGCTAATAACAGCCAAACGTAAGAGCGATCAGGTTAAGCTACGCTTGCCGTAGTTTGTCTGTGGATGGGTGACCATCTTTTACATACCGATCCCCTCCATGCCTCGAAAAGCACGTTAAGCCGTTGGTCCCGGCTGTCACTCGTGGATCTTTGACTGTCGTTACGGAACGTCAGAAGACAGTCCCCGACAGTTTGACAACCAGCCTTACCAAAGGGTATCATATTACCTAGTAACTGGGTTGTGGAGGTCAGATAGGCAGTCGCTCCATGTAAAATACAGCTATTCAGCTGCATGCGGTTAGACTGGAAGCTGACCCCAACATAGTTACTAATAGGCTAGGCAGATTGATAAAGGTTTTCGACTAAATAAGCGTTGGATTTGGATTATAACAAACTATGTCAGTCCTATCTCTGAATCGTTCCGACCGCAATGGCTTTGAAATTGAAAAGGACGAATTAGAGGGGTTATCTGAGAAGCTAGGGGTCATTCGATGTGTAAAGTGCTTGTATGTAGATCAGAGTTTCTCAACCTTTTTTAGTTTTAAATTTTTTCCTGCGATTCCCTTGAAACATGATCCAAAGCCACGTTGTTCTACATCCTTCTTACATTGTACATATAATCATGTATGTATAATTTCAATATGAATGATTTAACCAATATTTTGTAACTATATTTTGATTAAAAAGTGGGGGTTCGTCACTAAATAATAACAGCCGTACTGGTAGATCGATCAGGTTACGCTACGCTGGCCGTGGTTGGTCCGTTGATGGAAGACCTTTTTTTTTTTTTTTTTTTTTTTTTTTCAGGATGGGAAATCATCAAATGACTCCTCCCGCTCTGGGTGGAGCGGAAGGGAGTGTCAGACTCTTACTGACTAAAACCCACCCGTGTTCCTTCCTTAGCCCTTTATGTTCCGGGCCAGCGGTAACCCTTTCGGACAATCCCGCTGACCCGGCAGGCTCCGGCCCTGACGGGCCCCTTCCATTGATGCTGACATCTCTTTGAGGCGCGCGTGGAACACGTACGCGCCGTCCGGCACGGGCCTGGTCCTGATCGGACGGTGAGTTACCCATTACTCTCCGCCCGCAGGCCCGCGCCTACGGTGGCCGGGAGTCGTCGCGCGGCTCCCGACGCCCGGAGCGTCTCCCGCGGCGGCTGGGACGGGAGGCTCTCTCCCTCAGCCGTCCCGCCGCCTCCTTCGCTAGCATGACTGCTTCGCAGAAGGAGGCGACTGCCCCCCACTCCCTCTCGCCCCGGACCATGGCTTGAACCAGGGCCGGACGCGAGAGGTCTCCGCCGCTGCCGATCGCCTCTACGAGGACACGGCGGTGCTCCGCCCAAGCGGGGCAGACCTCCACCGTATGCTCCACCGTGTCCTCTGGGCGATCCTGGCAATGGTGACACCCGGGCGTTTCCTCCCGCCTGATGATGTGCAGGAACCTCCCGAAACTTCCGTGTCCGGTGAGGACCTGCGTCAGGCGGTAGGTGAGGGCGCCGTGACGCCTCTCTAGCCACTCCTCAAAGAGGGGTCTTACCGCCGCTATCGCGGCGTGCCCTGCGCTGGGTTGCGACAGTCGCTCTTTCCATGCCGCCATGAGATCGCGTCGGAGGTCCGTCCGCTCCGCCGCGATTTGCTGCGGAAGCGGAGTTTCCCCCCGGCAAAGTGCCTCCGCGCGCCACTCATACAGGCGCGCGAGGACTATCGCCTCCAGATCCCATGGCGGCAGTCCGGCAAGGAGGCTTGCCGCCTCGCCCGAGATCGTGCGGTACCCTCGGATCAGCCTAACGGCTACCACCTTCTGGGGCGCGTTCAGATAATGGGCGGCTCGCCGCCGCAGTGAACGCGCCCACACCGGGGCCCCGTATAGGGCCATGGACCGCACGACCCCCGCGTAAAGCCTCCGGCAGGAGGCGTTTGGCCCCCTCAGGTTGGGCAGGAGCCGCTTGAAGGCGGCCCCGGCCCGTTCCAGTTTGGGAGCCAAACGTCGGAAATGCTCGACGAAGTTCCACCGGCTGTCGAGAACGAGACCCAGGTATTTCATCGTCGTCTCGACGCCGATGTGAACCCCTCCTACCGTTAGTTGGGATCCCGATGGTGGCATGTTCCGGGGCCCATGAAACGACATGGCCTCGGACTTGTGCAATGCCACCTCGAGACCCAATTGCCGGATCCTCTCCACGACTATCGCAACCCCGCGTGTCATCGCGTCGGCCGCCGCCTGATGCGACCTCCCCTGCGCCAGGACTAGCGTGTCGTCAGCGTAGCAGACCACGCTGACGCCATCAGGGAGGTCGGCCCGCAGCACCCAGTCGTAACCGATGTCCCACAAGAGCGGCCCCAGAACCGATCCCTGTGGGACACCGCACGACATCTCTCGCCGGTTCCACTCCCCATCGCGGCCGGGGTAGATGACGGCTCTGTCCGTCAGATACGCCCCGACTACTCGACGGAGGTAGGTCGGCACCCGGTGATACCGGAGTGCCTCCCCAATGCAGCCCCAGGGCAGAGTGTTAAACGCGTTGGCGATGTCGAGTGACACCGCCACGACGACCCCACCCCGGGACACCGCGTCCCCCGTCGTGAGGGCTCTCACGCGCATGATGGCATCCACCGTCGAGCGCCCCTTGCGGAAGCCAAACTGGCTGTCCGCAAGATCCGGCCCCGTCCTCACCAGGTGCCCGACGAGGCGGCCCGCAATTACTCTCTCAAAGAGCTTGCCCACCTCGTCGAGCAGCACGATAGGCCGGTATGCGGACGGAGAGTCCGCAGGGCGCCCTGGCTTCTGAATGAGGACCAGCTTCCCCGTCTTCCAACGGAGTGGAAACTGGCCTCTTTCCATACATGCGCTTAAGAGCGCCTCCAGTCGAGGCCCGAGAGCCCTCGAGGCCAGGACCCAGGCTTTACCTGGCAAGCCGTCGGGTCCTGGGGCGGTATTTTTGGCCTTCAGCCTTCCTACCGCCGCTCTCAGATCTACCCCGGTCACTTCGGGGATGTCGTCGTCGTCCATGTGGTCCGCTTCGGGCACCGCAAGTGGCGAAACCATAGGCGGGGGAGTGTGCTCCCCCCGTGAAGGGAACAGAGCGCTCACCACCTCCTCCACGAGCTGGGGGCGGAGACTCTGCGTCAGCGGGGGGGCCCAGGTGCGGAGTTTATTCCGCACCATTTTGTAAGGGCGCCCCCATGGATCTCTGTTCAGAGTCTCCAGCATCTCCTCGCGGGCCGTATACTTGGCCCGCTGGACAGCCTCATGGAGGGCGGTCTTCGCCGCTCTGTACCCCTCGTACAGCTCCGCCTCCGTGGCTTCCGCATCCGGAGGGCGGATGCGGAGCCTGCGGTGTCTGGTGTACAGGTGTCGCGCGTCGACGCACGCCTTGCGTAACGCTTCCACCTCCTGCGACCACCAGTACACCTGACGTCGGGCGCGTCCTGGCCGGACTCGGGGCATTGCCACGTCACATATCTCGGACATGGCCTCCCGGAACCACTCCGCCTCATCATCAATATCGGCAGGCCTGTCCGGTGATGTCACCCAGGCCTGCACGATCGAGGCTTCCAGGAGGAGCTCCCGGTCCAGCTGCTTCAGCGCCCACCGCGGACCACTCGGGGCCTGTTGGACCAGCGCGCTGGAGGTCTGGGTGGAGACGTCGAACCGGATATACCGATGATCGGAGTAGGTCTCCACCTCCTCCATGACGCGCCAGTTACATACCGATACCACTCCGTGTCTCGGAAACGTTGATCCCGGCTGTCATTCGTGGATCTTTGACAGTCGTTACGGGTTGTCAGAAGCCTAAAAAACGACAACCATCCTTACCAAGGTGTATCGTATTACCCCGTTAGTGGGTTGTGGACATCAGATTGGCAGTCGCATGTAAAATACTGGTATTCACCTGCATTGGAAGCCGACCTAAAAATAGTTGGGAAAGGGCAAGGCAAGCACATTTTGATAAAAAAGGGATTCTATGGAATTTCTTAAAGGGCTTTAAACGTTTTGGTCTCGCCTTGGTCCGTCATTTTGATTTTTTTTAAATGGAATCGCACGGTATTACCTATATTGTATATAGATAGAGGACATAAAGAGGAACAAAATGTGTCATACAACATGTTATCTTAAAGCGTCACATTACCGAGATAAATAGAGTTAAAGATAGCTTTAGTGAGTAATTAACACTGAACACCGCTTCGTCAGATGACGAACGATGTGTTGCAATTATGATTATTACTTCAGTTATGTAATCACATCGATATATTATTATTAAGTATTTAAGGTGGTAGGACTTAGAAAGGGAGATTCTATGGAATAAAAACATTTTGACTTTGCCTTTGCAATACCTTCATTTTTGACTACTACCACAGAATAACTAATAGTACTTAGCTACTACGTAAAACACCACGATATGATGACTTTTTGTTTGACTGAGAGTTGTGGATTACAATTTAACACTTACTACACATACATATGTACAGACGTCAGCACATCAAACTACCCGAAACTGTCAAATTTTCTCAATCAGCTTTGAACCTTATGCTTTAGCAATAAAGTTGAAAATCTATTAAAGACATTTGACACATTGTAGTAGCTTGATGTGCTAGCGTCTGTACATAGCATGGGTCCGGCATCAAGAGGGAGCATTACATCCTCCTGCTGCCTTTTTAGAGGAAATATTCAGGTCATCTGGGAGCCTAAAAAGGCCACTTTGGCAAAATCGTAAAAGGATAACATTATGAATCGTAATATAGCGAAGACAGTCCGCCTTTTATTCGCTGCACTACGTAAGTATAATCAAAGAGATTGGGATTGGATTTGGATTGAATTGATTGGAACTTTAGCACGGACAAAAAAAATAACTGAAAAATCCTTCACCAATGGGATTTGATACGATTAACTTGACAGTTAACTGTCCATTATGATTCATAATGTTATCCTTTTGTGATTCTGCTAAAGTGCCCTTTTTAGGCCCCCTGATATGAGTGAAAAGAAGAGTATAGTGAAATAATATAGCTATACTGAATGTTAATAAATAATAGAATATATGCACCGGTTTTATTTAAAAAAAATATTGTTCATAGTATATTATTGGACTTGTGGCTTGAATAACGAAAAAGTTTTTTATAACGCCCTATGTGTTGTTGTGGTATTCAAGCTTGTAATATATATGACCATCTGAGACAACTATACGACAAAGGACATGCATTCTAACCAAGCACTTCGAATCAGTTAAGATTTCTACTTAAGAGCGCTATCACAAGTTTTTCTTGTTTAGAGCGTTTGACTCGAGTTTTGATTTGTGATTATGGTTTAACTAAAGTCACAATAGTAAAAAAAATACATGCCCGAGAAAGTTTAATTCCTTCTTTTGGGAGCGCATTCAATAAATATTTCAGTTTGTTTACATAAATCAGTAAAAAACTTGTTCCTGCAAAGGCTGTTTCATAAAAATTTAATTTCGGGCATCTCGCGATGCTCTGTTACATCGAAGATATAATAGTTTAATAATTTATAAAAATGTCCACGGTACAACTGTATCTTCTACTTTGGAATGCATACATCAATTTATTATGTTTAATACAGTAATAAACCAAAAATAATTCCGTAAAACAGAGAGTTAATGATATTTTTTCAGCCGAAATGATATTTTTTATCTCTGTTTATTTAATAGAAATTCAAACAAAAAGTGTTTAATAACTAAGGTTACTTTGTCACCTTGCTTGAAAAAAAAAAATACTCTATTTTAAAGTAAAATAATATTTTTAAGGAATTGTTTTATGCAATGCTTTTTTATCAATATAAATCTCGGGATGCACGGTCTTAGCTTTAGTCCGCGCCGAGCGCTTTCAGAGGGAGGACGTAGCGCTCACTCGCTGCTGCCGTCACGTGATCTCGTTCGACAATTTGCCACGAATAAAAAGCGACCAACACTTCTTGATACAAGTGAGTTTTTTTTTTTAATTAGTTATGTTCTGATTGTAATGTATATAATATAATTATTTTCCTATGATGTTCCAACGCGAATATAATTATAGAAAAAAACATACGTAAATATAGTTGTTGTTTTTAATTTTTCTGACTTTTTTATTTATCTCCAACATTAATTTAATTAATTATTTTCAGACAATAGTTCACAATAATGGGCAAAATAGAACTTTTGGTGCTGTCAAAATAAAAAAAAAGGTTTTGGCCGATAATTTGAAACGCGCAAGAGAAGCTCAGCGGTAAGAATTTTATGAGGAGTGCGTGCTTCCTGAAATCATAGATTCGAGGAAAGCACGGTCTATGCCGCTTCGGAGAATATTATTTTAATTATTTTACAATTATTATACTGGTTTTTTATGGTTCCGTACCTTAAGGGTGCCAACGGGATCCTATTACTAAGGCTCCGATGTCCGACCGTCCGTCTGTCTGCTAGTGTCTCATGAACCGTTACAAGTTCACAGTTGTAATTTTTAATTTTAATAAAACGACTTTTGATTTGTCTTTTTTATTTTCTTTTGACTTTTTTGACGTGACAACGTCTAATAAATCGATGAAGCTGGCTGCACACACGAAAAAAACATGACTCATGTAGCGTTACCTCGCGGCCTTGCTCTGCTGTAGCGTTGTACGCCATGGGGGCTTGAAGTGCAAGCGAGAGCGCGGAACGAGCGATGAGAGACAGATGATGTCGAACGCTGCCGAATCGGCCTCCGCGTTCGGCAATTTCATTAATGTTTTGTTATGACGTTGTCACGTTAAACTATCGTCCGTAAACCGACTTTACAGACAACCGATTTTTATCCAAACTGTAGAAACAACATCACATTGCATTTATTTCTATAAATAAGTACTAAAATGTCTTCCTACCTGCTAAATAAATTACATAATATATTAAACTTCGTAAAAAAAGTAGGTACAAAAAGTATTTATAAAAGTAGCACAAAAGTATTTGTAAGTAATGTTAGAGGCTGGCAACGCGCAAGTAATGCAGCTTCTGGCAATGCAAGCGTCTTTAGGCCAGCGTTGCCAGTATGTTACTTTTGTAACATTTTACGTTACTTTTGACCCTCTCATGTTACCTCCATGTTACACGCCTCAAAATGTTACTTTTAAGACTTAATAAAAAATATTTCACAGAAAACAAAAAATAAACATGAAACGGAACGCATACAAGAAAGGTTTCGTTCGTCATGTTGGCGCACTTGATTGTCTTGATTTTGTGACCAAATTCTGACGCGACGACAGCGCGAAAATTTTTCACTTCGTTTGTCGTATCGCATATTCACTCACTCGCGTGAATTTCTAAATGACCCATCCCGCTTACTTAGGCGAGTGAGCGACAGCCTAGTAGTGGCATCCGTGTTGGTTCAGTTCAGTTTGTTATTACGATTCTTTCGAAGCCTACTAAGGGGACAGCTTTTTTTTATGTAATAAAGTGCCATGTTATTATTAGTCGTTTTCCACAAAAAATAAGGTAATGTTACTTTTCTCGTGAAAATGTTACTTTTTGAGCTCTCTCATGTTACATTTGACTATCTGTCACTGGCAACACTGCTTTAGGCTGCGGTAACTACACACCATCAAGCGGGCCGTATGCTAGTTTGTCACTTTAGTGGTATAAAATAAAAATTAAAAGTGAAGTAAATTTGTATGACCCTATTGTAACTCAAACCGTTGTAGGTAACACTCATCGGTACAAATAACATTTCATGAACTATGATAACAGTAATTTAATTTATTTTGAAAACGAAGGCTCTTGTTGGTTTGATCCTGGCGTCCGACGCATAGCGGTTTGTATGTGTGCATAGCGTTCTTCCCTAGACGCACACGTGCGCATCTGCTGCCGCGCGCCGTCGAATTTACCTAAAACTGAGCACTTCGGTTTTGTAATAACGCTCTTAAAGAGGTAAAAATCTAATACACTTAACATTTATTTTAAATAACTAATTACTTACATTAAGATAATCACATCACATAACATTTTCAACAGAAAAAGCGCTTTGTAACTGCTCTTAAATTGCCTGCTTTTAATATAAATGAAACGAAAATATTTGAGCTCATCATGGCCATTTTTAACTTTAATTATCTAGGTAATGTGACAATTTAGGACATTATATCACATGACATTTTTTGTTTATTTTTATTTTGCAAAATGGCGTCGCCCGATAATATCAATATATAATTATGGATAGGGGGCATTATCCAATTATACATATATTGATATTATCGTGCGACGCCATTTTGCAAAATAATCAAAATGGCGAACCGGGACGAGGCCAGTCTCCGTACAAAAAAGGTCAATCCCCTTTCATAAATTTATGTCTCATTCTTCTCCATCGGAACCTACAAGTACGCCTTGGAATAGGCAACTAGCTTCATATTTCTGACTGACAGACTCCTTGAAAATTCACAAGTGCCTGACAATGATTTAATTGAAATAAATGCTTTGAGTTTGAATTTCTCGTTGCTAAACCTTGCTGTAGATATACAAATAGTAGGTATGCCTAATTTAAGGAAAATGTGTAATCTTTTTTCTGTAAGGACTAAGGATAATTACCCTCATCGTTGGATTGTCCAAAAGAAATGAAATAGAAAAGAGGGCTTTAATTTAATGATTGTATAAACCTTTTTGAGTAGGTATGCCATCGGCGTATCACAATAAAACAGGTTTTCAAAAAGAAAACATAATAAATGAAGGAATAATTCAAAAAGTACCTTCATTTCTAACTGAACATTCGAATATTTATTCTTGCATTTCTGAGAATGCTGGAAATGTTGTGCCAATCAACCACTCACTCGCTCGAGTGTATGTAAGCCACGCGCTGATGACAGTTCTAGGAGATCATGCAAGTAATTGTACCTAGTACCCACCGTTTGATTCAGTTGTAACAAACCTGTCTGTTGTGCTACATGCAAAGTTTATTTAACGTTTTTGCTTTCTAAGAAATGTACAGTTACGTACCTAAAAATGTTTTCAATAACAATTTTCTCCTAAAGTTGGTACCTAAGTATTTATTGACATTGTGTTAGGTTATTGTGCTTAATCAAGGATATTTTCTAACACATATAACTGAGTTTATTTTTTAATTTATCTAGGATACAATGTAGAGTCAATAAATGAAAACACTGGCAATATGGCGTAAGAAGAGTATTTTGGAACTATCGAATAAATCCTAGAATCGAATTAAAAAAAAACTATTTTTTCAAACAAACTAAATAGGTACTAGTGATTGCCCGACTATGGGTTTTGCCAATCTTTGACTAATTATAGGTAGTAAATAAACTGTTGGATATATTTGATCGAATTTTCGTATGCACACTGGAAACCTATAATACGCAGTTTAATTTATTGTCATATTCTCTTCTCCACCTTGTATACACAAAACATGAAAGGTAGGATTAGGTAGGTAAAGTAGGATTACGTTACGTTTAGGTAATTACATTTATAATTGAATTTAAAAAGGAAATATTCGTTTTATAAATGATATAAGTACCATTATGCAGATATCTTTGTTGTATATATTAAAATTGCTGAAGTTGTGTATGTATTTTTAAATACTATAGGCCACCCTAAGGTGGCCTAGGGTGGTTCAGATCAAACGACGACGAAAACAGAACTGGGGGCCTAAATTGGCAGAATCATAAAAGGATAAAATTATGAATCATAATATAGCGAAGACAGTCCATGTTTTTCTTTTTTTCGCTGCACTACGTAGGTATAATCAAAGAGATTGTGATTGGATTTGGATTGGATTGACTGGTATTTTAGCACAGACAAAAAAAATAACTGAGAAATCCTTCACTGATGACATTTGATATGATTAACTTAACAGTTAATTGTCCAATAGAATTCATAATGTTATCCTTTTATGATTCTGCCAAAGTGGCTTTTTTAGGCCCCTTGTATTTGAACTACTTGAAAGTTGTTTGAGCTCAGAGTACACTGTAAAACAGTACAACATGATACCTCATGGATCGATCCTTGTCAGTCGTAAACCAGGCGATGTAACTAATTCGTATTTTTATTACGCACTAAAACATTTATTTCGGATGCCTTCCAATATCATGTAACATTAATCTTAATTTGTGGCACTATAAATTACTTACAAATTGTAGTATTTTGGGTACTTAGCCTTGAAGGGTGCTTTTAAAATGAAACGTTTTTATATGATCGATAATGAATATTGTTTATGGTGGCTGTAATTAGGCGTGGCTTAAAACCGTGGTTCCTAATGAGTGATGTGACACGATATGCCCCGTTATTTTTCGTGATGGGGCGTCGTAAATCTGCACTGTGGTTAGAGGTGAGGAACTGAATAAAAATGAGCGCCTAAATAGCAATAATATTCATGAGCTTGTTATGTTTTACAGCACATTATTTTAAGCATAATCACTAGGTTGTAGAAAACAAATAAATATAATTTTATTCCTACTAGATGTGCCCGTGACCTAGTTTGCGTGCATGTTAGATTCCATGGGTTTAATTTTTTTTTTTGCGCGGGTGCCTAATTCCATTTCTAAAATAAAAGTAGCCTTAGTTATACTCCTTATAACGTCAGCTATCTGCCAGTGAGAGTCCCGTCAATCGGTCCAGCCGTTTCAGAGATTGGCCGGTACAAACGGACATACAGACAAACAAAAACAAAACAGCTTTATACTAACTGCATATGCAATTATTTTGACATTACAAACAGACCTGGTCTTCCTCGCGATCTTCTGTAGGTTGTCCACCCACTTGGCCTGGCCTGGGGAAAGTACCTATAATTCAATCTTGCCTGTACCTATTCTCGGAAAGGGTTACCTATAACTTTTGCCAGTTATGTTTATTCCCATGTTGTACCTAACTGATTTTTACAAACAAATTCAACAAACATATTCTTTCGAATTTGAACAAAGATCGAATTGAATCATAGATGATTTTTTTTGTTCTTTTTCGATCCGATAAAAATAAAGTTATTTTATAGGTACCTAATAAAAGTTTTTCCTCTTCTACAGATATCTCGTTCGGGCGCACGGCGCGTGGTGCTGCAGCAGGCGACGCCAGCCATGGCAGGCCGGTTCCGATGCGAGGTGTCTGCCGACGCGCCCACCTTCCACACGGAGATACGATCAGCACCCCTCGAAGTCGTCGGTAATTAACATGATGTTATATTACGAACAAAGTTATATGTTAGTATGGGAAGGAAATCGATTCAGAACTTCTCGATAAAGAACTAAATCGTTGCTACGGAATGGCATCAACACCAATTTTATATGAAATTGAAAACCTGCCTTAAATACCTTAAATCGATTTCAAAAATTCTTTTTTTAATGGATAGGGTATGCCTCAGAGGTGGTCTCATATTTTTATTAACTTTGCTTGGGTAGTTTTTGAGTTAGCGTTAATAATACGTATTTTTGCCACTTAATTTATATTGATGATGTTTAA
Organism: Luperina nickerlii; assembly: GCA_963855955.1. Lineage (NCBI taxonomy): Eukaryota > Metazoa > Arthropoda > Insecta > Lepidoptera > Noctuidae > Luperina > Luperina nickerlii. Next base: position 13,054,723 of record OY979669.1, read on the forward strand.
TAACTTCCTGCCACTGATACTTACATAGCAAGCAGTGTTATACGAATTTGTGTGGGGTAAGTACAACTTAAAAGTGAAAAATAAAACATTTTTACAAAAAAAAAATAACCGATTTCCGAATAAGAGCTAAAAAAAAAAGATAAAGATAAAAAAAGATAAAGAGAAAAAAATGAAAAGAGATAAAGTGAAAAATAGTTTCAATTTCGGAAGTCGGTGGCAAACAACTAAAATGCGAACCCAACGACACTTATTCATAATTTTCACTTTTTGTATATTGACACCTTGTTTTTAATAAAGTCATGTAATTTGTCATCATTTAAGTAATTGTGCTTTTGTGTGTTGTGCTCTCTTTGGAGTTCACTGAATAAATTATTTATCTATCTATCCATCGAACAACGAATTAATGAGTTATCGAGAAGTTCTTAATTGGGGCCAGTTTTGGTTAAATAATTTCGTTTCTCATCATCATCAATGGACCAGGTCATAGTTTATCAAGATATTTACTGGTCAATCGGAGCGCTATTGCCAGAGTGTAAAAGTATCAGTTCCATTATTATTGCATATCACAGTTATTAAGCACCCACTGGTTCGAAAAGAAACGCTTATTTTCAAAACGTAACGCTTATAAAAGGATTAGTTATTTGCGACTCTCTGAAAATCTAATCTCTATCTATATCTATTTAATTTATTTATTAAAAAAAATTACGTGAATATAGGTGTTAAAATCATAATTTATTTTTAATCTAAGCCCAGAGTGTTTTCATTTCAATCTGTAATATTCACGTTACTTTTTGTGGAAATATCAAAAAATTATCATATTTTAGGAATATTAATGCAGTGGCCGGCCAGCAATTGGCGTGGGATTAGGATTACCATAACTTGGGGAATTATTGAAGGCAATATATAATGACATTGGGATCTGAAATTAATTTTCACTTTGGTAATACGAAGCCGGAAATAGCATAATCACAAAATGTGTGAAGTGGAAAAGGGGAAAATTTTACAAATATCATTAAATTATCAGCACGATTTTCAGTCAAAGAGGATAATTTGGATAAATATAAAGTTTGAATGGCAACGAAAAAACTGGAGTTTTTGTTTATACGTCTTTATAAAATAACAACGACATGCCCCCGATTCCCGCGGATGCAATGTCGATAAGTCAAAACAGCGATATTTCTATGCTATATCTAAGTTCCAGAATAAACGCTCTAAGCGATGATAAAAACCGAATCAAACTCCATTAGGTAGTTTAAAAGAAGAACGCAGTCACACACGAAAAGTGACTTTATTTTTTTGTTCTATTTATAGTAGGTAGGTACAGATACGATGGTAAAATATAATATCGTACGGCGCATATTAGTAGGTACGCCAGTAATTCCAGGAAAACCTTTACCATGACAGTAAATCGGATCGGAGTGCCTAACAGACCAACCTCTCTGAAGAAGCTCTTCAAACAACGTAAACGTTATTCCAGTACATTGAACAACATTACTGACACGACACTCTAAACACAGAAATCCTATTCACATTGTAAATGTGTAAGTTTTAGATGATTGTGTCTACGTGGGTTTGGATGTATGTTTGTTACTACATCATGCTTTAACGGCTGAACGGATTTGGATAAAATTTTGCATACAAGTTAGAATAAGATATAGAATATTTTATATCTGGATATATATAGAAGTTTCAAAGTCAAAGTCAAAGCATTTATTTCAAATAGGCACATTAAAGGCACTTTTGAACGTCAAAAATTACAACAAATAGAATTGATTCTAGTCGCCCATTCCAAAGGGTAGTTTTCGTATGGAGAAGAATGGGCAAGAAACTCCACCGTTACTCTTTTAAAATGTTTTACAATATTTTGTATACATTAATTATATCATAATAATATGTGAAGACGATGCACCTAAAATAAAATTACTATACCACAATAGGTAAAAGAATTAAAAATGAAACCATGACATATAAATTAATTATCTGATAGATGCATGGTGCTCACATATTTACAAACATGGTAAAAGTAAACGATTTTCATTTAAATAAAATAAAATAAAAATTACAAGTAATAAGTCAGGGTGTAAGTTAAAGTTATTACAGAATGTAAATCAATATCAAAAAAAGAATATATTTTACAATTAAATTAGCAACCAGTTTGATTTTGTCTAGACTCTAGATTGTCCTATGGAGCAGGACCAGCATGTTTCCAAGCGTTCTTATCTTGGATATAATCTTCTAATTTATAGTATGCTTGTTTACAAAGTGTACGTTTAATGTGAGTTTTAAATTTTCTTTCATTTAATTGCAATATATCCACAAGGTATTTTATTGTAACATTTAACTTATTTTTATTGATTTTATTTTGATTTTGATTTTATTTTATTTATTTTTATTGTAACGTTTCTCTAGGATACGACTAAAACTTCAGGCAATAGCTAAGAAGCAATGAAATAATATCTAGTCAGTAGTCGCTAGATACTATTATTAGCTAGGTTTACCAGTTACAAGATAATATTTCATCAAAAGTTTTCAGATTAACCTTAAGGTTCCTTCAAACAGACGCGATTCGAGTCGCGCGTCGTGCGTGTTTGCAGGAGCCTTTAATGTTTAAGTTGATCATCTTTCTATAGTTCGCTGTTTAGATAATAAACTTGGTGTGAGTAGGTGCTTATAAAGTTCTGATTTACAGTTAGTACATTTTGAGTATTTCAGTAATATATAATTTCTCTAGCATAATCAGCCTATAAGGTGCCCACTGCTGGGCGACAGGCCTCCTCTCTTCGAGAGGGAGTGTGAGGAATTCACCACGCGGTCCCAGTGCGGGTTGGTAGATGTCATCACATACCTTCGAATTTTTCGTTCTAGGACATGCCGGTGTCCTCACGATGTTTTGCTTCACCGATTTGAGAGCAGTGGTGATGAAATGAACCCACTACCTACAACTTGTAAGTCTTGCCGATACCACTGGGCCATCGCTGCTCTCTCCTAATCTCTTTACTTGTTTATTTATATTTCACCTGTGGGTGCTGAACCAACACTCAGGGATTATGTGAACGCGTTTAATTCGAATTATATCAAAGGGACGCGGATGGATGGAGCATTCTCCTTTATCATCACATATCTATAAATAGTCCAAAATAAAATCATTTTTAGTGTGTCTGTGTGAGCGCTTAATTCTTCTAAATTAACACAATTGATATTGATGTGGTTTTCAATACAATTTAGAGAATTTATTTCGAAAGGTTCATGTGGATAATTCATATTAAACATAATTATTATATATGTAGAATTCTCGATGTTCTGTCAAATCGTACAAACCTTGCGAAGCAGGAACGTGTCACTCGTTCACTATACAATCTTTGGCAGCCTTGTTTCATCCAATACCCAGTGTTGGCATTTATGATAATGTGGCAAAATGACAAAGAGAAATCTTCATACACTCACATTGCAATTTTCGATAGTCGCATGATGCTGCATACACACAAAGATAAAAATGAGTGACGTAGTTTACGAACATATTTAAACTCGATGTAATGTAGGTACTAAACAAATAGGTATGCAGTAATGGGGTATATAATAGGCCTTCTTTGTGTGTAGGTATACCCTTCTCTATTCAGTGCTTACTAAGTATCTAATTCCTAATTATTTGATGAATCTTAAAAGCAATATATAAGGTAACACTAATATATATATATTGTAAGTACAAGTATATAAAGAGTGGGAACAGAGAAAGAAGTAGAGAAGAAAAATATATGTTGCGCTGACCCCAGATAAATTGGAATAAGGGCAGGAGAAGGATGATATAAAAAAGGGTAAGAGCTCTTTGGGATCAAACAATTAAACAATTCGTCCGCATCGCATACCTCAGAACTCCGTTATTTATAAGCCGATTTGCAAAATTCTTAAAAAAAAACTTATTTTGATTTGAAAAGATATCCTTTCAGATTAGTGCCATAGAAATTCTATATATCAAAATCGGTTCAGTAGTTTGGTTTTTAAACCAAAAATAATGGTAAAAATTCAAGTAAACGACATTGTTTTTGTTTGTTACGCGACATATCCGGCAATCGTAAATAGATTTCAAAAATTATTTATTTAATGGGTAGGGTATCTCAGGGGTGGTCCCATATAATTTTTTAATAACTTTGCTTGGGTATTTTTTGAGTTAGCTTCAATAATACGTATTTTTGCCACTTAATTTATATTGATGATGTTATAACTTCCTGTCACTGATATTTACATAGCAAGTACAACTAAAAAGTAAAAAAATAAAGTTTTTTACAAAAAAAAAACCAGCTTCCAAAAAAAAACACTACAAAGTGGAAAATAATGTATTTTTGTAAAAAAGTTTTTATTTGCAATCACCTTCGCCAAGCGAGATAATTTCCAAGGTACGTTTGTTTTAATAAAACGTATTTTGACATTATCGGGTATTCCACATTATAATAATTTAGACCCAGCACACGTCGCTGAATAATGGGAAGATAATTTAATCGTAATATGATCTGTTCGTCTCCAACTAAACGGTTTCAGGTTCCGCTTTTCACTGGAATCTCGAATTAAATCGGACTTTCATTTTCCATTTCGATATTATACTCGTATAGGTAATTGGCTAATCTTTTTATACTAAATTAACTAACAAAAACTTAACCTAACTAAAACTTGGCGACGATTAACAAACTAAAATAAGTCGTCAAAAATTCCTCCGCATAGCTGTCCCAAGAGACCCAAGAGACTGGCATTGCCAGGTTGTATGGCAATGCTTAGCCTCTCGCCAAGGTAAGAGCCAGCCCTTAAAAGTGGCTAATTTCTAATCACAAAGTATGCTATGAATGCATTTCTTAAATCAATTAAACGCTTTTCCGATCATTTGTAATGTAGGTACGATAAGGAAGCTTATTTAATTTTGATGATGGTTTTCCTGTAGTATGTAGGTACCTACTTGTAGGTAGATCTTACAATCTGTTGACGCTTATCTTCCACGCTGATCTTTTCGGGGATACAGTAAAGACTTGATTAAGATCTTAATGTAGAATTTGAAGTCTAATCCGATTTGCTAAACCTTACCGTTTTAACATTGATAAAGTAAGCTCCTAAAGTTATGCGGTGGAAGTCCGAAAGCGCTTGTTTTCATGCAGACGTTATCTAGCGAATGCAGCTTCAGTACGCGACAGTGCAAGAATGTGGTTCAGTTATAAAGCTGCAGAAGTTAGGAGCAAGTTCGATGTAGCCGTCTCATAAGAAATTCGGACGTTAAAAAATTATGTAGCAGTTTCTCCAGGCTCAATTTAAACAGTCTTTTGTATCATTTGTCATTTTTTGCTTCCAAATGTGATATTTCTGAGATGGCGCGTACTGTGCAAAGTTATCAATCAATCTGACATTTTGTATCCTTTAATCACAAACATTGAAGAAATATGAGAGGTAAGAATGTTACCAACTTCCATTAATATAATAGCATACGCGTAAAACAAGTAGGTACCTAGGCTTCAAATTAAATGAATTCAGAATTTTCTGTTTCAGAGCTTGAACTAATTTATTTAGTAGAAAGGTGAATGGCACGAAAATAGGATATTTTACGAATTTGCCAGTAACAAAATTGTGAGCTAATTGAATTCTGTTTTCATAGAACGTGTTGAGGTATTTTTATTTGTAAACATAATATTGGGTGTACGAGTAGGTACTCTTGTTTTTAACCGAATTCAAAAAAGGAGGATGTTCTCAATTCGGATGCTTATACATATATTCGGGCATAGCTCCGTCATATATAGACGGATTTGCAATATTCTTTTTTTACACGACTGCGCCAGAAGGAGGTTTATGTTTTTCGAGTGTAGGTATGTATGTATATTTCTTTGGCACGCTCTGTAGCCTAAACGGCTTAATCGATTGCAGCTTGAGAGGCGCCGTTAGATTCGTCTTAATTGTGAGAGTGACACTGAGTACATAAAAATTAAAAAAAATTAAAGTTGCCAATTTGTGGCGCCATATTATATCTTCAAAATTGTTTTTTTCACAAAACCTATCGAGTGGGGAATCAAAATAAAGGGTTTTAAAAGGCGATTACAAAAATATATACAACTTATATGGTTAAAACTTAAAAGTAATTCGAAGTGACAAATCGTAAAAAACACATACCTACCAAGAACTAAATCGTCTGCGAAATCTTTCACATTTTGTAAACTAAAAAGCTGGAAATAAAAAAAGTAATTAAAAAAAAATAAAAACCCGACTGCAGTAAAAACTTAAAATGGGCTTTTTTTACCTTTTCAGTTTTTTTAACTTAAGTTTTTTACCGCAGTCGAGTTTTTTAATTTTTTTTATTACTTTTTTTAATAGATAAGGTATGAGTCTCAGAGGTGGTCCCATATAAATTTAATTAACTTTGCTTGGGTAGTTTTTGAGTTAGCTTCAATAATACTATTTTGTTCCACTTAATTTATATTGATGATGTTTTAATAATTTCCTGTCACTGATTTTTACGTAGCAATTAGTATTAAATTAATTTGTGTGGGGTAGGTACAGCTAAAAAGTGGAAAATGAAAACTTTTTTACAAAAAAAAAACCACTACAAAGTGAAAAATAACTTTTCGGTGTCAAAATACGAAAACGCCAACAACACCTGCTTCCGAAAAAGTGTTTTATTATTACAACTAGGATAAAACGTATTTACGCGATAAATTTGTGTGCAAGGTTCATTAGCCTAATTACTAAACAAGTCGATTAAAAAAAAAAACAATTCGTTCTGTAAACGTTCGTTATCAGTATTTGCATCGATATGTACAGAAACGTCGTCACCGCCCCATGTTGTTTATCGTTTCATTTAGGACCGTCAAGGCTGCTTCTGTTCCTGGTCACGCGACAATTATCCCCGTGGTGCTACCACCAGCTAATGACACCATCATTCCCAACCATGTATTTAGTACCACCTGAAATTATTTTAGACATTTTCGATTAATTATCAAACTAACACTTTGCCCGCGACTTTATCTGCGTGAGATGTTGAATTTTCCATATCAATTTCTACACAAATTTTCACCACATTTGGGGTCATTTATAAAATTTTGTTTCGCCTAAGTTTTTCCGCTGGGTTAAGCTGGCTCTATTCTAAATTTCACTAAAATCGGTTTAACTGTTTTTCCGTAATAACGCAACAAACAAACTGTTAGAGGCACTTCACATTATAGTACTCGTAAAATATAAGTATTAGCGACCCGCCCCTACTTCGCACGATTTTTACAACTTGATAAAACGTCGAGATTTCTTCAATATGTGTAAGGTTAATTAAAATTTATTAATTAACTAGGTTGGTTAATATGCAGAGAATAGAAGTATGAATCTTAAGCGCTTTTTCCTAGAGACTAATATCACGTCGGTAGAGCGGCTCTTAGAGCAGTCTATGACTCCTCTACAAAGCTTTGTTCTCGTAGCGAATTCCTGCGTGAGATGTCTTTTTCGAAAGTAAATATCTAGCTAGATTAATTTCTGAATCTTCTAGCTGACTATATGCTTTCTTTCTTTAGCCCTTTATATCCTTTTATATCTGTTACAGCTCTTATCAGCTCTGCATGTAAGAGGTTGCAAATGGCACGTAAAACGTGTGGAGTTACGCGTGCATATAGTCACGACCGCGAGTGTCACGTCCACGTGACACGCACGCTTAACACGCGCGTTATCCGAAAACAACAGCAATATACTAGCGACTCGCCCCTACTTCGCACGATTTTTAAAACTTGATAGAACGTAGAGATTTCTTTACCATTAATGTATTATACACACCAAACCAACTGCGTATATTCTCTAAATGATTGTGAAAATCACATCATAATCCGTGACGGTCACACAAAGAGACACGAAAAACGACTTTAATTTATAATATGCATAAAATTATGAAATTCAAGTGCTTTTTCCACGCTACTAATGTCACGTAGGTAAAGCGGCTCTTAGAGCAGTCTATGACTCCTCTACAAAGCTTTGTTCTCGTAGCGAATTTCTGCTGGAGATGTCCTTTTCAATAGTAAAGTTCTAGCTAGATTAATTTCTGAGTCCTCTAGCTCACTATTTGTTATTTTTTTTTCTCACTTGCTCTTTTCTTTTGCCTTTATAGTCTTTTATTGAAACAGATACAGCTCTTATCAGCTCTGCATGGAAGAGGCTGCAAATGGCATGCAAAACGTGTATAGTTACGCGTGCGTATAGTCACGACTGCGACTGTCACGTCTACGTGACACGCACGCTTAACACGCGCGTTATAGAATACGTGTACTGCACGTAAGTGAATGGCAACGGCATTACTGACTTAAATCTTTACCAGTACAGGTGCATAATACGAGTGTCGTTTACCTCTAAAATCTCTGCTTTAATTTAACTTTGTTGACTGAACGGGAATCCCGAAACACATGTTTTGATGATGCCATTTTGCATTCAGTACGAAGCACGCGCAAGGAACGTGACAGCTAGTGTTCTCAGCTCAGTCACTAGTAAAACAAACAAACTCGAAAAAAAGAAAAGGAATAAAATTAGAAAACAGGTTTTTTGCCAAAATCAGCATTAAAAACAGCCAATGGGAATAGATAGATAAATATAGATAGGTACCTACAAGAATAACACTCTAAGAACATGAAGAAAACATCTCGCTATTTAAATTCCGTTGAAAAATCCACTGCTCGTAGTTTTTGTTGCACTAAATCCATCTCGCCGCACAGCTTGTTACAGCATTTTAGATCGAAGGAGTCGCATTAAGTTCTCTGTGAAGATTTTACTCTGCAGATTGGTAGAAATAGCACTTCCTTGTGAACCGACGTAAAATTTGGCTCTTCATTTTATATTTAATGCAATTCCAAAGATTGTCGCCATAATATTTTGTTAATGGCCGTTGGAATGACGTGACAGACATTGACTCTGAAGCGAAACACGAAACTTCGTATTTCCTTCATCGTATAATCTACCCCTCGGGCTCCATAACGTTGTGACTAACTACATTCGCGCACCTCTCTAAATTATGGGGCTTTACCTGTCCCATCATGACGTGATTCTCTGCCATGAATCACGACTGACGAGCACATTTGTGTGATGCGATGCCGCTATACAGATTAATTAACTGCAAAGGATTCTTGAGATCTGAGAGCCGCATTTTCAAAGTTTCCCGAAGGTATAATGTGAGTAACGAAGTTACCGGAATAGACGTGATAGTTACGAGTAGGTAATGCTCGTACATCTTTATAATTACGGCGAAATTAAGTACACAAAACACGTATTCCCGGAACGTTTGTTGGCATTTATTTATACGCTGGGGAGGGTTCATAAAGTAAAACAAATCCCTTGATATAAAGAGATTTGATTGTAAGCGTCTTGATTTTTTTCCTATCTGGAACGCACCGCGTGACCCACAAAGGGGAGTAAACAAACGTGCCATAAACACAGCTGCCTGTATTAATGTGATAGCTCCAAACAAAGTACACCTTTATTTCATTTAATCATAACCTTTATTTTCACTTCTCATGCTCTAAAAGTTCGTCTTTATGTTGTGCGTAGGCGACATAAAGTCGCTTTTTATGCTCTAGTCCATAAAGTTTTTTTTTCTAAGACTAAGATAATCAGGCCAGACGTCGCAGATTTAGGTCGTTATTTTATTTAATTTGCTTTAATTTATATCACTTCCGTGTTTTCTATCGTTAATTTAATAAAACCAGATAAAATAGTAGCCATTTATTATTTAAAAAAGCAAAGAAACGCTTTAATGACTTTGCAGTATGAAGTACCCAAGTCGAATGACATATTATGTTGAAAATAAAAAATATGTTTCGTGGCGGGAATTAGCTATACTCTTCTTCAATTTTGCAACATTTTTGAACAGTGACATATTGAACACTGTCATATACTTTATGTCTGTTTCATTTTCTCACAATCGAAGTTAAAAACAGAGTGTATAAACTCGGCAATAAACAGGCCATTATAAGCACTAGTTGTACAATCTACTACTCGTATTGTCGTGGCTAAGTAAATACTTTTTGGAAACCTCATGCTGGTAATTTTATAGTTGTGTTATTCCATATTTGTCCAAACAGTGTAATGTGTCCTTTAGGCTTCACTATTTTTACAAGTAAAAATAATACAGGGTGACGATGTAGTCATCAGCAACCGTCAAGGGGGTGATTCTACCCGTCATACTAGACAAATTTTGTTATAAAACTCACACAGAATTCGTAAAAAAAACCTTTAACAAATGTACATGCATCGAAATCGTAATAGAATGTAGTAGACATTCTAAAGCAGACGTTGTAAAGCAATTTGTTTTTTTTTTCACGAAGCTGTTATGAGTTTCACAGCAAAAGTTGTTCAGTATAACGGGTAGAATCACCTCCTTGGCGGATGCATAGATCCCTAAATCGCTACCCTGTATAATGTAGGTAGAGACTGTCATAGGAAAGCATAATGTTATAAAATAAATGTAATGATTAATAATTATGTTACTCTAATTATTACTACCTACATTATATATTCACCATTAGATCGATAATGATTTATCTTGGCAATATAAAGACTGCATAGATTCAAATTCAGAAACACCCCACTGACTTGAGAGCTAAACCTTTGCAGACATTACACAAACTACGGCATGAAAGCTTTTGAGTGTTCGCCTAACGTTGGCCATAAAGGGAATTTCATGTTTTTGTCAAGAACAGACTAACATGGTCATATTCATCTTGGCTCTCAACGTACGTGACATTAACACGGTTCTACGGCGAAGGCTAAACTGTATAATGTTAACCGCGCTGAAGTGATAATTAGCAAAATGGTACAGCTATCAAAATGCCAGCGGAGTGGTTAGTTGCCTACATTTGAATGTCAAGCGCCGCGTACAACTTCACATGTAAAGTAACCGCGTTCATTAAAAAATGTAAACCACGTACCTACGTACTAATTAACGTAACGACGTGACTCTGTGGCGAGTGCGCTCGCAAAAAGTACAGCATCAATATATTTTACGAAGTTTTTATGACCCTTGTCGAATTTCCAACGAAAATTGATGCCGAGTACTTGTCAAAAGCCTTTTTCGTCTATAAATAAGATTACCACTAATGATAAGCTTGCAAAAAAAAACTGAAAGTGTAAAACTATATCTTTTGCATGGCCATTTTATTTTGCAACAGTATGCTAATATTATGAAAGCATGTTGTACGAGATAAGCTGGCGTTGGAATCTTTCCAGCTGCGACACATTTTCTTAGTCAATAAAGCTTAATAGTGACACATAGACGCTGGCTTTTCAGACTAAATACTAGCTGCCTGCGAGATTTTGTTATGACGCTATGGGAGAGAGCTGTATTCGACAGAATGCCATTCGGGTTACCTACATAATGGACACAAGCATCCTCGCAGGATTTGGTCGAGCTAGAGGTTGCTAATTTGGTCGTTTAGAGACTATGTACTGTATGTTTTGAACTAATTGGAAACTGGGTAGGTAACTTCGTAATAAACTTTTAGGACATCTACGTCTATACATGCAATACAAATAAATAAATTTGAAGTGTCTGTTTGTAATATAAAAAACTGCTTTTTACTAAGTTCATGTGAAAGTATGGGAAACCTATAACAAAAACATAATTTAAATTTTTTTTGTCTGGCGGTCTGTCTGTTTGTTTCGGTTAACCTCCGAAACGGCTGAACCGATTTTGCCGGGATTTCACTGGCTGATAGCTGATGTTATAAGTAAGGGTGGAGGAGTAAGGGTGCTCACATAAAGAAGCTGGTTTTCGGACCCGACTCCCAGTACAGATCTCTGCTGGTTGATTCGGAAGGAAACTGTTACATGTTTTACCTATTTCTTTATATGTGAGCGCATAAGTTAATGTGGGACTATTTCACAGGCACCGATCGGTACCGACCCGCACAGACTCGCCTGCACCAGAAACCTAGTTCTTAATGTAAGCACCACCTAACGTAGGCTACGTTTATTTTAGAAAAATTGTTAGGAGATCAAATTCAATTTTCTTTTCAATATACACGCGAGCGAAGTCGCGGGCACAGCTAGTTGTTAATAATAACTGACTGCATCGCAAAATGCTTCGTAAAATTAGCGTTTCGATAAAGTTAACAAACCACATAAAAAAAGTTGTTAACGAAATCAGCACCCTGAACACCTCCAGAAATACCCGGCAAATCACGTGTTAATATGATAAGGGTCAAACTTGTGAAGAACATGTTTATCCTGACTTATTATAAAATAAACTTTCTTTTTAACTTTGTCTTTGTCTTTTTCTTTGTCTTTTTGACTTTGTCTATGTCCGTATCAGGAATTAAAACTTCGCAGTGTACTCTCCGTAATAAGGCCAACAACGCAAATTTAATGTCATCATCATCATCATTTCAGCCGAAATACGTCCACTGCTGGACATAGGCCTCCCCCAAGCACCTCCACTTCGACCGTTTCTTCGTGCTTCTCGCATCCAACGAATTTCTGTGGCCTTCACAAGGTCATCGGACCCCCTTGTGGGAAGCCTTCCAATGCTACGTCTTCCGGTACGTGGTCGCCACTCCAGAAAATTTCGGCCCCATCAGCCATCTGTTCTGCGAGCAATGTGCCCTGCCCACTGCCACTTAAGTATGGCAATTCTTCGGGCTATGTCAGTTACCTTGATTCTCCTGCGGATCTCCTCATTCCTGATTCAATCACGCAAGGAAACTCCAAGGAAAGCCCTCACCATTGCCCTTTAAGTGACTTTTAGCCTTCTTACAAGGCCCATTGTGAGCGACCACGTTTCAGTGCCGTAAGTCATCACTGGCAACACGCACTGGTCACTTTCGTCTTGAGACACTGCGGTCTGTGGGACGAAAAGATATTGCGTAGCTTCCCGAACGCTGCCCAGCCGAGTCGGATTCGATGATTGACCTCTTTCTCGATGTTAGACCTACCTAACTGGACAGTTTTCCCTAGGCAAACATACTCGTCCACGACTTCGAGTGTAGCGTCTCCAATCTTTATAAGAGTGAGTGTTACGTGGGCATTTGACTTGACCTTCGTTTTGTCCAATTTTTATGTAGCATAAACATAATCAGCCTATAACGTTCCCACTGTTGGGATACAGGCCTCCACTCTGTGAGGGAATGGGTCTAATGGTATCCACTACTCGGGCTAATCTATAATCACTAATCACTTCTAATCACTAATCCACTACTATGGTCCAATGGTAATCCACTAATCGGGAACAGTGCGGGTTGGTAGATGTCACGTCTTCGAATTTTTGGTCCATAGGACATATTGGTTTCCTCACGATGTTTTCCTTCACCATTTTTGAGAGCAATGGTGATGAAATAAATTACACCTGACTGGGTCTGAATCCACACGGCCTACAACTCGTAAGTCGTGGCCGTTACCAGTGGTTCACCACTGCTCTCTAATTTTTAAGAGTAAGTGGAGTATCTTGTATCGTTCTTCTCCCTATGAAACTACCTTTTGGAAGGGGCGACTAGAATCAATTCTCTTTTTTGTAAATTTTGACGTTCAAAACTGCCTTTTATGTGCCTATCTATATATTATATAAAATTTAAAGGCCTGACTGACTGATATATCAACGCACAGCCCAAACCGTTGGTCCTAGAGACATGAAATTTGGGGATGTGTTCTTTGTGAAGAGTAGGTATTCACAAACAAAGGGTTTTTCGAAATTCCAGCCCTAAGAGGGTGAATGGTGGGAGGGTGAAATTTCACGCGGATGAAGTCGAGGGCAGAAGCTAGTTTGAAATAAATGATTTGACTTTGACTAAGTAGATAACATTTTATTTAAAAAAAATTATAACTATACAATAATAATTGTTCTTTTTGTCTGTTGGTGATCTGACTGAACTAACTTCTTTAAACTAAACTTCAGTCCCGTGCTTATGCATTTTTAGGGTTCCGTACCAAAATGGTAAAACGGAACCCTTATGGTGAGACTCAGTCTGTCACAGATGGATATCTCAAGAACTGCTATTGCTATCAACTTGAAATTTGGAATAGTTTTAGATGACGTTTGCTCAACTATTTTGCAAATAAGAAAGATATAAAAATATATGTATATTTTTTTCAACAGGGACTGAAAGGGGTTCTGAAAAATTCATAAATTGCGCTGACATAAAACTGCAATATACAGTGCACAGTGTTAAAATTCTCTGACGAATGTAGGCCTCGCCGATGAAAAATTAAAAAAATGATGGTACGGAAGCCTCAGTGCGCGAGTCCGATTCGCTCTTGACCGGTTTTTGGCGATATTACTTAATATAATTAATATAAATAAGGAAATTCAAACACCGAATGAACCAAAATATTTCTGTTTGGTAATATATAAAATATTTGTAGTTTTCAGATTTGTTTGTGTGTACTCCAACAATATAGAAGAAACCGTAGTCTGAAGCATTGTTCTAACTATATTGTTTTTTTATGTGCAGAGGCTCCTGAATGGGGTCCTAAGCTGGTGTCAGATCGGTCGTGGTACGGCGTGGGGTCCACTCTGCGAGCGACGTGCGCCTCGCCGCCGGCGCACCCACCAGCTAACCTAACCTTTGCACTGAATGGACGTGAGGTGGGAATGGTCAACTGTTTCCGGACCTTTCATACAGGATACAGATAGCGGGCTGCTAAGTTGCAAGATCCTTTCCTCAAAGCTATGAAGGATTGTGCATAACTTTCATCTACTTATGTTAAAATAATACTAGATTCATGACATCATCAAAACGCACTTGCCGCGCCGGGCTTTGAAAGTGACCTCTTGGACATGGCAGGAATAATACCTGGGATATTTAAGATTAAGACTCAATGAAATTCCTCCTCTGGCCCGTCTTTAGTATTTTGACATTCATTTGTGGATCGCCGCTTCTAGCTAGATATAAAAGAGGGTGAGAGACCATCGATTTCCAAATAATTTCCATGAACCGTAGCTACATCATAATTAAATGAAAACAATAACTTTTCGTGGAGGTGGGTAGATAATAAAACCACCTACACCTGTGTTGTATTCAAAATTTGTGATATTTCATGTTAAAATCAATATTAGTGCTGGCAGCTAGCGGCAAAAGTTAAATATACCTAAAGTATCGCGCTGTAATAATAACTCAGAGAGGTCAGTAGATCGATGTATTATTAATATGCAAGCTAGGCAATGCCCGCTGACAATTCTTTTTCATCGAATAATTTGATTAACATCAAAGGCAGCAATTTATTTCGTACCTGTGCTGTGTCCCCGTTGTAAAAGACGAGTGAAATTGGTGTGACAAAAAATGGGGTTTCCTTTGACATAAGGTAGCCATTTTTGTCCCTGATTGAAGCACTTAACATAGTACATCTTATTAGTAATTTACAGAACACCAATTAACTGTATATTTTTGACTTCATTCGAGTATTTGCAGTTCCTAAACAGTAAACAGTCAATGCAATGCTAATGCCTCCATGTAAGGTTGGTGAACAATTGTTTTGTTATAAGTAGGGTAAGGATCCAACGAACTAATCTCTTTTATAAAGATAAGCTTTCTAATTTTTCGATCAACTTTAATTTACCATATCAGCAGATAAAATAGGTTTAATACAATGAAAAAGGGGTAATTTCTAGTCGTTAAATTAGATGTTTAACAGAAATTAAGGCCACAGGGTGGAGAGGACTTTAGAAACAGTTAACCCGAAGCATATGTTACACCGGGGATTTCGCAGTTCGTACTCGCTTTTTAAACAAAATAGTTTTGCCTTATCTGTGAAAGGATTTTTTAATGACCATGTTTACCATATTTACCTGCTACCTAGCATTAATAAATATTCGTGAAACGGTAGCTGCTGATGATTTATAGGATCTCTGTAAGCGTTTTATGTGACCCAACCGAGCGTTACATATTCAAGTAACACAAAGCAAATTCCTCTCAGCAATATGACAACAAAATATAATTAAGCTCGCATTATTTATCTGACAAACTATGTATATTAAAACTAGCATTCAAAAAATGCGTTTGATCAGCGTCTAACGGGCAGCTACAGACAGGGGTCCGCCATGTCCACGCGAACAATGGAGCAGTTCCTACTTGCTTCACTTTGACGCGACCGATGTTTTTGCCGCCGTCACTGCCCGCTGCGTAGGCGAGTTCATTAATCACAAAACAGCTCAGAGCTATATAAGCTTCCTTTATCTAACGTAGAGCTGTGTAATATCCGTAATATTTCCCGCTCAACCGCTGTGCGTCCCACTATTATATTATATTGTATTTTTCTCAGATCGACATGGATTCTCTTATCCATGAATTGCCGTCCTGGTTCAAATGGGATCCGCCGCCGAAGGCGGAAACTACAACTACGGAGCAGCCAGAAGATGATGTGAATTTTAATATATTCCACGATGAAGGAAACATACAGTATTTGGATGAGTCGTATATAAATTTGCATAAAGAGGAGATTAGAAGGCCTTCGAAGGAAAGTTTGAAGCCGACGTTTGAGAGAACGGGTCCAGATAACAGGCTGCCTTCTGTGGGGGAGGTGTCGTTCGTGGTTAGGAATGAGGCATTCGAGCGAGGCAGTCTCCGGCTGACCTGCATAGCGAGCATATACAACCTGTACGCGGCACGCGCAGAACTAATTTTCGATATGGAGCAACCAGAGGTTGCCTCCGTGCTAGGCGTCCGTAATAGCGCAGTAGGTAAGTGCAATCGATACTTGTATAGCGGCTCCGGGTCTAATTCAGTCAAAATAGACAAAAATATGTCATAACTTAGACAAAATTCGCATAGAGCTGAAAATTGGCAGAGATGTTAAATACATCATTATAAATGAAATGTCAAAAATCCCCTTCGATCCTACTTCTGCAAAAAAAATTATTCAAGGTCAAAAGTACAAAATTAAGGTTTTTTCCATTTTTCTCGAAAACAGTAAGTATTATCGTGAAAATAGATCAGACAAAAGTTGTAGATCATACAATTCTCTACAAAAATGATCCAGTCACTTTTTCTCTTACGACTCACCATTCGTGAGATATCGCGGTTTTAATCGTTAGAAATTTCATATTTTACATAATATGCACACATTTCCGCACCACCTATGAGGTAATGTACTTAGTACATTTTTTTGGTTTCCCCAGTAGGTGATGGAGATAGCCCTTCAATTAACTCCCCTTGACCTGTACATACAGCAGGAAGCGGCGCTAGCCGCCATCAGGCTAATGCATCTGGGCATATGGGGCAAAAACATTACCAGTCCACACGCTAAAATCCTGGACCGGGCGATTGAGTACCAGCCTCTCATCGCTGCCCCGTGTGACAGAACACCAAACCAACCGATGTTGAACAAGAACTACATTATACAAACAGTTCAGGAAGAAAGGGATCAGTCAGGAGTCAATGAAGTGCGCATTTATACAGACAGCTCTAAAACACAAAACGGTTCAGGTGCTGGCGTACACTCCCTTGACCTAAATATTAACTTTCACATACCACTAGGCACACATAGTTCGATCTTTCAATGCGAATGTGTTGCCTTAACCCAAGCTGCAACAGCAGTAAAGCGCTTAGGCATCCGGAACTATGGCATTAAATTCCTATCCGACAGCCTATCTGTGCTCAAAGCTTTAGGAAGCAAACAAATCAACAATAAGCTAATTTTTGAGTGCCATCTAGCTCTGGAGAGTTTATCGACGCCTAATCGTATTACTCTCCAGTGGATCAAAGGGCACAGTGAATCTCTGGGCAATGATGCTGCAGATGAACTTGCGAAGAGAGGCTCTGATATGAGGGTGCTAGGCCCGTACCCACTTCTCCCTTTGCCTTTCTCATAATTTCGTGCGTGGATTCGCCAAAGATCGACCGAACTTCATAACAACAGATGGTCACGGGCAACAGACTGTAGACAGTCAAAATTGGCTTTACCAATGATACACCCGCGATTAACCAAAAAACTTCTCAGCCTGAGCAGGAATAACCTTAGAATAATAATAGGTACAATTACGGGCCACAACCTCCTTAACAAACATCTTTTCAACATAGGCGCCACGGACAGCCCCCTTTGCAGGGGCTGCCTTGATGCCGAGGAATCAGCCGCCCACGTCATCCTGGATTGCGAGGCCGTGGCTTCTCAACGTGCAGAAATCCTCGGAACAATGAGGTCGCTCCGCGAAGCCTGTGAAGCTCCCAGGAAGCTTCTGTGCTTCTGGGTGGAGCTAGGCTGGCTCTGTTAGCCAGAATCCCCACGCACAACGGCCCGAATGCGGGAAAGGGAGTCCCATCATCATTCCCCAGTAGGTATACTCTACGATCTATTGTAATAAAGAAAGTTTGATCAGATCGCATCCTTTTAATTGAAAGAATCCTCGTAGTAATATTGCTAATGAGTAAAGTGGAATAGATTGTTTTTTTTCCACATGTCATTATATAAGATAATTGTCTAATTCTACTTCGACAATTATTTCTTCGTCTTTATTTTCTTCTTCTTGAAGAAGTTCGCTGTTCTAAGAAAAGGGATGCATCAATGTCTCCTCATTAATATCATAAATATCTTCATCTGTTGTATTTCTTTCAATATAACATGTAGAAAAACAACCTATTCCATTTTGATCATTAGCAATATTACTATTCTTGCAATTAATAGGATACGATCTGATCAAACTTTCTTTATAACAATAGATCGTGGAGGATACCTACTGGGGAAACCACGTTAGAAAAATGCGCCAAGTACATTATTACCTCATAGGTGGTGCGGAAATGTGTGCATATTATGTAAAATATGAATTTTCTAATGATTAAAACCGCGATATCTCACGAATGGTGAGTCGTAAGAGAAAAAGTGACTGGACCATTTTTGTAGAGAATTGTATGATCTACAACTTTTGTCTGATCTATTTTCACGATAATACTTACTGTTTTCGAGAAAAATGGAAAAAACCTTAATTTTGTACTTTTGACCTTGAATAATTTTTTTTGCAGAAGTAGGATCGAAGGGGATTTTTGACATTTCATTTATAATGATGTATATAACGTCTCTGCCAATTTTCAGCTCTATGCGAATTTTGGCTAAGTCAAATGTCTATTTTGACTGGACTAGTCGCGAAATAGCGCCGGGATAAAACAGTGCGCCCCTATTCTGGTCATTGCATAATCTTTGCTAGCCTTGACTTTGTCGCATTTTGGTGCAATTTAATACGAACAGTATTTTGAACACAGGTGCTAAATACTAATACATTATTCCCGGCAAGTTCAAAAATTACCTACTATAATTTTTATCACGATAACAATCACTTATAGTTTTTTAGAATAACCGAGTAATAAAGAGAATAATATTCAACCAAGCTCGAAAACTGTTTATACATCCATTGAATGTTGGTTTCACAGTATGCTAAATAAATATAAACAGGAAATGTATCTTGGCGTAAAATCTAGTACCAGAATAAAAGGGCATACAAATAGCCGCGGAACGACTGAAGATAAAGGTGCATAGTCCGGTAATGGGGTTTAGAGCTCGGTTCAAACCAATTTTCCCTTACCAAGACTATAAATACGGCACTATATGTATGAGAGAGAGATTTATTTATCTTCTTATATGCCTGTTATTTAGTGCTACAAACAATAATATTGTTCAATAATGTTTCAGATTCAACATCTCCTAATCTTTGGCGAATACCAACAACGCTCGTCCCGTTATTATACAGCGTGCGGTAGTTTATTCAATAACTAACATTAATTAAGTACAAATTTATTTTTAAGAACTCGCTGTTCGCGTTCAAATGACTCTCATTGTGTACAAATTCATTGAACATATCCAATCTCATGAATTTATATTTTTTCTGTTGTACCACGATGATTTCATTTCGAATATACACCGTGTTCTTCACGTTATCCATAAACTTTGTCAAACGCTTCTACAAATAAAAACTAACAAAGGAAGTAGTACCTACATATTTAAAAAGGCTTCGTTACAAAGATATTTGTAATTTCATTTAATGAAATTTAATTGAGCTGTGCAGTAAGAAAGGGTCTTAACTTAGTTTGACAAGTTTCAGCCCGCCAAATCTTATGAATGAAAATACGTCGTTGCCAATTCGGATAAAGAGGCATGCATATCGGGTGATTTACGGGATTTGTATGAAAATTAACAAAAAATAAGAATTCATTAATGTGTCCATAATTAAAAATGCTTATTTCCATGAGCTGAACATCTGGTCGAAGTTTATGTATAGTGTCCGGAACACGGTGTATGTAGATAGTGTTGCGACAATCGCATAAGATTACTCTAATGTTGTTTTAATTAAAATAATTGTTTATAATTGTTTAGTAATAGGTCGAACTGGCCAAAGATAGGTTTAATAAAATGAATAAATCAGAAGATAAGGGGTTAGATGAATTATATTATACATTTGTAGAAGTTATCGGATAATAAGATAAAAGTCAACTGTTATTTCAAACATACGAGTATATTTTCAAATAATGGTATCAAGAACCGTTTAGAAAAATCTGTAATTTTTATGAGAAATTGAAAAAATTACGGTCCTTATCAAAATTCTAGAAAAATAATAATATATTTGTAAATAATATCATTCCGTGGATAGAATCTGATGAAATAAAAAATATCTTCAAGGCGTAAAACGTTTCTGATATCACGGACTAAAACTACTTGTAAATAATAATGTGATAGCTAATAATTAAAATTATTAATAATAGAATGTCTGTTTCAAAATTACCTATTAGAAAACTTATGCGTACCTTATCTTCCAGAGTTACAAAGTACCAACGGTACGATATTAATAAAGAAATATTAATTTCATTAAAAGTTGGGGCATATTTTTCACCCTTGACGAAGACTGATGAATAAAGATTAAATGAGGGAGATACATGTCATGTGGTTCTGTGTCTTGATTTATATTAAAATCTATACTGTTTTATCGTTAAAAAATAATAATTTTATCAAAAACCTTCATTTTCGAATAACTGGAGATTTTTAACACTAAGAAGAATTTAAATATTTCGGGCGTGTCAGTAAAGTTAGCTATTTGTTATTAAAGATTTGTAAATAAATAGTTATAATATCTAATTTTATGTAAATGAATACGGATGAATAGATTAAAGAAATATGTTGGATTTGTCTAAGTAATGTGTTTATTTTTTACCCATGTGTTTTGTTTCCACTTCAAAAACAAGAAGAGCCCATTTCTTCTTGTTTCGATATTTTATACTCACTGACGGTAAGCTTCAGCGGGTACTTTATGCAGTAGGTAATTCCGTTTACAATGGTCCCAGCATTCTTACCCTCTAAAAAATTACTACAAAAGTTGTATGTTTCGTACTCCCAAAACATTTTCATAAGCACACACTTGGTCCCACATTGTGGGACGACCATAAAACAAATAATACAACACTTAGCCGATATTGATAGCCGACATTTTCGTTCATAGCAACGTACTTAGGAAGAATAACGAAGTAATTTCGCCTTGGAAGAGTTCCACGTAAGCCTCAATCAATCATAGTAGGAGATTCGATTGAGTCCACAATAAACAGTAGAAAATCCAGCCATTATCCTTATGGAGGAAATCATTTATTGAGCAGTTAATGTCGGATAAAATGGATTATTCAGCTTCGAATCAAGCATGATGTATTACTTGTGTGCCTACTTTAATTTGCGAAGGTATGTGAAACTCTTAGGTGCCTACTAAAGATAATAACTTAAACGAAACTTTTCTGAGCACGTGTGTTATCGACAGAATGATGGATTAAAGTGTAATTTGTTTATAACACGAGGCCTTATTTTATCGCCTTATTTATAGCTCGAAATGTGTACCTCTATTTTTTTGTTATTGTGGTAATGTTACCGCCCAAAAATCCATTTACGATCGTTCGGGTAATTCTGATACAGGCATACGTACTCATTACATGGCCGCCCGGGGTAGGTCGAGCGTATCCACAACAAAACCAACAATTTATTTTCCAGTATTTACCAATGTCGGCAACCACCATGTGGCGCTGTTGCAAAACCAATAACAATCAGTTAGCCCGTTCTAAGGCTTTCTCCAGCCGACACTATTGTCTGGACTCTTCGTTAGGCGCGCTCTTTTCATTTACCCAGTTGCATTGATTGGACCAAATCCATCACAGCCCACAGAGTTCCTTTCTGCCTGCCCCTTGATTATTCCCCCAGTTTCGTGAAAATGAAACTTTATGAATTGACGTTGAGGCTCGTGACCCTTAACTTTGAACTCAATAGAAATGGTTTTACAGCGAAATCGAATGAAAAATTCATAAATTATATAGGTAAAGTAATAACAACGTGGGTTTACAAGTTAAATAGATTACGGTAGACGTAGGTTCGTGAGGAAGTTATGGACTTTGAAAATAAAGGGATGCTCATTTAGTTAAGTTAAAATAAATTTACAGTCGTCGGTCTTAAAAGCAAAGTTGGAATTTGTTTGTGATAGCCGCCGGCGTGTTGTGGACAGCCGCTGAAAGCACTCGTGAATGGCGTGTTCACTGTGTTCAGTATTTACGAGTATGTTCCAAAATAATGGGCGTGTAATGAAGCGTTGCGGGGAAAATGTAAGAGTAGCTGAAATTGTTATGTGATTAATTTTACCTAGACAGTCATTCACTACGAGACAAATATTTCGCTTTGTTTTGCTTCATTGTACCTATGTAAAAGGTAGTTTTAATTGCACGTTACAAAGAGCTGCGGACAACCTTGCAAATATTCCTTGGTCATATAAATTTTGATACCTACAGGGTATAATTTCCTGAAGCGAAACTAATTACCTACTAGGTACGGAAGGTTCTACATTCTTCGGTTACTGAACAGTTCTATAAATTATAAAATGAAATTATCATAATTTAAACACGAAAATAATAATTATGGAATTAAATTATCAATGAATATTATTTATTTAGCTTCTAAATTAAGTCTTTACCACTTAAGCCGACCTCAGAGCCCACTCGAAGCCTATTCAAGGGCGAGTGCTCTTTAAACTGAAAGGAAATCCCTCTGAGAAATGAATTAATCCGTGTTTCGCTGAGAATTTGTTCTTTACGTAAATCGGTTCGCATTTTTTTATCCTTTTCGAGCCTTTGTAGCTCCACTGAGCTACGAATATTTGTTAGCATTAAGAAATATTTAAATAATGTTATATAAGATAATACCTACGTTTATGGATGTTAGAAAAGGATTCATTTTCAGAAACAGAATGATAAAATTGGCCTGAAATATAAAACAGACAGGAATGTGTTTCTAAGGAATTTGCTGAGATTACATTACATATATAGGTATCAAATTCAGAGTCATGAACAAAACACCAATTCCAAGCAGGATATAACAGTCGAAGCAACTCCTACAAAACCAACATAGTCAAAACACAATCGACTGCGTTTTCAATAGAAAGAACCATTGATTCAGAAACGCAAAGATAATATCTGTGAAAACAAGGTTTGCGAGAGAGGTTTGACACGAAATATTGTCAGTTTTCCGTCAATATGCATTGTAAAGTATGAGTGATGCGGCCGGTATCGACAGCGGTGACACGCGAGCGGTACACGCGACCTCCTGTCAACACGGACTTGTTTGTTCTGACCTCGTGTTTGCGCGCCTGACGGCCTCACGTCCATGTCCATGTGTGGCTAAATACTCATCATCTTTATATCAATAGCGTCCAGGCAATATGCGATGTCTGCTATAGCAATTTCGGAGGTTGGACTGCGGACTGATTTGGCAATTGGCATCGTGTGCAATTTTGTGTGTTACAACTATAGGTAACTGGTTTGGTTTGGAAATTAGTTGGATGTTCTATAATTTATAATGATGAAAAATATGATCACTACTTATACAGATATTATGATAAATTCTGCAATCTTGGAATTCGCCGTGCCCAATCATTATTTACAGAGAAAACTGTAACGGAAAAATAAACAGTAGTAATTATAAAAAATATTCTGAGAAATATTAAAACAATAAATATTCTGAAACGAAAAAATATTCCTATAACATTATTTTGCAGTCGATGGTCAATATTTTTGTTTTACTTTATTTATTTTTTATTTATGTTAATATTGGTATTCAACTGCCTCCGGTCAGACTGGAAGCCGACCCCTATTTGCTGTGAAAGAAGCTAGGCAGTTGACTTTCTTCATGATAGAAAAGTTAAATTGTACATCTAGCGTATACAACAGACAGAAGAACTTCTTGTTTTGGAAATAAAAACGAACTTTTCTTATTTTAGGCCGTTGCGTTGTGAGGTTTTTAGGGCTTAAATTTTGTTCCTATTACAAAATTTTGCATACATTTTACAAAATTTTCGGTGTACCCGTACCGAAAAGTAGATACTGCCTAGGTACTGAAATTACAAAGGTTGTGTGTTATTTTTGAAGTCTGATTTTACAATGAATTGTAATAGATATTATGGTTATAACAACATGATTTTAATATTTAAAATTAATCATCTGCCTAGCCTTTTTCCAACTATATTGGGGTCGGCTTCCAGTCTAACCGGATGCAGCTGAGTACCAGTATTTTACATGAAGCGACTGCCTATCTGACCACCACAACCCAATTACTGGGTACGTACGAAACTCCTTGGTAAGACGTCTGGTTGTCAGACTTTCGGGCTTCTGATGACCCATAACGTCAAAGATCCAATGACAGCCGGAACCAACGGCTTAACGTGCTTTTCGAGGCACGGAGAGATCTTGGTATGAAAAGATGGTCACCCATCCACGGACCAACCGCGGCAAGCGTAGCTTAACCTGATCGGGCGACCCGTGCGGCTTTTATTACTTAGCCACAAGCCCCTCCTAATATTTGAACATCAATTACTTAGGTAGGTATACTTCAGGTATATAAACATTAATACATAAGTATATAAACTCACGTCTTCTTCCCAAAGGGGAAGGCATAAACTACAGAACGCCACCTGCTACGATTAAAATTAATCTAGTCATATCGTCGCACGCATGACTAAAAGTCCTATCTCATTTTTCTAATTTTTTGGCTGATTTGGGTTCGCAGACAGTTACATTTTTCTATTCGTGATTCGACACTACTCCATTTTTTTTTAAATGGAGTAGTGTCGAATCACGAATTTATCTTCTGTCCTTTTCTTAATATAATAGATAGAAAAAGATGCACTGAACTTAAATTTAATTTAGTTTGTGAACAACAGAATCTTCACCAATATAATATATGGGTACCTACCTATGGGTAGTCTAGGACTAACGTGTAGTTAAGTAGTTATCTTTCTCATCTTTTACTCTAAATCAGAACTTATAAATTATTCAAAATTGCTACGTTTTTTGTAATTGCGTAACACACTAACAGTAGCAATGGAGTTCATGTTGACAGTTCAACAATATCCATCGCGTCATTTAAGTTGTTGAGCAGACAAATTGTTCAAACATATGAATCAATGGATTAGTAATAGCGAGTGCTGTATTGATTTTCACCTGCAACATAAACAAGCAGCCGAATAGACTCAAAGCGCTTTATTATTTAACTGACGTCCAAAGCGGCAATTCCAGGGAATTTTAATACGGCAACAAAAGAGTTATGCACAAGAGTTAGGCTATTTCAGTACTAGTGCCAACAGAAACGTAAGCCTGATTCTACGCTGTCTCCAGTTTATCATGCGGGTATAACAAACGGCTGCTACGGGTATTAGCTCCACTTATTTTATTTACACTCTCATTCTAGTTTCACTGATATAGGAATATTTTTAAATGGAGCCTTATCATTTATTCTCGGTTCATATAAACAAAAACGAACCGCTTTGCTTGCATTTTATATTGTCACAAACGGGGCATATAATGAGACTAGCACTTTGCCCGCGACTTCGTCCGCGTGTATTTCGTACTTTCCCCTAAAACTTTCGAAAACGTATGATTTATGATCTTTATCATTTATTTAGATAAATAAGTATTCGGGCCAATTTTTAATTTTATGATCACCCCGCTTTTCACCCCCACAGGGGTGCAAATTTGAAAAATCATTTTTGAGTTGTGTTCTTAACTTGCCTCAAAGACCCATACCCATTTTCGAGTTAATGGAAGCAAGCGGTAAAATGCACTCCTTAATTTTTATAACCCTTTTCCACCTTGGTAGGAGTCGATTTTTGAAAAACCCTAAAACACATACCTACTTTTTTATTTTTTGCTTTAGTAGTACCGGGTTTCGACTTAATCCGACAGCGGTTTACATATTTTTCTAACCTATCAACTTTGTCACCCCCTAAATCCTCTGTGAGGTTTTTTTAAACTAGTAGTGACATTCTTTATTATTTACTGACCCAAATATTGTAAAGTTTCTAGTTTATTAACCAAATGTATAAGATTTTTCATATAAACTGTATCCCCGCTTTTCACCCCCACTGGGGTGGAATTTCGAAAAATCGTTTGGGATGTGGTCATTACTTGACTCAAAGATTATTCATACCAATTTTCATGTTAATCAAGCCACGCAGTAAAACCCTCCCCTGTAAAATTAAAATACCCTGTTTCACCTCGTTAGGGATAGATTTTCGAAAAACCCTGATAAATGTTGTTGTTTATTTTTGATCTTAAGTATAAATAGTAAGAGAGTGGAGTTAATCGGACTGCTCGTTAAAATTCTTCCATACAAATTTTGACAACCCCCCCCCAAACCTCCTTTAGGGAATAGTTTAGAAAAACAAAAAATGCCAAGTTTCATAATTTATTTAGATAAGTATTCGTGACAAGTTTCAAGTTTATTGACTCAAGAAATAAGATTTTTCATACAAACAAAATCACCCCTTTTCACCCCCTTTATAGGTTGAATTTCCAAAAACCAAGTGCAAAATTTCACATTGCTAGTCCCAGTAGTTTCGGCTGTGCGTTGATATATTATCACCCAGTCAGTCAGTCAGTTTACCATTTTATATATATGTACTCGTATATAGAAGATTCGTAAGCTAATTTTACCTGTGATAGCTATTTCCTTATGGAAGGGTCTACGATACAAAGCTATGAGGTCTTTGCTTCATTATTGGTAAAGATGCAAGAGTTTTAATTTTAATCGATAATGGGCCGTAAATTATAGAACCCGGCCATTAAATGATACAGCTTCGGTGATGGTCAAACATTAAAATTAAGGGGGATGCGCTAAAGTAGCCTACGAAATTGGAAATTTTCTTACGTTTTTTTGCAATTTGCGGGTTAGTGTCAGGTTTTATGTTAATCAAAATATGATTAGCGGCCATAAAAAATGTGCATCTACAGAATTATAAAATTTTTTATATAATGTATCTCACTATTTACTAAATTAAACTACTAACTATACAAATAAATACAAAAACAAAAGAACACTTAGGCGTTGAAGTACTCGTCCCAATCGCTGTTATACGGAAATGTACCCAGAAGATTTATAATAATTACAAGAATTTGTTAGCAAAATGTGTTTTGACCTTTTAGTGGCTAACAAACAGGTGGTCCTCCAGCCGCTTATCAGCAATACCCTATCACAGGTGCGTTACCATCCCAGACACGAAGCTGAAATATCCCATGTTAAACCGAAACACAACACGTTGCAGAAATAGTTACGTTATTCTACGTTTAAAACGTTATTCTACGTTGGCTTCGTTGAGTTAGTGGTCGCAATCGCTACTACTGAAAGTCTTATTGAGTTTTTCTATCAGAAATTTCTCCGTAGCAGCCTGAAGTCTAGATTTGTGCCCGGTTGATGACAAAGTCAAAGTCAAAGTCAAATCATTTATTTCAAATAGGCACATGAAAGGCACTTTTGAACGTCAAACAATAGTCTCGCCTCCTATATTACATGGGACTTAAACATAATGGACGAAATATGGATGTACTATAGGTACACCTCTGCCTAACCCTTTCGGAATTACAGGCGTGATGTTATGTAATGACACATTTTCACTTATATAAGTAATTAATTTTCTTTGAATTGTTACTAGTGACGTAATTATCGGAACTTCAACTGGCGTCTGTTATTTTAATTTCCAGTATTCCGTGAAACAAGCACTCGATTGGTACCAGGATCTCCTTCAGTGAGTGTATTCAACTTTTTGATTGAGCACTCTTCATCCTTACTTTATTGTTTATGCTCAACATTGTGGAGATCAAAGCTGTTAAATTGTTAGTGTGGAATGCTTTGTCTAAAACGATCTGTATTTATGGTAATTAAAATTAATATTATAGTTTTTATTTCAATCAACTATGAGCAGATATGGAGTAGGTAAGTAGGGCTTTGCAGAGTAATTTCTTCATTAGGAATCCACTAGACATTAGACTTATAAGGCATAGTCTAGCTTGACCGGTCTGTTAATGCAAGCCCCTTTTTTTCAGGATGGGAAATCATCAAATGACCCCTCTCGCTTTGGGTGGAACGGAAGGGAGTGTCAGACTCTTACTGACTAAAACCCACCCGTGTTCCTTCCTTAGCCCTTTATGTTCCAGGCCAGCGGTAACCCTTTCGGACAATCCTGCTGACCTATTGCAAGCCCTTTAAGTGTTCGTGTGTGGTCAGACTTGGTTAGTGCAACTGCGATAATATCTGCTGCTGCACTGTGTTAATTTTAGAATGTCGTGTAACTCTGAGTTTCTGATAAACCATGGAAATATTAAGGTAAAAAGTAAAAAATAACTACACAGTGGATCCCAAGCAGCAGAAAACTGCAACGCTGCAGGCCTAGGAGGAGATGGCAGGAAGAACTAGTCTTTTTTCATACGGATTGGTCACAAACTGCGGAAGATAAGTAAAAGGAGAGAAAAGAGGCCTTTGTCCTGCAGCGTGACACAAAAGTCTGACAATATTCATACTAATATTAGAGATGCGAAAGTGTTTCTGTTTGTCTATCTGTCTGTTACCTCTTCACGCATAAACCGCTGAACCGATTTAGATGAAATTTGGTATAGACATAGTTTGAGTCCCGGGAAAGGACATAGGATAGTTTTTATCCCGATATTCCACCGCGATCGAAACTTATGCGGGTGAAACCGCGGGGCGCTCCTAGTAACACAATATATTTTATTTAAAAGTATATTTAATTTATTTTACTAATATTTAATACAACTCTTTACACTGGGTACAAATTTAAATGACTAACTATACAAATAAAAACAAAAGGACACATATGCATCAAAGGGCTAGTTCACATTGCTTATAAAACGGTCAAATGTCTGCCCTAGATCTTTTAAGACTGATTAAGTACTGTCAATAATGCAGGGTACCATCCGCACTTGGTCGATATACCGACTAGTAGCGCTTCTCCTTCACATTTATTATGTGTACGGCCAAAGTGTAGAACCCTCTGCCAGCGTCTGTATTCCCTTTCACATATAACCCGTCAACCTTCAAAGTAAGGGTGAATAGGCATCTTCTGGGCGTGCTCGGTCCGTCATAGACCTCATCCATCACTTTCCACCAGGCGAGATCGAAGTAAAAAAGAGCTGGGAAACGCAACGCATAATGCTGGCCAATGTCGCAATAAAAAAATAAAAAAAAACGATTTTCTATTTAGCAGGTCAGCATTTACAAAGGCATGTTTTGTGTCAATGTAGTAAATAGGTAGTAATGAATCCATTACCTACGATATTGTTTCATTGATAAGTAGTGTATTTTATATGAATGAATCATCGCCTTTCTATATTACTTATAATCTTTTCCTGCTCAAATATTATGTAGGTATGAGCAGACACAATGAATGAATGAATGATGAATAGTGGCACAATCATTTCTATAATCCTAAATACAATAGGAAAAGGATAAAAAACGATAATGACAGAGTTTGTTCCATATAAGTATTATTTTTATCTAACACATCTATATATTGATAACACAGGAAGTAATTTGAAAACTAAAAATCACTCAATGACTCTCTGGTATTAACCTAAGCTAAATTTAGAGCCGTATACGATTTAATTGATGATAAAATGTAATTCGATAGTGCATAAATATGAATTAACTTTATAATAAGCTTGATATTAATCTTATTATCCTATTAACTTCTTTTATTACTTCAAATCATAATTCTGACTAATCGAAGCGTCACATCACTGGTTGCTTATCAGCGCTAAAATCTTTCACTATTTTCCTCAAATCTGCATGTTGTAGGTACATAAATTATTTATATGTGACCCGCGAGTACACCAAATCCGTGTGAAATATGTATTTTACATAACGTGTATACAAAACTATATGCATTACAAAAGGTCATCAAAATAGTTAAAAAAATATAACACATGCGCACACACAACAAAGCCCTATATAACACATGTGTGATATTAATTAATTTATTTATTTAATGAAACTGCCTTAGACATCTCTACCAGTCAACCAAGGTTGGTGAAGAGACAAGATGGCAGGTGCTCTTTTTGAGAGGAGTTAACACTCAAAATATTAAAAAGTTAACATAATTAATCTTACTAATATTATAAATGTGAAAGTTTGTGAAGATGTTTGAATGTTTGTTACTCAATCACGCACAAACCGTTGGACGGATTGGATGAAAATTAGAACATAGATAGACAATTACCTGGATTAACACATAGGATACTCTTTATCGCAATATTCCCACGAGATCAAAATTTACGCGGGTAAACCGCGGGGCACTGCTAGTGTAAGTATATATTATAGTAATTATGTATGCGTCTGTATTATAAGTTTATAACACAAGTACATAACTTATGTTACTGTTAGTCTGCATCACCCCACTGCTGGACAAAGGCCTCTCTCCTTGACTTCTTATTTACCTATTTGTATACCTATGTTATTTATAATTGAGTAACAAACATCCAAACATCTTCACAAACTTTCACATTTATAATATTAGTAGGATTATACAAGGTGCCAGGGACATTAACGCACAACTCGTTACCATGGATTCAATATCGATACCGGAAATTTCAATTGTCGTAAAGGACATTTTGCCGAAAATGAGTTATATACATATTTGGAATCAGCGTCGCGAGCTCTATCGATTGGTATATTTGAAATATTTCTATCTTTAAAAAAAAGCCCTTTACGACCTGGGTTTTCAACAGCTCTAGCTCGATTTTTTTTACTATTTGGGATGTATCGTAAAAATAATTTTCAATAGGGAGCGTAAAGTCATTTTTTAATTTATTTATTAGGTTGTAATGTCATTTTTGCATTGAACTTGTTATACGACATTATAAACAATATCGATACCAGAAATTTCAATTGTCGTAAAGGATATTTTGAAATTTCAATTGTCGTAAAGGACATTTTTCAGATAAGCCAAGGTACGGACGCCAGCACATCAACCTACCACAATCTGTCAGATTTCTTTAATAGATTTTCAACTTTATCGCTAAAGCATAAGGTTCAAAGTTGATTGGGAAAATCTGACAGATTGTGGTAGGTTGATGTGCTGGCGTCTGTACATAAATCTTTTATGGGGTACTGTGTTAAATGTTACAATAAAATACCTTGTGATATATTGCAATTAAATGAAAGAAAATTTAAAATTCACATTAAACGTACACTTTGTAAACAAGCATACTATAAATTAGAAGATTATATCCAAGATATGTTTCCAAGAACGCTTGGAAACATGCTGGTGCTGCTCCATAGGACGATCTAAAGTCTAGACAAAATCAAACGGGTTGCTAATTTAATTGTAAATTTAATCTTTTTTTTATTTAAATTGATTTACATTCTGTAACTACTTAACTCACACCCTGACTTATTACCACACCATGTATCTATTAGATAATTAATTTATATGTCATGGTTTCATTTTTAATTCTTTTACCTATTGTGGTATAGTAATTTTATTTTAGGTGCATAGTCTTCACATATTATAATTACATAATTAATGTATGCAAAATATTGTAAAACATTTAAAAAGAGTAACGGTGGAGTTTCTTGCCCAGTCTTCTCCATACGAAAACTACCTTTTGGAATGGGCGACTAGAATCAATTCTATTTGTTGTAATTTCTGACGTTCAAAAGTGCTTTTTATGTGCCTATTTGAAATAAATGCTTTGACTTTGACTTTGAAACAATAAATAATAGATAAAAACGAAAAGAGAGATTTATTATTCTAAAAGACCACTATGTTTTGAAAAAAATATTTAGTGTTTATGTTTAATTACTAATAATTTTAAAAGACTGAAGTTACTTGTCATTTAATTATACTTTAGAATATCAATTGTTTGAGTTTTCAGTTCTGGTGGGCTAAATTTGTTATTATTTTTGGTTATTTTAATTATATCTATACTTAATATTATAAAGCTGAAGAGTTTGTTTGTTTGTTTGGTTGAACGCGCTAATCTCTGGAACTACCAGTCGGATTTGAAAAATTCTTTTTGTTTTTAATAGCCCAATTCTCGAGGAAGGCTATAGGCTACTTAACATCATGCTAGGATCCTTAGGAGCCGAGCAAAAACCAAAAAAGGCAGAAAACAGGTAAACGAATTAAAAGCGCAGGCAGGCGATGTGACGGGGTGGGTCGGGGGAACAAGAAATTTCACGAGGACGAATTGGCAGGCAGAGGCTAGTTTTAAATATGAGACTGTTTTGATCAATATTGTTTGAGTTTCATTAATAATTATTAAAAAAAACTAGTTAGTAGATTAGTTTATTAGCTGATTATTCAAAAAATTTAGTTGTTTTTCAGCATTGCAACGATTACTTGCGATTTAAATTAAAAAAATAGCATCACATTTTGTTTAAATTTTGAGTTCCTATTAGAATAACATTCTTGTTACTTTTTTTATAAAATATTTTGATAAATAAATAAAAAATAATAAAAAAACCTTTTATTTCACCTAGTTTTACTACCTATTGTAGGTATTTCTTAACTAGATCTTTAGTTTTTTGTTCCTTTTACCCCCTTAGTCTCTGATTTAATTGACTTGTACTACCCATTAATGATCAAGATTAGTCCTTTGCGACTCATCTGACTTTACTATAACCAATTTTTCGTGGCTGTAAAGGACTTAAGTTCTATTTTTGTGAGCTGTAAAGGACTCTCATTTTCGTCAATAGTTAAGTTTGGTTTATTTTATTAATTTAAAGGGATAGAACACGAAAAAATAGTTGGGGTTTCTTTTGACATCATGAATATTGTACTTTGTTTGAAAAAGTTATGAGTTAAAAACAATTATTTTTTTTGTTTTTTGTCTCTACTGAAAAGTCGTGTTTTGTCCTTTACGACAATTGAAATTTCCGGTATCGATATGATTCTGGGTTGAAATTTTAGCCGGTTATTTTTTTTAAATATGTTATGCTAATCGGTCAAAATGTATAGAACAGAAAATATATTTTTTTTATGAACCGAAGAAAAATTTCAACTCACTGAACCATGGTAACAGTTTGTGCGTCGATAACCCGGCCACCCTGTTTATATAATATATAATTATGTTTTGTACACAACAACTCGTTTACCAAACTTGTTGAAAATAAGTAGGTCTCGCAACTTGAACGTGTACATGCGAGGCTACACCCACGATGCAAGTGCCATAGGTATTTCATATGTACGTATTGTTTACATTGAAAATGAACTAATATCGAAATATCGAGACGAGAAACTCAACGAACGAGTATCCAATAGGATTCGAACAGCGTTATTTTCAATATATTTGTATAAAATTCAGCGACAGTCCACGTAAATTAGATCAGCAGTAGTAGTAAATTAAGGCATCCTTTCTTTGTGAAGATGATACGGCGACGGAAGGAGAGATAATCTCATTAGAATGACGAACTTAGTTTGGGCTACTAACTAAGTTTCGCTCATAAATACTGGCACAAAATGTCTCCGCCAGCTGGCAGTGTCTTAAAAAGGATATAATAAACAAGTGCCGCTTGATCTTCGGGACATAACAAGAGTTTATTAAACTTGAAGACTGTGACTCCATTAAGTGAACCAAAATGATAAAATAATTAAATGTAGGTATTGTTTGTTTGTTGTTTGGGATGAGGTAAAATGCCCAACAAATGTCAAGCCGTCACTCAAGTGAGCCGCAAACAGAAGCGACTCCAGTTTAGCTGTGAGCTCATGTGTACCAACATTTATTAAATTAATAAAGAATTTTTTCGTATATTTTCTCGTGGTCCTACTATTTTGTCGTACCAGCAGGTCCACGAGGGTATGTTATTGCTGTGGTTCCACTGAAGTTTTGAAACTAAAATGTACCTCCTGTATAAAGAAATTGACTGGATAGGTGTGGATTGTCTCAGTTTCAGTCGTCATAAGTATTGCTTTCTTAGTGAGTCGACATCACTTTTAGTACATACTTCTTATTAAAAATATCGTTGATGACTTTTACTTCATTTTGACCAATATCCTTTGTCTATTATGTCATTACATGTCAAGCCATCTTTGGTTAATTGTCGCTAATCGGTAATAATAAATAAACTTAAGACAAAATTAATATTAAATATGTTTGGGGAAATAACTTATTTAAATAGAAAAGGCGGAATTGATACTTCTCTTAGATGGTAGACAGTACTACAAGCAGAGAGAATATAAGAACGGTAATATAATATGGAATTGTCGCTCGTCTAAAAAAGAAAGGTGCCATGGTTCCCTCACTCTTATGGTAAATTATCATCATGGGCATTTCAATATAAACCGTGTGTGATAATTAATTTTTAATAATAATCCGTTTTCTAAATATTTTTTTAGGGTAAAGAAGTTTTGAAAACTAAGGAACATTCTTGCTAGGTATTTTTTTCTAAAAATATAATTGATGGATGCATTGACTATATTTTATGAAGAAATATGCTCTACGTACTGATATACCAATACCACAATTTTCATGCAGGAAAAAAATATATTGTTGGATCAAGGTATTAGTTTTACAGATCAAATACCTTCTTTAAAAACTGTTCTAACTTCTTTGTACAAAAGTCGCAAAAAAACGTTTTTTAAAGACTTGGAGTCGGTTACAATCCCGTTACAGTTTATGAGTTTTCTACTTGCTGATTATCACGATGTGGACGAAAACTCTCGTGTTATTGTGTTTTGCTCTGAGGAAGCAAGAAAATTAATTTAAATTTAATAAACATTTTCCTGTCGAGGAATATTTCATGGATGGAACTTTAAAATGTTGACCTAAGCCATTTTACCAATTGTACTCATTACACGGTGATAAATCGGGTGGTACGTCAGCAGAAGCAAAATTAAATGTAGTAACGCTGGTTTATGCGCTTATGTCCGGCAAAAGCCAAAAGACATACACTGCACTATTTTCGATGATCAAATCTCAAATGCCGAATAGGTCTCCAAAAAAAATACACTTGGATTACGAAATTGCTGCTTCAAATGCTATAAGTACTTTATTTCCAGCAATTGTAATAAAAAAGTGTTATTATCATTTAACCAAGGCAATTTGGAAAAAAGCCATTGATGAAATTAAAATTACAGGTAAACTCGAACGAAGAATTGTTGGCCTTTGTATGAATTTGGCATTGTTGCCTGAAAATCTATTTAATGATGGTGTTAGTTTCATAAAATTTGAAAGCCCCAGTACCCACAAAAATTCCAAATTTTTAAAATATATGGAAAACAATTGGTGAAGGAATGAAGATAACAGATCTCAGTGGTGTATATACGGTGAACGCCATCGAACTAATAACACTGTTGAAAGTAGGCATGCGCAACTCAAAAATAATATAAAGAAAAAAATAGTGTCACTTTTGCGGTTATTAAATACATTAAGGCTCGTACACACAGGCGCGACGCGACACGCGAAACAAAGGCACCGCTCGTTGCGCGACTTGCGGTACCTTTGTGTCGCGTGTCGCGTCGCGCCTGTGTACACGAGCCTTTAAGCGAAATGGAAAACGACACTGGTTATAAAAATGAACCACATCGGCGACAAGAAAAAATTATAGATCGAAATGATTACACTCTAAAATGTCAATCAGAATTAATTCATGGTGATATATCAACCGGTCAGTTTTTAGATAAATTAAGATAAACTTTTAACTAATTAAAACTTAACTTACAATTTTATCATAATTTATCTAAAAAATTAC
Source organism: Luperina nickerlii (assembly GCA_963855955.1). Classification (NCBI taxonomy): domain Eukaryota; kingdom Metazoa; phylum Arthropoda; class Insecta; order Lepidoptera; family Noctuidae; genus Luperina; species Luperina nickerlii. The sequence continues at coordinate 13,090,672 of OY979669.1, forward strand.
GGTGGTTTTATTAACACCATGAATTTATTCTAATTGAGATTTTAGAATGTTATCAAGTAATTAATTACCTACTAAAATATTAATGAAATGTTATTTTTTTTTATAAACCATTTAGGTAATGCAATATTGTAATTTTTATTTGTATTATTATCAATGAGAAAAAAAAATATACCAACATGAGCACTTCGGCTTTGGCAACTTGTTATAAAAGCGGTTACTGTTTATAAGAAATGACTATCTTGTTTTAGTCACAATATAAAAAACAATCACAATATAAAAAACAATTTCATGTTTACTACGTGTATTTATAATTATTATGGAAGTCGATTCTTATTTTGAAAAGTCCTAAGTTTTTGCGAACATCAAAATGCTTGCTAAGATATAAAGAGAAGGCAGTATGACGACTGAAACTGAGACACGCCCCACACCTATCCAGTCAATTTCTTTATACAGGAGGTACATTTTGGTTTTAAAACTTCAGTAGGACCAACAGCAATAACATACCCTCGTGGACCTACTGGCAGGACAACATAGTAGGACCACGAGAAAATATACATTTCATCATCCCTTTTATAGCAAATGAATAATGACCTGGTTTAACATAGTTTAGAGCACGCTACAATGTAATAAAGTAAGAATCTCTATGTTTATTATTGTATCTGAAATTTCATCCAAAGCAGTTCAGCCGTTTCTACTTGATTCAGTAACAAACATACAAACTTTCACATTCATAAAATTAGTAGGATATACAAATCAATTATGAAATGGAAATACATTTCAGTTGGTAGGTATGATACCAAAAATTGACAACGACAATAATTAAATAATTTGTTGGACAATAATAATACTTAATCGTTATTACATAGGAAAGTGGTCACAAATTGTCTGAAGTCCCTGACACTTGTACAGACGCGAGACGCCAGCACATCAAGCTACCCGAAACTGTCAAATTTCCCCAATAAATTGTGAACCTGATGCTTTAGCGATAAAGTTGAAAATCTGTTAAAGAAATTTGAGAGATTTGAGACATTTGCATTTATAAAATTAGTATGGATATATCCAGCTTTCCTCACGATGTTTTCTTCCTTTATTTATCCCTAATTATAAAATGGTACCAGGAGATGCAGACAAAAATATATGCTATAAGGATTACAACGTAGGTACCGTAATTAAAAATATTACGAACATCTTTTAGCAAGTTTTTATTCTCTAAGCTGCTTTGTAGGCCATTCATGTAATATTCACATACATACATAGCCCGATTCAGCATTTTAACAAAACGTAGCAACTGTATCAAATATTATTGAAAAACGAAACGTATTATATAGTTAATTATTTTTTGTCCATCCAGAAACTTTGGTAGAGATTGCTTTTAGCGATTAGCCCGCCCTTTGTAAAACTTATTAATCATTATATTTTAACTTGTGTTTAATGTGGCAACACAAAAGCGTAGCTATCGTGAATCGATACTAGCCTTGACGTTGTAGAAATTACAATTAAGACCTACTAACAAAAAGAAAAGTTTCCAAGAATTTTCCGAAGAGGAAAAATCAAACTATAGGTAAAATTCAGGGAAATTAATTGTTAACCTCCAACTTAAATTGTCCGTATATTAAATTAAATAACAACTGCTATTCTTTGACAGTTCTATGATTTGCGTATATAGGAAATTTTGAATTTCACGGGCTACCTAGTGCATCCAAATTCAAAGTTTCTTACGTTTTTTGCAATTTGTAAGCCAGTGTCAGGTTGTATGTTGAACAAAATATGATTCGCGAGCGTCACAAGTATGTATTTACAGAATTATAATCATTATTAAAATCATCAATATTACCCTTTAATTTCACATAGCCCTCCTGATTGATATTTCATGAAATAATCATTCACTAGGATTAGGTATATGAACTTGTGAAGGCCACAGGAATCCGTTGGATGCAAGAAGCACAGAACCGGTCGAAGTGGAGGTGCTTGGCTCCCCCAAGCACCTCCACTTCGACCGGTTCTGTGCTTCTCGCATCCAACGAATTTCTGTGGCCTTCACAAGGTCATCGGACCCCCTTGTGGGAGGCCTTCCAATGCTACGTCTTCCGATACGTGGTCGCCACTCCAGAACATTTCGGCCCCATCAGCCATCTGTTCTGCGAGCAATGTGCCCTGCCCACTGCCACTTAAGTATGGCAATTCTTCGGGCTATGTCGGTTACCTTGGTTCTCCTGCGGATCTCCTCATTCCTGATTCAATCACGCAAGGAAACTCCAAGGAAAGCCCTCAAGCCTATGTCCAGCAGTGGACGTCTTTCGGCTGAAATGATGATATAAACTTAGAGGGTTGTATGAATTACGCAGACAACCCTAGCGCTTCCCCCATAACACGCCAAATTGACGTTTCTTTCATTCTTCAAATATTCTAAAGTAATATTCAAAGTTAATATGTTATGAACAAATCACATCGTATAAGTTAATGTGTTTGCCTCCGTCCGGTGGGGCCGGTAAAAGGTCGATGTTTATTGCTTATCTTATTTACGAGAGTTTTGATACGGGACTCTACTTGAAGCAGTTCCATCCCGACCCTGACTTGGCATTCCATTTAATATTTAGTAGGATTTTCACAAAATATTTGTCCAAATGAGAGGGGCTTGTGGTTAAGTAATAACAGCCGCACAGGTTGATCGATCAGGTTAAGCTACGGTTGGTCCGTGGATGGGTGACCATCTTTAGGTACATACCAAGACCACTCCGTGGCTCGTGGCTCCGTTGGTTCCGGCTGTCATTCGTGGATAGATGTCCAAAGTCTGATAACCAGTCTTACCAAAGTCTGATAACCAGTCTTACCAAGGGGTTTCGTATTACCCAGTAACTGGGTTGTGGAGTTCAGATAGGCAGTCGTTCCATGTAAAATACTGGTACTCAGCTGCATCCGGTTAGACTGGAAGCTGACCCCAAAATAGTTGGGTTTTCCCAACTATGTTGGGGTCAGCTTCCAGAAATTTGGACAAATTATCTGCCTAGCCTTTTGGCTAGGCAGATGATTTGTCCAAATTTCTTACCTGCTTCCATGACTGGAAATGTTTAGAGAGCATGTTAGAGAACTGGAAATGTTAGAACATGAATGATTTAATTCTGAGGCGGCACGAAGTTCGTCGGGTCAGCTAGTAATATTATAAACACGAAAGTGTGTCTGTCTGTTACCTCTTTACGCTTAAACCGCTGAATCGATTTAGAAAGAAAGAAAGAAAGAAAAGAAAGAAAATACGTTTATTTGCGGCAAACATGACGCATAAAAATAAAAATAACAAACAACAGAAAAACAAAGTAACAATTTGGGAGAGAGTAGAGAAAGAAGAGAGAGTATTTAGATGAAATTTAGTATAGAGAGTCCCAGAAAATGACATAGAATAGTTTTTATCCTGATAGTCTCACGGGATCGACACATATGCGGGTGAAACCGCGGGGCACTGCACACATATAAATTCTACAAGGCGGCCTTATAAAAATCCTAAAAAGTCTAATTAATGCCAGACTTAGAACTGAAAACGTAAACACTGTTTTAAATAGGGAATATGCATGATTTTTTTTTTATTTAAAAAATGTATCCTCGTTCATGTAATAAACAGTTTAGTAAAACTGTTTTTCGGATAACTATGAAATTAAAAAAGATATGAGCCATCGAAGATTTGTTTCTATCTCTTTCTCGCAAAACGAAATTTAACACGGAGTTTATATGGCCGTAGTGACATGTGACGTCACAGTCTATGTCGGATCTCTCTGTCTAATTGGTGTGTAATCAATAGTTTTAAATGCTCATATCGGCCGTGTTTCTTGGCCGATTTTAATTTTAATTTCACTTTTTGTCATCTCTACTACGGTATTTTCATATTTTGTTAATAAATGCCATGAAAAAAATTATTATCATATTCCCTATTGTGAATAACAACGGACTATTTCATCCATGATTTTAGGTGACTCATTTTGACTCATTTTCTAGTACGAGATTTGCTTCGCAAATAACTGTGTCGAAATCCGATTTCCTGTTACTGGCAGTTTAATTAAACAGGCAGTAAAAGTGCCGCATTTGTTTAGTAGTCATGCCCATTTTTTTTTCGTGTATTACGCAGCAAAATTGAAAAAGTATACAGACCAAAATGTTTCTTATAAAGTCTGAGGGCTACTTTTCGTTGGTTAAAATTCTGTTTTTGAGCATACGGGAGGCTAGTCAACAAATTAGCTATGGAACAAACCAAGCGTGTCATAGAAGCGGCGAGCAACCGTTCTGTTACGCAAACGGTTGCTCGCTTGTTGTCATGAGTATTTTTTACACTCATTAACAAGCTTTTGTTAACGAGTGAAAAAATACTCCTGACAATCAATCACAAACTCTATGAATTAATTGTATAAGTTTGCTAAGCTAAGGTTTTATTTTGTTTTTATCTTCTTTTATTTTGGAAGTCGTTTGGGATTGGCTACCTGCCTAACCAGAGCGTGGTGATTGCGTAACACACTATCAGGAGCAATGCGCATGCGTAGCAATGTGTATGTGCTTTTTGACATTTCAAAAATATTCATTGCGTTATTTACGTTGTTGTGCAGACATTTTTTTGGAAATAGTTAAATAATAATAGTAAATCCACCGCCGTATCTCTCCGTTGACATCGTGGTGGGGCTTGCGCGCTCCGAACTCTAGACCTGTGCCTGAAGAGTTTACTTTGCCGGAACAGGTCTAGAGTGAGGAGCCAGACCAAGAGAGATACAGAATCCCGCAGGGCAGCATGTGGTGAGCTGTTGGGCAATAGCGACCCTACGGACCCTATCTGCCGGGAGATGTTTTGTTCCTCACCTCTGGCCGGCTGGAGTGAACAATGACGGGGAACAGAGCTCCCACCTCATTCTTGCCTTTATTGGCCGGCTTGAGTGGAGGTTCGCAAGAGCAAACGTGCTCGGAGGAAGGTAGTATTCCAGTAAGATGCTGGTAGAGATCTTGACCGTACTTCCGGGATTGTCCTGATAGCCGTGGACTACCTCTCCAATTGTCATAAGCACCTCAGGATATGTTGCCCCCTTGTCGCTACGTCACTATGTGCAAGCGATCGTTTTCGGGGGCCCATTATTGAGTGTGCAAGTCACCTCCTGCCATTTTATGTGTAATTTATATAAAACATTGGTCAGGCATAGACTATAGACTTTTCATAGTCCTCAATAACCAGTTCACTTTAACCACCCAAACCCATAATACAATATCTTTGTTTCCATATCCTGCAATAGTCCTACACCAACCAGGGGTTTTCCTTGGGTGCACTTGCATATTGCGAACAGGGATAATCGTCGGTTGGTGCCTCATTTTATTAAAAACGTCTAACGGGCCTCTGCGAGTTGGCTTCGTCCCCTCGTACGTCTTGCAAAGGTCCGGGACGCCAGGGTCCTGAGAAATATCAAAAGAGGAAAAATAATAATAATGATACTTTTAAATTGCCAACACTGCTTTTACTACAATGCTCCAATTAAAAAAGTATGCAATAAAATCGAATGAATCGTATGTGGGGTGTTACACATACGATTCGATCAACTGAACTCAGAAAAGCTAAAAAAATATTTTATAATTAATGAGTATATTTTTATGGGCATACTCTATTGCTTTAAAGCAGTTTTAATTTTGAGCATTGTCCTTTTCCGAACATATGAAGCAATATCCTTCAAAATTATTCAGATTGAGATTAATGATAGTGTGTTACGCAATTAGGGTGCAGATGCAGCTGAACTTCAATATTTACATTGAGAGACTGCAATCTGGAGACCAAAACTTAAACTGGGCAATTTCCCGATATTCTAAAGTTAAACGTAAACCAGCTGTGAGACTTTAGAGTTGCTGGGTACCCGTAATGACAGTCATGGACATTCGTAAAACAACCGAACAGAAACTGAGGATCTTGAAGTCTCATTCCCGATATTCTAAAGTTAAACCAGTTGTGTGACTTTAGAGTTGCTGGGTACCCGTAATGACAGTCATGGACATTCGTAAAACAGCCGAACGGAAACTGAGGATCTTTGAAGTGTACGGAGGAAACGACGAATGAAACGGCGATCCGGAATATAATTTCTATATTATAAATATCTCGACACTTCTAACAGTTTTAATGATATCAATAATACGAGACGACAGAGAACAATTTACACCACCCAGACAATAGGCTACGGAGGCGCTATCGAAGCGATTAGCGAGATCTAGGTCTACGAAAGAAGTCTAGATTTTGTTGTAACAAGTAGCGTGTGCAGGTAAGTAGGCCAGAACGAGTACTGAGCTCAATGACGATGCCCAATTGATTTTTAGTCGGTCATTGCTCCGACGAAGGCCGAGCTTAGCCGAACGCGCCCGAAGTTGCGTTCGGAAAGGTGCACCCAGTACATTACAATGTATACGTTTTTATTTTGTACAGTGTAAATATTTATAGGTATTGTTATATTTGTATATAGATATGATGTGTGATTTAATTGTAGCTACTAAGTAAATGTGTATATAATGTTCTGATAATAATTATTATTTATACCCAAAGACAATGATGTGTTTTCTGTTGATGTCTATGATTTGGCATTTGTTTGAATTTGACAACTCTGTGTAACGGGAAAATAACATATTGTACTACTTGTATTGTGGAGTGTTTACATTTTTGATTTCAAGTTAATTATTAGCTTATTAGAATCCCGTGTTGTGATGACCGCCACACTACTCCCCCCCTGAGACCGTGGCTACTTAGCTACGGGCGATAGTAGTCCGGGAAGCGAACAGTGCGGCCGGAGCGAGTTTTCTTTTCGGTGGCGTCGGTGGGTAGCGGAGGCGTCGGAGTTGTGTTTGTGCCCGTTGTTGCGCCGGTGGGATTGTAGTCTGCGTTATTGAGGTAAGCGGGTTTCAACCGATCTATGGTCACCGTGGTTTCCTTTCCGTTTACCTCAATACGGTATGTTTTTTCGCCTCTTTGCAGGACTCTGTAGGGCCCGGTGTACGGCGGGTCTAGCGGCCGGCGAACGGCGTCATGTCGCAAGAATACATGTGACGAAGTTGGCAAGCTGTCGGGCACGTAAAACGGCTTGTTGCCGTGTCGACTCGTCGGTTCTGGAGACAGCTTCGCCATGTGATGCCGGAGTCTTGACGCGAAGTCGGTGTAGTCGACTGTGCTGGTGAGTGTGGGGGCGATGAATTCGCCTGGGAGCCTTAGGGGCTCGCCGTAGACGAGCTCTGCTGACGATGCTTTGACGTCTTCCTTCCAGGCGCTGCGGATGCCGAGCAGCACCAGGGGTAGTGCCTCGGACCAGTTGGTGCTGGTATGGCACCGGATGGCCGCCTTCAGCTGGCGGTGTAGGCGTTCCACCATGCCGTTGCAGGCGGGGTGGTACGCCGTGGTTGGCCGGTGCTGGCTACCGAGGGTTGCTGCGATGGTGTGGAACAGCTTGCTCTCAAACTGCTTGCCCCTGTCTGTGGTGATGCGATGGGGGCAGCCGAAGCGGGACACCCAGCCAGTGATGAAGGCGCGGGCGCATGTCTCCGCCGTGATGTCCTCGATGGGGTATGCCTCGGGCCAACGGGTGAAGCGGTCGACCACCGTCAGTATGTATCTGTAATTAGTTGAGACGGTCAGTGGCCCTACTATGTCCATGTGGACATGGGAGAAGCGTTGGGAAGGAACAGGGAAAGCTGAGGTGGGACTGGTTGTGTGCCGCGAGATTTTGTTCTTCTGGCACTCTACGCACTCTCTGGTCCAGGCCCTGCAGTCCTTCTTCAGACCAGGCCAAACGAAACGTGTTGAAATCAGTTTGACTGTGGCCTGCCTGCCGGGGTGGCTCAGCTGGTGAAGTTTTTGAAACACCTGCCTCCTGAAGGGCTCTGTAACATAAGGACGGGTGTTACCAGTGGAGACATCACAATATAGTTCCGTGCCTGTGCCTTCCAAGTGTACTTTACACAACTTGAGTGACGTAGTGTTGTTGTTTATGAGCCCCTGCAGCTCGTGGTCCTTATGCTGGGACTGTGCAAGAGCTGCGTAATTACACGCCGGTACCGCCACTGACTCCACACGCGACAGCGCGTCCGCCACAACATTGTCCCTGCCTGCGACAAACCGGATGTCTGTAGTGAACTGAGCAATGTAGTCCAGGTACCGGTATTGCCTCGGTGAACAATTGTCTCGGTTGTGTGCATACACATAAGAGAGGGGTTTGTGATCCGTGTAGATCGTGAAATGCCTTCCTTCAACCATGTGTCGGAAGTACCTTACTGCGTCGTAGATGGCTAAGAGCTCCCTGTCGTACGGGCTGTACTTCTTCTGTGACGCCGACAGGCGCCTGGAGAAAAATGCTAGTGGTTTCCATGTGACACCTGCCTTCTGCTGTAACACTGCGCCCATAGAGGTGTCTGAAGCGTCTGTAAATATCGCCAGCTCAGCGTTGGGCTCTGGGTGAGCAAGCAGTGCTGCCCTAGATAAGCTACTCTTACAAGCGTTAATAGCGTCTAGCATTTCTTGCGACAAAGTAATAGCTTGCGTTCCCTTTGTTTTAGGCCCTGTTAGAACAACGTTGAGTGGCGATTGTAAGCGAGCGGCATCCGGGACAAAGCGGCGATAAAAATTGAACATACCCAAGAAGCGACGCATCTCCTTGACGGTCCTGGGAACTGGGAAGTTCTGGATTGCCTGCACCTTCTCCGGCAACGGGCGAACACCTTCCTCAGTAACTTCGTGTCCTAGGAAAGTGATACTGGTACGGCCAAACTCACACTTGGCCGAGTTGATGACAATTCCATACTGGGATAACCGCTTCAGGAGCTGATGTAGGTGTTCGGTGTGCTGGGCTGCTGTCTCTGAGAACAGAAGAATGTCATCCAAGTAGCAGTAGCAGAAGGGCAGTCCGCGTAGCACCTCATCCATAAATCGCTGGAACGTTTGCGCGGCATTCCTGAGGCCAAAGGTCATGAAAGGAAATTCGAATAGTCCGAATGGTGTGGTGATCGCTGTCTTGTGTATGTCAGCTGCATGGACAGGTATTTGATTATATGCCTTTATAAGGTCGATTTTGCTGTAAATCCTACTGCCAGACAGCTGATGTGAGAAGTCCTGTATGTGCGGGATGGGGTACCTATCCGGGACAGTGCGGGCATTGAGTGCCCTGTAGTCACCGCATGGCCGCCAGCTGTTGTCCTTCTTAGGAGCGAGATGAAGAGGGGACGACCACGAACTCTCTGATGGCCGTGCCGTGCCGTTAGCTAGCATGGCCTCGAACTCCTTCTGCGCCACCTTCAGCTTGTCTGGGGCAAGACGGCGAGGTCGTCCAGTGATAGGCGGACCTGGTGTGGTGCGGATGTGATGCTCGGTACTGTGACTGACCTGTTTCTGTGTTCCCGCAGGCCGCGTGACTTCCGGGTACTGGCGAAGTATCTCGTGGTACTCCGTGTTGCCTCCTACGGACTTCACTGAGGCGATCACTGCTGCAGAACCGGCCGCAGACGACGCCGGCGAAGACAGCTGGGTCAGGCCATCGATCAGCCGGTAACTTTTGAGGTCTACCAGGATGTTGTAATGCGCCAAGAAGTCGGCGCCTATGATTGCCTTGGTGACGTCTGCAACCACAAACTTCCAAGAGTATACGCGGCGAAGCCCTAAATTCAAGTGGAGCTCCACCCAACCGTAGGTGTCGATGGCAGTTCCATTTGCCGCGTATAACTGGTACGCCGTCCTGCTGCGCCGCTGTGGTAGGGCTGCACGTGGGTACACGCACAGGTCGGACCCTGTGTCCACTAAAAACGTGGTTTTAGAGTCCCGATCTGTCACGAATAGGCGGCGTGGTTTGTTAGGGCAGCCATTTGCCGCTATTTCCGGCTGCCGGCGGCGTTTCCCGCGTACGCACATGGCGACCTGCACCGCGTGGCCCTATCACCGAAACTGTTGTGGTACCAGCAGTGAGCATCGTTCCACGTGTTGCCGGAGCGTGAGCGACTGCGGCGTCGGCCTGGGGTCGACTCTTTGCCACCACGCTGGTACCTTCCTGTAGAGCGCGAGCGATGGTGTACCTGACCTTGCCTCTGTAGAGCCGCTACCTGTAGACATAGCTCTGCCATGCACTGTTTCAGCTCCGCGATGTCACTGCTGGTGCTCGTGCTCGCCACGGCGGGAGGTGTCGCGAGCGCTGGCCGCGTTGGCGCGATCTCGTGCACGCGGTCGGCTAAATCTGCGACAGACTGAAGGGGGAGATTAGGTTGTGAAGCAATTACCGTCTGTATGTTCGTCGGCAATCTGCTCGCCCACAACGTGGCCAGGAATGTGTCTGGTACATGTGGTCCTGCCAAAGTCTGCAGGTGCCGCAAGAACTGCGATGGCTTTCGGTCGCCGAGCTCCTCTTGAGTAAGGAGTTGCTGAACCCTTTTCTCACGCGAGTCGGATAGTCGTCGTATGAGCTCAGCCTTGAGCTTGGCGTATTTTTCTTGTGCCGGTGGGTTTTCTATAATATCCCTTGCCTCTACCATGTACCGATGGTCTAGCTGACCCACGACTGTGTAAAATTTCGTGGCGTCGGCGGTAATGCCGGCTATCGCGAACTGACCTTCTACTTGAGCAAACCAAAGTGTCGGCTCCTCAGGCCAAAATGGCGGCAACTTCACGCTGACTCTGCACACGTCCTGCTTGACCTCTGCTGCGCCCGCCTGCGCTCCCTGCTCTGCTCCGGTAGGCATCTTAGCTCCACGTGGCTTCTGCGCTCCTTGTCGGGGTCACCAATGAAGTGTATGGAGGAAACGACGAATGAAACGGCGATCCGGAATATAATTTCTATATTATAAATATCTCGACACTTCTAACAGTTTTAATGATATCAATAATACGAGACGACAGAGAACAATTTACACCACCCAGACAATAGGCTACGGAGGCGCTATCGAAGCGATTAGCGAGATCTAGGTCTACGAAAGAAGTCTAGATTTTGTTGTAACAAGTAGCGTGTGCAGGTAAGTAGGCCAGAACGAGTACTGAGCTCAATGACGATGCCCAATTGATTTTTAGTCGGTCATTGCTCCGACGAAGGCCGAGCTTAGCCGAACGCGCCCGAAGTTGCGTTCGGAAAGGTGCACCCAGTACATTACAATGTATACGTTTTTATTTTGTACAGTGTAAATATTTATAGGTATTGTTATATTTGTATATAGATATGATGTGTGATTTAATTGTAGCTACTAAGTAAATGTGTATATAATGTTCTGATAATAATTATTATTTATACCCAAAGACAATGATGTGTTTTCTGTTGATGTCTATGATTTGGCATTTGTTTGAATTTGACAACTCTGTGTAACGGGAAAATAACATATTGTACTACTTGTATTGTGGAGTGTTTACATTTTTGATTTCAAGTTAATTATTAGCTTATTAGAATCCCGTGTTGTGATGACCGCCACATCTTGAAGTCTCATTCCCGATATTCTAATGTTAAACCAGTTGTGAGACTTTAGAGTTGCTGGGTACCCGTAATGACAGTCATGGACATTCGTAAAACAGCCGAACAGAAACTGAGGATCTTGAAGTCTCATTCCCGATATTCTAAAGTTAAACCAGTTGTGTGACTTTAGAGTTGCTGGTGTGACCGTTCCTAAATTACCCTAGGCTGATAAAATTTTCGTTTTTCCCAATTATGTTAAATATTAATGTTTAGGTGGGTTCCTCCCTAAGGGGGAAGAGCCGCACCACGCCACCGTGCGGCCCTGTAGAGCTCGACCCCAGACTGGACACTCTCCCATCGATTGTAATGAATTCCAAATATAAAGAAGTCCAATGCCTTGTCTCATCAATAGACCAAGGAATGGATTGAAAGAAATGCTAAGTAAAACTTAGGAATTCATAGTTATGAATATATATTGAATGTGGTTTTAGAAAGTTAGTAATAATAGTGATCCAAGGTATATTATTATTATTAAATTGTGAGTAACCCATACACTAGTGTAACAGGTATTTGATCAGTCATTAATCACACGATGCCTCACATCTGCACCTGGAGTACTAAGCGGCTTTTTAGCCGCATTGCGTCGGCATCATGCTCTTTTCGAGACATGGTCCCTAACAGTTATATAAACGTGACGAAGCGGCTTTTCCTGCGGCAACCGAGCGACTTTCCTTGTCGGACTACGGAGCGGCTAGTTCCAGCGGCATTGCGTCGGCATCATGCTCATAAGGAGGCATGGTCCCTATCAGTCCCTGGACTGGATATGAAATAGATATGGTCACCCTAACCCCTGGAAGTTCACCCTTTGCACAACAAGCGTATCTGCAAGACACGTGTTCATGTCAGTCAGACCGAATTATTGGTCTGGGATAAAGAATACAACATTCAAAAATTACTGGATGATAGAATTGAGATTCGAAACTCACGAATCATTATTTAATAGGTTTTGAATAATCTCTCTTAAAGCACTGTTATTGGCCAGAGGCAATGAACACAATGTTCAGGAATTATAGTACTAAAGTTTACTTGTTAATAGAGTAGTGAATCACAAATTAAGAATTACTAATTAATAGAGACGTGGATCAACTCTCTTGAAGGTCTACTATAGACATCCCCAAAGCGCCTACCCTTCACCACTTCCTAGTGTTTGGGCTGAGGAGAAGAAGTGACCCAACAAACTCTCCAGTAACACTTCTCTGTCTGATTAGTTATAACTTTAATAATTCTATCAGCCTACGATCACCCAGTCACACCAACAAACACACACTCACCACTTCTACTAGATTAGTCTAATCTAATATGGGCTTCAACCCAACTATATTTAACTTAAAACCTAATACTCCCTATGTCGCTTAGTGTTCACTACATCTCCTAACTTAACTAGCCTGGACTCGCAAGTCTGTCTCCTGAAGCGGCTCGACCCCGACTGCATTCCGTCCTCGTTGTAATTTCTCACATCCTATATCACCACTCTCAGTCCAAATTCCCATACTTTCGCAGCATCGATTTATCGCCCTTTTTTATACAATTCCTCAATCGTTTCAAGGGTCCGTTTTGGGTTTGGGTCGTTCTTAGAATTCGTACAAAATACTGCATCTTAAGTGACGTAAAATATTGGTTTCAACTGAAGGCTGGCATAAGTGCCAGTCTGTTGACCATAAAATAGAGAATTTACGTGTCTCCAAGGGACGGCGCCAAGTGCCGGTCTTAAAATAAATATAATATTTTGTTATTAAATAGGTGTAAGTGACAGACAGTCACACTGGGTGGGTACCCGTAATGACAGTCATAGACATTCGTAAAACAGCCGAACAGAAACTGCTCTAAGAGACACGGAGGATCTTGAAGTGTTAAGACCTGCGCCTTAATTGGAATTGCTATCGGTAGGCAAGATTTTCTTTAAAGACGACGTTAGGTGTTTTCATTAGCCATTCCCCGACACTACGATGATCGGATTAAAATATTAGGCACAACTTATATTAAACTTCGGTAAACATCGTGAGAAAACCGGCATGTACTAGAACCAAAAATTCGAAGACATGTGACATCTATACTAATACGAGCTGGGCTCGCGTGGTAGGTTACGGCCCACTCCCTCTCGAAGAGAGGAGGCCTGTGTCCCAGAAGTGGGAACATTATAGGCTAATTAAACTTAAAAGGTCAATACATAATTACTATTTTTTTTCTAGATAGCTCAAGAGCAACTACTTTGCGTGCCAATTCACCAGCTTACGTACAAAAATCGTAAGCCGCCACTTTCGCGCTCAGTCCTGAGTACTGCTGGCTGGGTGAGTGTGAACGCTGGCGCTAAGCCTCAGAGGCCCTGGCCGGTATCTTTGAATTGATTTGATTTTCCTATCACTAAATAGTGCTTGTGACGTCATAGTAGGTAGTCAAAACATGGCACGCTTGATTTTCATACAGATCGTGATACTTGCGTTATCTATATCTGTGATTTTACTTTATAGAGGTCTTCTTTTGTGCCGAGGGTTTTACAAATATTATTATTTTCCAGTAGGTAACAATTTCAAATACTTTCGAAATAACCGCTGACCATAAGTACTTTCGCAGCAATACGAGTGGTCAGATTTTAAATTTTAAGATCCTTAAAAACTTATCAGTTCGCCAAACCACCTGACAGCTGTCGTTGAGAACACAATCTTAGACAAGAAATTATAATTATTTTTGTTATCATAATTCCTATATGGCTACGTCATCCATCACACATAATTATTCTAACGTCATAAGAGATAATCATTCGTATTTTTCGTGATTTCCCTGATAAGAATGGATTACCCCACCTGCTAAGTCTTATATGATAATGAAATAAGGATATCTTTTAAGTCGATAAGCGTGCTTTAGCTGACTTGATAACATCTTATTCTTCTATAATGTTCCCACTGCTGGGACACAGGCCTCTGAACAAAGAAAACTAGAATTAAATTACATAAACTGGTTACACCTACGGCAAATAAAATAAGGTATTACACCAGAGAAAAAGTTAAGACTTCCGCAGAAAAAGCAGATCACGAAAAGTCACGTAACAGATTCGAATAATGTCGTGCACCGGGTAGGCGTTTCATCATGGCATGGAGTACCAAATGCCATGATGAAACGCCTACCCGAATGTCGGCCCGAAAACCAAATACCACGAACACCGTCTGAAGGAACCCTGCTTTGTCATCGCCGATACGAAATTCATTTTTGACATCGCCCAGCACACCAGCCAGTGTGAATCTATCCATGTGCATAGTTGATGAGGTTGACGAAGTACAGTATGCCGACAGACATGTATTCCAGGAAGTTTACTTCACTCAGATTTACTCGCACCGCATTGAATAATCAATCTACAATCTTTGTATCTATGCTTTATAAGTATATACCTATATGTAAGTAGAATACGTACTCTCTTACTAAAAGACGTTGTAAAACGTCTGTATAGTTACACAACGCTTTGTCTTCTTCTTTCGAAAGTCAAATTACTGACGACTGAAAGAGAGAAATCGGTGTGTAACCATTCATCACTACATAGTATAAAACAAAGTCGCTTTCTCTGTCCCTATGTCCCTATGTCCCTTTGTCCCTTTGTATGCTTAAATCTTTGAAACTACGCAACGGATTTTGATGCGGTTTTTTTTAATAGATAGAGTGATTCAAGAGGAAGGTTTATATGTGTAATAACATCCATTAAACAGTGGAGAAGTACTGTTATTTTTGAGGTTTCTAATGTGATGTCGTAAATAATTACATTTTTTCCGCTTACATTGCAAACGCAGGCTGAACCCTACGAGTTTTATCAAAATAATGTACTAAGTATTGTACACATTGAAAAGGTCTACAGAAAAGTCCGTGATGGTATATGTCTATCTCTTATGGATAACCCACAATAACTTTTTTTTTCATTTACTTTTTACGACAAATAATGGCTAATTTTCGAAGCGATTTTAACCAATACAGCATTAATCCTTAACCAATTAAATACCTTGAATACATTGTTCATTTAATATAGATCTATATGGCCCTTTACACCGTATGATTTAAGTGAATATTTTCGAAGATATTACAGATTTAAAAATTGCGGGACGTAGCGTTTGCGGCGGTACCGGCCGGCCGCCCGCCCGGTGCGGCAAGAGCGTGCCTATAAATGGCGCGTCTGAGGCCGCGGTTTTCCATTGTCCGGTTAAGTAGTCACGACCTCTCAAGGTCAACTACGAGATGCCATTAAAAAAAAAAAAAAAAAAAAAAAAAAAAAAAAAAACGCGGTTTTCCCTATAGCACTTTGAATTTAGCAGCGATCGGACGCGTTTATTATAAAAACGCGACGCGATAGCAGGAAATCTTCATGGTATAGGGAAAGGGGGATTGTTTTACTCCAAATTTAACGCGTGCGGGCCACGGGCAGTAATGAATAAATCAAAACTACTGAATCGATTTTAATCACATAGGCTATATATTTTATACCCGTGCGAAGCCGGAGCGGGCCGCTATGTTTTTATATACAACGTTCACAGTTTTTCTGTAGTGTATTTAGTATCAGCATTGCACCCGTGCGAAGCCGGGGCGGGTCGCTAGTTTGATATAATACGTTTATTACTAAGGGGGCAAGACGATAACTAAGATTATACCTACCTATGAACTGTAGTAGGTTACATAAGATGGCCGTAGGCCGACTTTCGTAATTGAAGTCCGCAAAAGCTTCCTTACCTACTGACTTCCGGTCTTCTAACGTTGTGTGAGTCCGGAAGTCCTGTCGAGCAAATCGTCGTTTATTCGCTTTCAGCTTGCCGTTTCATATTTTGTTGGATTCTGTAACGGTGTTATGTGAACTAGCTTATAGGTAATATGGTGATACAGTCAAAGGTTTTTTTTTTGTAAGTTGGACAAATTGAAATAAATAATGCATTAAAATGACAAAACCACGTAAAAAGTATGGTGGGTATAAAAGTGCCTAAAGAAGACTTTTACCTACATATTTATTATACTCGTAAATTAAAGTCGCATTTTGTGTTTGTGTGACCGCGTTAAGGCTCCTTCAAACAGGCGCGACACGACACGCGACATAAAGGCACCGCAAGTCGCGCAACGAGCGGTGTCTTTGTGTCGCGAGCGATTATATCGCATGTTGCGCCTGTGTGTAGGAGCCTTTATTCTTCTAAACTACGCACGGATTTTAAAGCGGTTTTCACCATTATTTAGAAAATTTATTCCGAAAGGTTTATGTGTTTATAACATTAATATTCAACTCACAAATTATAAAAATATCTCGATGTTTTGTCAAGTCGGAAAATCACGGTCGCCAGTGAATGTGTATATTTTCAGTTTTGATCCAATATTTAAGCCAGTAGGTACTTAAGGGGCTACGTAGGACGTAATGGTGTACCACTTGCACAAAACAGCGTATACACATTAAAAAAACCGGTCAAGTGCGAGTCGGATCCGCGCACCGAGGGTTCCGTAGGTATGTAAATAGTTTATCACGGATTTTTTTTTGTAATGTAACTTCAAATTTACGGTTTTCTGTTTTTTTTTCCTTTACTTGTGCTACATGACATTGCTTCTTGACAAATTTCATGATTCTAGGTCAACGGGAAGTAGGTACCCTTAGATAGGTTTTCATTCCGGAACATAAACGCCCGTATCTTTTGATTGCATTGACTTAGAAGTTTGATTTTATCAATGCTTCAAGAAATTGCAGCCTTGAGTATATGATATTAATTTCAATTAGATAACTCCACGTGTTCCTGAGAGAAAGGGTCTTGACAGACGAACAACGAAGTGATCATATATAAGGGTTCCGTTTTTCCTTTTGACGTACGGAACCGTAAAATGAATTCTTCACTAAATAAAATAAGTATTAACCAGCTAATCAAGACAAGACGGTTTATTCTGTAAAAATCTCACCATGAAAACTTAGGTAAACTGTCATTAGTGTCATTCCCTAGATCAGTAGAGTCTATTGAATCATATTACTAGGTTTTATTTTTTATTTATCAGAGAATGAATGGTTTCAAATTGAAGTATGTACATATTATTATTTTCAAATTCTTCTATACTAGGTAATATTATAAAGATTTAAAGTTGCTAAGAGTATTTTTTTACCTCTCTCTTCCTTTCGGATCTCCTGATACTTTCACTTATGGGAGCTACAGTATTGTTGAGTGTCATAGAATATATTTTTTTGTTAAAAAAAGAAATTTCACGCGGTCAAAGTCGTGGGCAGAAGCTAGTCAATCAACAAAATCAATCCACTCAGCCCATCGCAGTCCACTGCTGGACATAGGTCTCTCTCAGGCTGCGCCACAACATCCAGTCCTCCGCCTTCCGCATCCAGTCAGACAGAAGCTGGTGATATTAAAAAAATCACGGATTTCGATTAAATTTGGCACAAAGGTGACTATGACTTGGGTTAGGACATAGGATCTATCTAGGATCTTTATTATTTTAGTACCTACGTTTCCGTGTGATAATTTTTGAACTTCTCCTCCTCCTCCTTTAGTTATTAAGATTATTCTAGCATAAGTTTAATTTACGTGATGTGGCAGTGCTTTTTTAAATAAATAAACTCCACACGGGCGAAACCGCAAGCATAAGCTAGTTAAAAATCAATCTTACGTAGGTACTTACCTAACAATACAATAGCATGGATACTAATAATAATATAATAATAATACAAAAACTAATCTCTATTATATATTTCCATTGATGATTATATCACTTTAATAATAATTAATTGTGCGTAGTAACGAATTAGTATGCATAATTAATAACAAATATAGGCAAATTCTACGGAAAAATACAAGATATTCACATAATTATCGTTTCTAACAATCATAATGTTCGATAGCAAATTGATAAATGATGAAGTAATTACAATACTATTCCGTTCTCGACTAGGATTTATGATAACAAAATGAACTTGTAGTGTATCTGCGTCATAGTGTAACATTTGAATCTATCAACTGTACACGTCCACCGCAGTAGATATATTTATTATAAAGAAAAGTTTTCTTATGGGAACGCAAACAGTAGCGGACACAATAACGGGGTACAAGTTGGTAAATTGGATTCGCGCCCCGGGGACGGGCGACGGCGGTAGCCGGTGACAGCGTGGGGGCGGGGGGGAAGGTTAATCACGTCACGCCGAGTGTGGAGAGTACCCGCGCCTTCGTCACTCCACGATGGCCTCTGCGGGCTTTTAATATACATCAATCGTTCCAAAAACTTTCATTATTATTAACAATGTTGTAGAGTGAAAACGTCATCTCAAAGACAGATGAAAACTTCGAAGTAATGATAGCAAGTCTGGGCTGAATACCTACCTAGGTAAACAAAAGTTTATACATCAATATCTTGATACAAAAAATGGAGCGACGGACTGAGGTCGGGATAATATGTAAAGCAGGAGTACATAAAGAAAATAAATGACACTGTTTTCCTGCAAAATCGCCGTGACGCTGAGTCTTTTAAAGAGTTAGGAAAATCCCGGCTTGAATTTTACTTTGCTACTTAAGGTTAGCAGCTTTGCTCAAACAACATTATTATTATTTTCAGAAAAAATAATTAATAAAAATTGTTTCCTTTTAAATGAAAAACAATTCTCTATTAATATTTGGTTTTATTTAAAATCAAAGCCCTGCAGCCATTACCTGCTGCAGCTGGTGAATGTTGTGACTCGAATTGAATTGTAAAAATTTACTGAGAAAATATTTACATCGCATGATTGAAATTAATTTACCGTGTATGTACATTCCGGCTGTAGCATTGTACTACTGACATATTATTTTATTCATTCCGACGATGTAACAATGGTTATGGCAACTACATATTTGATTTTCGTACACAAATATTCATGAACCGTTTCAAGGCTTTGTGTGCTACTGTTTTGACAAGATAGTGTAGGTAAATGTTCGTTCGCATACAAGCTTCAATCCCTTCAGATCTACTCAGGGGTTGAGTTCTGAAAAATACTTTCTCACACCTTTAGGTAGGTATATCCCTATGACAAATTTTAATTTTGCAAATTTAATGTTTCTATTGTGAAGTGGTTTAGACTTCTGACTGGGCGTAGTCTGTCCGTCTTAAATTTCCGATACCTGACGGTCGATTCTGTAAAAATCTAACGGTGAAATTTTAGGTGAAGTGAGCTGGCATTCCACCTGATGCTAGAGGTAGACACTATTGACAGCTCACTTCCCCTTTGTTTTCACGGTGAAGAGGTCAGCAGTTCTATTTGTACCGACAAAATAACGAATACTGATGGAAGTAACGCTTCGTTGATCTCGCGAAAATAAAGCTCACCTAGAAACAGTTTGTCTTTCCTTGAAGTTATAGACGCCAATCGTAGAAATGGGATTCTCAGAATGCCGTGAGACAATAGGACCGCCGCTTGCCTCTATTTATGCACAGATACAAACTTTATATTCAATGTTGTCCAGAGCTTTACAAAGTAACTCCTTTCGCTTTGAAATGTTTGTAACGAAAAGTGCATACAATATTATTTTGTTTCTGTAAAACATAGTATTTTACAGAAACAAAATAATATTGTATGCACAGAAAGGAGTCCGATTGGCCAAGACGTAGAAAGGTTTTTCATGATTTTGTATTGATCAGAAGGCCAACTCTCGTAATTTAAAACGTTCAAAATCTAGTCGCAGTCTCATCACAGCGACAAGCAAATGTCAAAAACTTGTCAAAATGTAGGGAAATTAGAAGTATTTTTTGACAGATTGAGACTGAGATCAGACTGTGAACGTTCTTAAAATTAGTAGAATTGCCCTTCAGATGTTATGGAACTCAAGTAAGGTATAGGACAGGACTCAGAAGTATGGATGTCAATAAGACTGAATTATTCCCCTTGGTTTTTGTAGAAACTGCTGTGACGCATACAAAATTCAAAAACAAAATTTCTCACGCAATCTTAAATTCCTCATTTTTTCAACATTGTTTTACCCCTCGAAACTTATACCGATCCCATCCAAATAATTTCATCATAATTTTAATATAACTGAATACTTTGAACACAAAGGTTTTATTAAAATGTTTTCATGCTTTGTTTTAAAGCCAAATAAAACAAAATAAGTATAACATTTGGAGCACATTTGATATTACGATACCGGCTTCCAATAACTGTACACATACGAACCTTGGACCATTTATTACGTAACTTCGGATAGATTCGATATTTTATGTGAAAAAACTACTAGCAGCAAATTGTTAAGTATTTATTTTTGGAGCTATCGCAGAATCTTGTAGCAGTGGCCCGAGAGTGATAGATGTATCCGCTCAATCTCTGTCTACTCAGATTATTGAGAATTTGCATTTACTTAGATACCTTGTAGTGACAAAGACACCGCGATTTATTAAGAAATATTTTTGGTAAATGTCTTTTAGTTCAAAATTGCTGCGTCCTAAGGGGTTTAGAAGACACATTGGAACAATGCTCTCATTTCGGTTAATATTTAAAACAGTAACCACTTTAAACCTATAGGCCTTCTCATTTTAAGTTAATTTTCACGAGCCAGAGGAAAAAAGGTATATTTAGCAGAACGATACAGAGAACAAAATTAACATTGATTTATTTTACAGAACCCTCGTTGTAGAGCACAGTACCTAGAGATTTACCGACAATATGTAGCTATTCATAAAAACAATTGAGTGGAGGAACAAATGGAAACGTTCGGAACGTGCAATTCATTGCATTTCAGCTGGAAAATAATTGTTCGCAGCTAATGTTCACTGTTCAGTACTTTTTCTTTAGTTTCTTGTCGATTATATCAATAACTTTATGAGTGCCCATTTTCAACTCAATGGTTGTTTAACAAGAAGTACTTATACAGACCTATTTATTGAAAAACGTTTTGTTTGTTTCATATTTATTTTATTTTATTCTATACGAGAAACTTACAGCTAATTAAACAGTTTTCATAAACAATTATGTAATTGAAGGCCATTTACAAGTTTCCACTGATAAACACTAAAAATATAAACGAAAATAGAAAAGGTTTACTCATCATGAAATTCATGAAATCAAAAATACACGTGACTCTTTTGTGAAACAGATCACGTATCACATTGTGACGTCACAGCACATTATTATGATGTTTTCTGTAAATACGTAGCAAATTAATAGTTTAAAAAACAAATAGCATGTAAGTAACCGACATGTTAGCATGAAGCAGCACTTAAAGCCGGGCCTGAGGGTACATCCGCGTCTACGCTCCGCTTTTTGCTCGAAACGAGTTGCTACAAAGTGCTCTTCAGCAGCCACTGTACCTCCCACTCGACATTAATGCATTCCATTACGAGTTATGCTACGTCCATGCAAATTAATGTTCATAATTCTTCCCGCTGTTCGCTGTTCGGTGTGTGCCGATTCAAATTTGACGTATTACGCGAATCATACCATCGAGCATAACCAAATACAGTAATTGAAAATGGAGTTTACTTAGTGAGTATTAACAAGCGCGGCACGTTCCATGAACGCACTTCGAATACAAATAATCCAACCTCGACGTGTATCATTCTTGTGTCGGCTCTCCGAATATTTTCGTCAATTTTCTCATTTCGGATGTCATCGTAATTTCGTCGAGTGTTTGTGCGGCGCCAGTAATTGCTGTTCCTCCATTGGCTCGTTCTGACTTACTGCGATTGTTGTTCGCAATCTAATCCAATTAATTTGTGGTTTCGTCGATAAATGGGTGTACAATTACACTAATTTGTTGCCTTTGAACATACATAGCTGCTGACTACCTATATCAGCTACTTATGACAATATTAATAGTAATAATATCTTGTATTCTATTTTCAACTGTCACTTATGTACTCAAGGTAGACAAACTCCTTAAAGTCTGGTAAAATACTTAAGTGTATATTAATTTTCTATGAATTACGTTAATATACGAGTAATATATGAGTTACGTTAATTAAGTTAATGTTCTTGTTCTCTTGTTTTTCCTTAGGCTATCGCATATGAATTCATCGTTAGAGGCGCTAGTGTAGCGTGAGGTCTCCGAAATGTCAAATGTGTCAAATAGTGTTTGTGGGTGGGCTGGCTACACAGGTGTATTTGTAATTAGAATAATGTTGTGAATATTTTGCAATACCAGAAGGCCAATTCACGTAATTTAAAACGTTCAAAATGTAGTCGCAGTCTCATCTCGGCGACAAACAAATGTCAAAAACTTGTCAAAATGTATGTAAATTAATGGTATTTTTGAGACTGAGATCAGACTGTGAACGTTCTTAAAATTACGAGAATTGCCCCTCTGAGATTATGGCAAATGTGAGTTACGGGTCAATGAAGTTGCTTTAAAAGCGAAGCTAAGAAAAGGAGGTACAAAATTAAGCGGATTGAGAGAAAACAGCTAATTCAGAAGTTAGTATATTTACTGTTTACAAATACATTTTTTGTTTGTTTAAATATGATTTCAATGTAAACTTTGTTTTTACGCCCGTAATAACAAACTTTGAGAACTTCAGGACCTTACTCGACAGTGGCGCCAACTGGTGAGCACAAAAACGGTAGCCCTCATTAGTTCGAAGGATATTTTTCCATAATTTCATTTATTATTGAAACCGTGAGCGTTTTACCTAAAGCACCAAGTGAACGTTACGGAAGCAGGTTCCACAAATGATTTTATCAACATAGTTGTGGCAACCCATTTCATTTATATAATCTCCCGTAATTACCTCATTAGTATTTTTTTTTATTTATTTATTTATTAATAACCAACTTATACTTACAGTTTACACCATACATACAAGTTATTAGTCAATATTTGTAATTACACATGTCATACAATCATAAAATTAGGTTAAACCACATAATAACAACTGGACAAAAGATGAAATTAAATTAAATGTAACAAAATTGGTCAAGATTATATAAAAATTAGATAGTATTACATAAGCTTAGATAAAATTAGATATAATTAGGATAAATTGGAATAGAATTATTAAATAACAAGTAACAATTAATTTAATTTATTTACTCCAAGGAAATTGTACTGGGAGTGGCAATAAATGTAGTATAGTGGCGTACTTTGAATGTTGATTCACAGGTCGAGCAAAGTGTTTTGTTCACGTTCGAATCCGCAAGCAATCGTTAGGAATACATTGATGGTCGCACGGCTACGCCACTGCTACGGTGCTACGAGCGCAGCTGTGCGCCTACGCTTACCGCTACGCAGGGACCAACATATATTATTATGTGTAATACTAGCGACTCGCCCGTTTCGCACGGTTTTTACGACTTGACAAAACATTGGTATTTAATTTTCACATTTAAGGGCCGATTTTACAATAATCAACTGTCATATTTATTCTTAAAATATAAATTATATTTTCTATACAAAAGGAGGGGCTTGGGGCTAAGTAATAACAAATGCACGGGTCGATTGATCAGGTTAAGCTAAGCTTGCCATGATCGGTACATGGATGGGTTCTTTACGTACCAAGAAGCCTCTGTAGCTCGGAAAGCACGTTAAGCCGTTCGTTGTCGATCGTCCGATCTTTGACAGTCATTACGGGTCGTCAGAAGCCCGAAAACCTGACAACCAGTCTTACAAGGGGTATCGTATTACCCAGTAACTGGGTTGTGAAGGTTAGATAGGCAGTCGCTCCATGTAAAATACTGATATTCAGCTGCATCTGGTTAGACTGGAAGCCGACCCCAACATAGTTGGTAAAAGGCTAGGTAGATGATGATTTTCTATACAAAAGCTATCAAACCGCGACATATCTTCCTCAGATAAAAGTTATCTGACTATTGAAAAATTGGGCCTAAGTCAAATAAGAATATACAGATGAACCTTCCGGAATAAATTCTCTAAATGATGGTGTAAACCGCATCAAAATCCGTTGCGGAGTTTATAAGAACAATGCGTTCTCACAGACAGATACTAAATATGATTTTAATTTATTGTATGTATAGATTATGGTACCACGCGGACAGTGAACAGACCACTACAGGCTTACTACTTGCGTGCCAATACTGGGGGTACGCCTTCTAAGGATAGCTGGATTAAGGCTCCTTCAAACAGGCGCGACACGACACGCGACACAAAAGCACCGCAAGTCGCGCAACGAGCGGTGCCTTTGTGTCACGCGCGATTATATCGCGTGCCGCGCCTGTTTGTAGGAGCCTTAATCCATGAAGACGTGAAAGAGAATCTATATATATAGGTACACAGTCTGAAAGTAAGTCGTTTTTCGTATCTGTCTGTGTGTGACGGCTTCGTTCTTATAAACTACCTAATGGATGATGCGGTTTTCATTACCATTATGAGAATTTATTCCGGAAGGTTTATGTGAATAATACATTATTATTAAACTTATTCATACTCATATTATAAATTCGAAAGTAACTCTGTCTGTCTGTCTGAATGTTACCTTTTCACACCTAAACCACTGAATGGATTTCCATAAAATTTGGTGGTGAAACCGCGGGGCGCAGCTAGTATATGTAATAAAGAAATCTCGATGTCTTATCAAGTCATTCGTAACGTAAACCCGTGCAAAGTACGGGGGCCTCGCTAGTCCATAGATACTATTTATCCATACTATATTATAAATTCGAAAGTAACTCCGTCTGTCTGTATGTTACCTTTGCACGCTTAAACCGCTGAACTGATTTAGATGAAAGGAATAGAGATAGTTTGAGTCCCGGGAAAGGACATAGGATAGTTTTTATCCCGATATTCCCACGAGATCGACACTTATGCGGGTAAAACCGCGATACGCTGCTAGTAATATTATAAATTCGAAAGTAACTTCGTCTGTATGTTATCCTTTTTCTCACCTAAACCACTGAACGGATTTCGATAAAATTTGACAAGAAGATAGATGGCATCCTAAGTTAAGGACATAAGTTACTTTTTGTCCCGGAAACACGTTCTCGTGGCATAATTTCCGATATCCACGCGGGCGAAACCGCAGGCAGAAGCTAGTAATCTATAAATACAAAAATAGGTACATACGACTTGTATTGCTTCCGTAACAATCATTCAAATATTTGCAAGTTTTTAATAGAAAGGAAATTACTCTCAATCAGAACAAACATCACTAAGACTTAAAATCTAGTTATTCAATTACATAGTAGGTACCTAATTATATTATCAAACACAATTAGGTATGCACCGTAAGAAAACTAATTAAGATAATTGTAAGTAAATCTTAGTTGCGTAGTTGTACGCCAACAGCTTCCTCCCCAACGACATTTACATTTCTCTGGGGATCAATTTTGATAGGAAAATAACTTTGACAATCAAAATGATCATTCAAAATGGGTTTTCTTTTCGATTTCCAATTTTTGTGGTATAAATTCCAAATGGGGACCAATTAACAGTGGTAAACCGACCATTTTGTTTATTTTTTTTTCAGTTATTTTTTTTGTCTGTGCTAAAATACCAATCAATCCAATCCAAATCCAATCCCAATCTCTTTGATTATATTTTCTTTGAAAAAAGAAAGACACGGACTGTCTTCGCCATATTATGATTCATAATGTTATCCTTTTATGATTCTGCGAAAGTGGCCTTTTTAGGCCCCCAGTTATCACTCGAAATCAAAACAGCTTCTACAATATTTTCTCAGTATTCATCATTTATTCTATTCAGGGAGCAAAATCTCACTACAATTTTACTAGTTAATGTATTCGGTAATCGAAACTTTATAAACAATGTAACCAGCCTTTAAATATTCTAGAACGTTCCCGCGGGATCTCGAACCTCCACAACAAAATGCCTTGAAACGCACATCTAAAGACCTCGTACCTAATCCTTGTGTCGTGGCAATTATAATCCTACGAAATTAAACAAAACACATCCGCTGAAATTAGACACGCATTTGTGGGGAATTAAAATAAACGTTTCTTCCCGGTCGGGTACGTGAGTCTTCGTTCAAAGAGGGTGATTACAGCACACGTCGCGTAGGAATTGCTGCGAGACACCGCCGCACGCACCTCCCAGACAACTACGTCACTTCAAATTACTTGAATGGTGCTCGCTGCGCAAACAATTTATCTCAAACGAGACAACGCCTCGACAACCCTGTGAAAAGACATGCGCACATAAATTTTAATCTACGACTAAATAAAATTGGGAGTAAAAGTAACTTCCACTGATACATTGTTGGATAAAAAAATCAACATTTTTACAATTCCAATGACCTGAATAAAGGCAGATCGCAAAAACTTTTCACATAAAATGCTGCAATTCTATTGTCGTTGGAGAGGCAAATTTGAAATTGAAAATAGCAGTTGGAGCTGGCTGCAGCGCTCCGGAGCCGTTTATTTAGGAGCGGCGAGTCCGCTTTGTTCTAATGTAGCCACGGGATGCAGGTAAAACTTTCATAATTTACTACGTCGCCGCTGACCTTCGGCTTCGTTGCTGAAGCAGTTACCAAATTCATGACAAAGTTTTATAAATGTACAAGTTTTACTGCGACACCTACTTCAGCACTTTAAAATAATCGCAGCTGTGCGTCAGTCCACCTCAAGGTAAAGTTATAACTATTAGCTTGTTTGTAGCAAATATCTCGACGAGCTTTTCGTGACGTAGAGTGCTATGTACCATCATGTACCTACCAACTTCTGGAACCGCATCGTGCAAACTCTTTTTATTTTTCAGCCAACTGAAGCTGCAAAAGCGAAGTTATTCGGGAAATTGGGCCATTTGCAATGTATGATCCGAATCCCGATTATTGCAACGTAAAAACCAACGCTCTGTGGCCCGAAAAAGGAGTATTAGTGGTGGTACAGCATTCTTGTTTACTTATGTAGATAACTACGTCTGTGAGACATTGTTTTCCCTACGTGCTCGCCTGCCCGCCGTGGAAGTAGGACGCCAGCCAATATTCACATCACGGCAGAAACGCACCCGTTAGTTTGACCATTCTGTTCACTACACAGCAATCTTAACATTAGCTTTTATGTGTACACACAGAAAATACCCTTATGACGGGGGTACATGAATCGAGTTTTGTGTATATTTGTTTAGTCCAGCCCTGATGTTTTCGTTCTCGGGCAAGAAATAAGCTTCACATTGACTAGCGCTAACAAACACCTCCATAATAAGTTAAGCTTCTACCAAATGGAAAAAGGATGCAATAATAAAAAAGCATTTTTACGCTACTTCATTAACTCTGGCAACACTGTTTGTAACACTGGTTGCTTATGTTTCTAGTATACTGTTTGAAGTCTGGCATTTGGTCTGTTTTCGGTTCAATACAGTTTGGTAGTTTAAAATGTTCTTTAGTGCTGCAGCGAACGACTCCGCTAAATGGGATGCTCTGCTCTCAGTGACAGCTAGCCATTTGGAACAACCACCATCGTCTGTGTGTTAATAACGGACATGCTGGATGTTATTGAATGGTTTTGTACCTCGTTGTTTGTTTGGGTTTTTGCTGGCGGTGTAACAGAGGCGAGATAGATAGATAGATAGAATACTCTTTATTATGTACACCACAAAAACATAATTTTACAAGGGGTGACACAATGGACGGTCTTATAAAGCGATCTTTTAAAGACAACATTTGGATGGATTAAGGGAGAGACAATATTGAAGGTACTAGGTGTAACGAGCATTGTTATTAATAGGTAAAGTTCTTAATTTTATCCGTAGAAAAACAACACTGCACTGCACACGCTGCAACAACATCTCCAACGCTACCAACATCCAACCAATGAACCGACATCCGTAAAGGACGTCTTCCAGCTGAAATAATGATAATGATAATGCCAAATCAACAAGTAGGTACTTATATATAAACCGAACCTTGAATTGACCATTCTCTCTCTGGTGGATATTAGAAAAAATACATTTATCAAGCGCTGCGACACATCAAACACCTAATCCTTTCCCATTTCAGGTGATAATGGTACCACCCTTCATGTTAGGTATTTAATAAAATACAAAGCACGAAAATAATGTTTTTTTTTATTTCATTTCTAGATTGTGAACAAAAAATTTCATGGTGAGGGTCAATAACAGTTACAGTAAGTGGCTCGTTAATATTCCCGGGCCAGAGCGCCATAGTATTCATATGAGCGTTCAGTTGGGGCCACGAAACGAGCTGCGAAACATTAGCAACGGCTTATAATGGATTGGAGGAAGTGTTTCGTACGAATGATGATTTATGTTTAGGCTGGTTATGTTAGGGTTCAGGATTTAAAACTTAATGCCTTTAAAGTCGTGTCGTTTAGTGACGATGTTATTTGGAGGTCATATTTATATGTATTATGTTAGAACACAACTGGCGAAATGTGGGTATACTAGGAATAGGTACACTTCTGCCTAACCTTTGTGTTGCCTAACCTAATGTTGTATTGTTATGTTATTAGAGATTCTCAACATTCTTTGGTGGTACTTCACGAAAGGTGACCAAAATTAATAAATAAGCCAATATAGCTTTGAAATCCAACGCTACCTACATTCAATGAACATTGTAGAGCACCCAAAAATCATGACCTTCCTCTCGGTACTATAATCAAATGATTATGATAAAAATTCAGTATTAATAATTAGCATATCATATACCGTGATTATTGAATGAATATTTGGTATTTTAAACGCCTACTTCTAATATATTTCAATATCAAACGATCTTCTCTTTGTTATCATCTATTGCAGGGGTGGCCAACCGGTCGATCGCGATCGACTGGTCGATAGCGACTATTAGACTAGTCGATCGTGGCAACGAAAAAAATATAAATACGTCGAACAGACTGTACAACGTACCTAATCACTAACTGCTGCACGCATCATCTTGTATAATTTTTCAATCACCGTTCCGTCACGTTATTTATCCTCTCTTCTATGCAGCATAGCTCTCTTTTGTTTTCGGTGCGCGATAACAATAAGCGGGAAGCGTGTGGGACGCGGGAGTGGGGCGCGGGCTGTTGTCACTCCGTCAGTCAGTTGACGACAGACTTAAGGCTCCTACAAACAGGCACGTCACGCGCTAAAATCGCGCGCGCGCGACACGCGCTAAAATCGCGCGCGCGCGACACGCGATATAATCGCGTGTCGCGTGTTGAAGGCGCCTTACCGGTGTTATGAGTGGTTACGAGTTATATTTTCTCTCTTAATAAAATAAAAAATACTGCATAATTGTGTACTGAACTATGCTGTTTCATTTAAGATTTCAAGAAGTATGTAATTGGTAGATCACACAGGGTGTCGTCAGTGAACAGTAGATCTTGGGTCAAGCCAAGTTGGCCACCCCTGATCTATTGCATCGCACGTCATATCAGCGAAGATACCATTTTCAAACGTCAGCAGTACTAAATCAAATAATTTTGATTAAATTCTTACCGCTGATAGGCTTAATGCCCATGTAACACCCACTCTTATGAAGATTGGAAGTCTCCAATCTATCAGTATAGAGTCCTATACTCGAAGTCTTGTACGATTGTGACATAGAACAAACTGTCCACTTAAGTAGGTCCAATTTCGAGAAAGAGGTCAATCGTCGAATCCGGCTGGGCAGCGTTCGAGAAGCTACACAATATCTTATCAAGGCGAAAGTTTTTGACCAGTCCATGTTGCCAGTGATGACTTATGGCACTGAAACATGGTCGCCCACAGTGGGCTTCATTAGAAAGATAAATGTCACTCAAAGGGCAATGGAGAGCACATTGTTCACAGAATAGATGGTCGATGGGGCCGTTAGGTTCTGGAGGAGCGACCGCGTACCGAAAGACGAAGCGTTGGAAGGCCTCGCACAAGGTGGACTGGTGACTTTGTGAAGGCTGCAGGTATAGGCTGGATGCGAGAAGCACGGGACCGGTCGAAGAAGCGGTACTTGGGGAGGCCGATGACTAGCAGTAGACGTCTTTCGCCTGAAATGATGATGACAGGTTTTAGGAACAGGCAGCTTAGTACGTAGTTACTTTCGTGTCTGGTTAGAAACAAAGCTGTTATGAAATGTCGCCACTTCAGGAAAACACCGAACTATATTTACCTACGTGTATCCTTTAAACTTTCGCCTGTTACGCTCAGTAATTGTTTCTAATTTCGCTGACTACAAGCTTTATTTAGGTAGATTCAGCTACAGAACTTAATCAATCAATGTAGGCACGGCCCAAAAACTTATAAATGAAAACTTGCCTATATTTTTTCCAACAATATTTAAGGAGATTGATTACTTTATACAGCTATTGTTGTTTGTTTGAAATGTGTCTTACTTCTCGCGATGATGGTTAAGGACCTTATCACACTGGCGATTTGCGAGCGTGTTTCCAGCGAGACAATTTTCATGCGCGAAGCGGGCATACCACGCGTACGCAACGTGTTCGCCGCGTTTTCATCACGAGAGCTATTAACGTCAGTGCACAAGAGAGAGCGAGACAAGCGAGAGTATGTACAATATTGCAAAAACGCGGAGAATACGTCGCATAGTCACAGCTAGCTTGCTTTGCACTCGCGGAGAGCCCGTTCACAAATCGCTTCACTTGAAACACGCTGGAAAATTAGTCAGTGCGATAACGCTCTTAGCATATCAACGGAATTTTCTTTTCAAAAAGCTATAGATAGGTTTAAAAACTACATGTTACATACTCAATACCCCTTTCCACTTCATTTAATCGCGTGTTTAGTGGGCTTGAGTTCAAGTACACTACTTAACGCCGCCGCTTTGCCACCTCGCCGCGGCGGCCACGTGCATCCACTTGATTTTAAACGGTACAACTAACTTAGCGGTTAGTTAAATAAAACTTAATTAAAATATTTATGTTTCCTTCCGCAAAGTTAACAAGTATATTACAGGCGGTTAAGGTACTATTACTGTTACCTGACTTCTGCTGTCGGGTGCATCACACTATAGTCCAACTATTATTATAAATGTGAAAGTTTGTGAAGATGTTTGGATGTTTGTTACTCTTTCACGCAAAAACTACTAAACAGATTTTGATGAAACTTTACAGAATTAGGTTATACATCAGAATAAGACATAGGATACTTTTTATCTCGATATTCCCACGGTATCGAAACTTATGCGGGTGAAATCGCGGTGCGCTGCTAGTCCTACTAATGTTATAATATTGTTAGGACAGAAGTGAAATCACAATTAAATAGAAGGATTATTTGATATCGTAAAAAGTAATTACATGAATTATAAAAAGAATTATCAACCATAGCAAAATTTCATTGGCACAAACACTTATTCAGCCGATTATAGATTATGCCGACGCCTGCTACCTGGATGCTACTGAGGAGCTACTAAACAAGCTTGAGCGCTTGCAAAACCTGTGCATTCGCTTTGTTTTCGGTCTTCGTAAGTATGACCATGTCTCTCACCTCCGCAAGGAACTCAAGTGGCTCCCAATCCGCCTTCGCAGGAATACTCGGATTTTATGTCTCCTCTTTAACATCTTACACAACCCGTCTTATCCTTCCTACTTGCGTGAGCGTTTTTCTTACGCTCGCCCTAGCGACGCACCATGTAGATCACACCTAAGATCCCTCCTTAAATCTCATCCTCATAAAACAAGCTACTATTCTTATTCCTTCTCTGTCCATGCTGTAAGATTGTGGAACTCTCTTCCGCCAACATTCGTGATTTAAAAACTATTTCTCTATTCAAATCTAGATTGAAAGAGCATTACCTTTCCTCTATACTGTGAGTATTTATATACATATATGTTTATATATTTTAGCATTATGTATTTATTTAAGTATATTTATGTTAATTATTATTTTATTTTTTGCATTATATGTGTAGGTTTATTTAATATTCTAGTTTTAGACTTCACACATTCATATTTTTCTCTTCTTGTTCTCACACACTATTGTCTACATTTCTTTTTTACTTCTCCTTTCGCAGGTCTGCTGGAAGAAATTTCTTAAGAAATAAGCAGTACCTTTGTACTCAATTTATAATCATGTCATGTCCCTATGTATTTTACTGTGTGTACATAAATTATAAAATAAATAAATAAATTACAATCAGAGGAACAAAATCATCACTAAACAAATTAAATAAATTAACAAGAGATTACAGATTACACCGAACGGCTGACAGATGACGGATAGCGCTTCTGCACCCAACGCTGTCAAAAACCATAGACCGCCAAACAAAGACCAGAGAGCCTGGCCAGCCGCCTGCTGTAGCCTCCTTGTAGTGACCGCGTCCCACGGGCTCCTGGGCCGGGTAGTAGTATCCAACAATATTATAAAAGCAAAAGTTTGTAAGTGTGTGTTGTAATGTTTGTTACTTCTTCACGCACAAAAGGCCGAAAGGATTTGGATAGAATTTGGCACACAGATAGTATATAAATCAGGATTAACACATAGGGTACTTTTTATACCGATATTCCCACGGGATCGACACTTATGTGGGTGAAGCCGCGGGGCGCAGCTAGTTAAAATATACATATATCGTTAGACAGCAATGAGCTATGTAAGTTGGCAATACGTTAAGACCTACGACTACTCGGATTTCTTGGTGAATATGATTTTTATAAGTATAACACGAGTAAGTAGATATCGCTTAATTTCGATAAGATTGAAAGGGTATTTTTCGATATCCGCTAAATCCGGACATCAAAATATATATATACCTGCTTCTTTTAAACGTGCCGATAGCAATCTATACAGGGTGGCAGGGAAATCGACGCGCAAACTGTACCTAACCATACAAAACTTTAACGCAGGGGGGGTTCAAAACATGTATTGAATCCATGGTAACAGGTTGTGCGTCGATATCCTTGCCAGCCTGTATAGTCTGCACAGAATTTGACTGCGAGCTTGGCACCTTTAGTAACATCCATCTGCTCCTGTAGCATACAGACAGCAGGACTAGCTAAACACGATATTAAGTGCCCCTGATATACTTGCTTACTGATATTCATTACTAAAACGATTATTTTTATCATAAATCACTGTCGGTTTTAGTGTTTTCAACTCAGGATTAAAACCTTATCTCAATTAGTATCTTAAAAATTTGAAATCACACCTCAAACAATCACCGTGATCCGTTATCATAGTTACGTCACACGTAGTAAAGACAGAGCAGCTAGCTCCAACGGTCATCGACTTCACAAAAACAGATAGCCGCACAACCTTTTAACTCCGACTAATATCCCTAATTAATGGATAAAGGTAAACTCAATTTATATAATTATGTGGTTTAATATTAACCAGATTCCGTTAACAAATTAGACCGTTATACTTCAGACAAGGATGTACCTGTATAATGAAGCTACAGCATCTATAATGTCCAGCACTGTTACATTAAAACAGTTTGCTCTGTCCAAACTTCAAATTGAATTAAGTTTGATCTGACCGTTAATTAAAACTTAAACATAATTTCATATTGAGTTGTGGGCAAACTGTGCTATGTTCAATAAACAGAACAACGTATAACTTTGTTGAACCTGCCTTAAGATAACAAGAAGAGGCGAAACTCATTAAAGTTTTATGTTCGATCCCTGCGCCGCGAACCCGCTGTTGATCTTTCCCAGCCGCTTTTAGAGCTAATTATTGCTAATAGGCAAATACAAAATTGCTACTAAGACACATTGACTATACTTGAATTATTAATCTGCGCCTAAGTCTCAAATTATTTCGTTAATTTCAGAAGAGCGGCTTTGATCCGAATAATTTTGAATATTCTTGAAAACTTATAAGCTTAGGTCTACACATAAATAAGCAGTGGATCAGCCGCTATTTTAAATCTATTGCTGTATATTTATCAATGATCCTAAAAAACATGATCAAATTATAGTGACGTCTAAGACTATTCTAATTAGCAGCAATCCTCGTATTGATAGCGCGTTGAGCACGTCGACGAAAACATATTTTAACAAACAATAAAAAATGTTTCCTCGTGAATTTCTAATCTTTAGAAAGCATCGAACCGCTGATGAATTTTCAGACTAAACCCAAGGGGGGTCGACTGGAACCGGCAAGGATTGTGATCGATATTTTTAATCGTATTTCAGTAAGCCTTTCCTAAACCAACTGTGGGTACCCCACATCTCTGAAGTTGGCAACAGTTTGGAGTGAGTCTCACAACCCAGATTTAGCTCAGGGTGGCAGTGGCGATGCTTGTCGTAGGTTATAATCAACAGTGCCATTAAGACAAGAACAATAAATTGGTCATTTATTTTATAGTGCAAACATGATTCCTTCTTGAAATAATCTTAAAAGTTTAACGTAGATCACCTAAAACTGTCCTGTCAACATTTGGGCAGTTCCTAACCAGTCAAAGTTTTTAGACAATTGCTTCTAAGTCACTCATTTATTTTGACATTCAAACAAACACATATTTTTAGTTTATCACTGCTACATAAATACCGAGAATTTGAATTTCGATAAGGACTTTTACAAAACCAACTCTTTCTGGCTACCTTAATCGTCGTAACCGTCCTTTAATGCTATGTATCTCCGAAAAACCGGGGTTTTCATGTTTCAAGGACGAGTTATGGATACCTCTGTAAATTTTGATGTGTGGCAGAACACCTATGTATTTGGAATTAAACGTATTTTCTATCCCTTCAGAGGACCAAACACGATGCCCTATAAATATGACTCATTCGTCGAAGGCGTAAATTGTAATGATAAAGATCGCTCTTTTGTTTTGTTATAGATGAATCTATAAATCTTTGATTGGTAGGATAACAATTGTAGGTACCTACAATAATAAATACGTACACTACTTCAAAGGACTGTTTCAACAGTTTCTAGTTTTACCTGCCGCATGCGAAGACCGCACCATACACGAAAAAAATTCTCTAAGAAACTTTTTTAAGGACGTTTTCCCCCCGCATGTGGATTATCTAGCGTAAATTTTCATACAAGCAAACTGCCATGTATGAGGCATGCGGTCCGATTTTGGATTTTTGGACGATCTATTCAGTGTGTGAAGTGCAGTGGGTAAAATCATAATATAACTTAGACCAGCAACCTACTTGCGTGACACACTTTCAATCTAAATCCGAATGATTTTAAAGGAATATGCCAATGATTCTTATGTATGAAAAGTCCGCCTGCTAAACCACGTTAATAACTTAATGAATGTTTCTGAACTCTCAAAATGATATAGGTATTACCATCGCACGTGTGCTACGCTATTACCCAGTAGATTTACATGCGAGCAAGGAGTGCCTGACAGGAAACCGGCTTTAAGCAGCATGTTTATAATAAATGACATATGAATATAAAATGTTATAATAGAATAAGTATAAAAATATAGAGAGCAGTGGCGGCCCAGTGGTAATGACCGCGACTTATGAGTTGTAGGTCGTAGGTTCGAACCCAGACAGGCGCTTTACTTTGTGTAAATTATTTCATCACCACAACTCTCAAAACGGTGAAGGAAAACCATCGTGAGGAAACTGGCATATCCTAGAACGAAAAATTCAAAGACATGTGTTATCTACCAACCCGCGCTGGGCCCACGTGGTAGATTATAGCCCACTCCCTCGCGAAGAGAGGAGGCCTGTGTCCCAGCAGTGGGAACATTATAGGCGAATTATGATGATATAAAAGTTCCTGGGTTCGCATTTAGTTCAAGTGGGAAGTTTTCAGCATGTTTTTGATACAGAAATAGTAGAAAATGAATATACAGGGTTATTGGTAAAACATTAACAACCTCTTCAGAGGTCATTGTACTCATCATTATGAACAACTTTTACTATGGGACCAAACCTGAAATCGCAAAAAAAATATCAGCTGTTCCCTACATTTATGTTCATATTACTCGTCAAAATGTAGGTATGACAAACAGCTGATTTTTTTTTCGCAATTTCTGGTTTGGTTCCATAGTAAAAGTTGTTCATAATGATGAGTACAATGACCTCTTAAGAGGTTGTTAATGTTTTACCAATAACCCTGTATTGTGAAATTATCTGATTATGACATAAAGTAATATTATGTCAACAAACAGCTGACACGAATGTATTTGATGTCAGTAAATGAAACAAATGAAGGCTCATTTATTGTCTTCATTTTTGGACAGTTTAGATATGATTTATCTCTCGCTATCATTTGTCTTGTTACATCAGCCAGAGAAATAATGAAAGTCTTAGGTCTCTTTACGAATTTCAGAATATTGTGATGAAAACTGGCTTAGAACGCAACAAAAACGTAAACACTGAAATGAAACCCCTGAAATATTATTTAACGAAATTAAATCTGTAAAACTAGCTGTTTACCTACGCAAACATTGCTTTATCGCTTGCTGCCGTAATTTAAAACGGGCCATTTCCACTAATTAAGCTATTGCTTTATATTGCATTTAAACAAAAGCGTTAACTTCATTAAAAGTGGGAATATATTATTTTGCATTAACCTTTTTTATTAGGGTTTCATTTTTCCTAATCCTCTAGACCGAAATCCCCGCATGACACATGACGGACGGAAGACAAAAAATGCCGCATAAACCATAATATTGTTGCTCTTTCAGACTTCCCTTTGTTTCCCTTTTTAATATTAGTATATTTTAAATTATATTTTATAACATATTTGCTCGTAAAGGGTCTCTTATTTCACCAATTTCGATATCGTAATGTATCTCATTACGCACTAGTGCGGTAATGTAATGTAAATCGCACGGTTTATCAAGATGCTCCGTCAAAACGAACGGTACTTTTTTTAAATCTTAGCAAAGAGTTTTTATTTCAGAAAAGTAGTCAACATTTTATGAATAAAATGAACTTTGGGAGATAAAATATAATAAATAAACATTTAATTCTTTAATTTAATTAATTTTGACAATAAATTACAACCATTAATATCTGTAACAAAAATAAAAATGTTCATTTACTTTATTAATAATACTGGCTGTTCTGTGCCTATGCCTGAAAAAAAAGCGCGAACGCGCGTGCATCACTAATTATTCCGCGCGCTTTTGCTTTTCGCTGTACTTTTTTTTTATTTGGAAATGTCGTCAAGTAATAATGAATTTATTAATTCCACACTGCCAGAAGTCTCAGAGGCAGCGAAAAAGGCTACTCTAAGCCTCTTGCCTGAGAAATCAACCGATAGATACTTACAAGCGTATCAAAATTTCATCATATGGAAAACAAGCAATTATGCAAATTCAGTCCGAGTTTTATTTATTTCCTCGCAAATATGTTATAAAACGTCGTATGACATACATGCGCTTTGAAAATTACAGCCTCTGCTTTCTTTTAGCCCTCGCCTACGGCTCCGGCAAGCAATATCGCCTCGGCTGTAATTTTCAACTTACCGCACTTATATCATAATGTACTATTAAAATTGCGTTTTCCTCAAGGAAAACCCAATTTTAAATCAAATATTACTATATTAATATTGCATGATGACTAATAGCATGATGATAATGATGATGGTGATGATATCTGTTAACAGATATCTATCAAAATTTTACTGCGCAATCACTGCATTGATAAAAACAATGAGTGAAACATATATAAACGCTTTCCAGTGAAAAAATTTTTATTAGTGGAAAAAGTTCTGCTACCTAGATCTACTCCTTGGTATAGTAGAAATACTGGTTTTGTGTATTATTCATTGTGATAAAAGGTGTTTTTAATAAAATGGCCGATATTCATTTGAAGACCAGTGTGACGAGTCGTGTGGAGCGGTTTAGGAAGAGTGCTGCTGAACGATATAGCCTCAATGAGAAAGAAATCCACATCGGCCACATAGCCTTGGAGGGCATGTATGATGACCCAGAAATGATCTGTCAGGTACCTGCCTATTTATTAGAGCCTGTATGAGGGGCGCGCGGAGGCACTACGCCGGGGGGAAACTCCGCTTCCGCAGCAAATTGCGGCGGAGCGGACGGACCTCCGGCGCGATCTCATGGCGGCATGGAAAGAGCGACTGTCGCAACCCAGCGCAGGGCATGCCACGATAGCGGCGGTAAGACCCCTCTTTAAGGAGTGGCTAGAGAGGCGTCACGGCGCCCTCACCTACCGCCTGATGCAGGTCCTCACCGGACACGGAAGTTTCGGGAGGTTCCTGCACATAATCAGGCGGGAGGAAACGCCCGGGTGTCACCATTGCCAGGATCGCCCAGAGGACACAGTGGAGGAGCACACGGTGGAGGTCTGCCCCGCTTGGGCGGAGCACCGCCGTGTCCTCGTTGAGGCGATCGGCAGCGGCGGCGACCTCTTGCGTTCGGGCCTGGTTCAAGCCAAAGTCCGGGGCGAGAGGAACTGGGGGGCAGTCGCCTCCTTCTGCGAAGCAGTCATGCTAGCGAAGGAGGCGGCGAGACGGCTGAGGGAGAGTGCCTCCCATCCCAGCCACCGCGGGAGACGCTCCGGGCGTCGAAAGCCGCGCGACGACTCCCGGCCACCGTAGGCGCGGGCCTGCGGGCGGTGAGTAATGGGTAGCTCACCGTCCGATCAGGACCAGGCCCGTGCCGGACGGCGCGTAAGTCTTCCACGCGCGCCTCAAAGAGATGTCAGCATCAACAGAAGGGGCCCGTCAGGGCCGAAGCCTGCCGGGTCAGCGGGATTGTCCGAAAGGGTTACCGCTGGCTCGGAACATAAAGGGCTAAGGAAGGAACACGGGTGGGTTTTAGTCGGTAAGAGTCTGACACTCCCTTCCGCTCCACCCAGAGCGGGAGGGGTCATTTTATGATTTCCCATCCTCAAAAAAAAAGGTACCTGCCTATTTAATTTTTTTTTATCTCTGTGTCATGAATCTATAGCGAATGTGAAACTTTTAGAGGTCTTTCAAAGTACATCAAGGTCCCTGAACTTGACAATAAGTCTATGTAAATGCTAGATTTAATATTTCGTATTTACAGGTAAATTAATTGTTAATATTTTAATTAATCACAAACAGTTTTAAAATCTGTCTCAATAAATAATTTAAAACTTTTTTAAATGGTAAAATTTTACTTAAATACAATCTGCTTGATATGTTTCAATTTCAACTAAATGTCTGATTGACCTAATTTGCCTTATTTATAAATCGTTCTTTGGTAATCTACAAATTCACGGCACAATACTTCAAAGAGCTGAATTGCAAAATGAATTTCGTCACCTATTTTCAGTGCATTTAAATCATTATCTATTCTAATAATAAAGAAATAAAGAAAAGAAATACGTTTACTTGCGGTAAACATGACGCAAAAAAGAACATAAACACAGAAAAAAATAAGAAAAGGTGAAAAGTTTGTATGTTAGTTTGAACGCGATAATCTCTGGAACTACCAGTCGGATTTGAACAAATATTTTTGCAATTAATAGCCCATTATTGAGAAAGTCTGCTATTTAACATCACGCTAGGACCCTTAGGAGTCGAGTAAAAAGAAAAAGTCTAAAAAAACGCTAAACGAAAACAAAGTAATAGCGCAGGCAGACGGTAGAAGAACAAGAAATTTCACGAAAGATAAAAAAATCAAGAAACTCATAGCTCCAAGTGCCAGGTAAAATTTTAAAAGAAAACTAATAAGGGGTAAGCAAAGTGCGGTAAAACTGAAATAACTCAGTAAAGAATAAGTTTTTACGTACATAGTTAACACTGCAGTGACTCTCACGTAGGTACTACATGAACTATTTGTTCGTTTGACCCAGTATCGATTTAGTACCGATATAACTAAGACGGAAAGCTTAGTTTTTTCAAGATTATTTATTTAAGCGTCTTTTTAACTTATTTCAATTTTAGATCGGTAGTTAACAGTCATTAAAATTACCTATCGCTGTGACAAAAGCTAGACATTGTAAAAACCTAAATCATGTTAGAAGAATTAAGAATTTCCTGCAACGAAATTAGTACAAACCAAATTTTGCTAATCAAACAATAAATATTTTTAATCAAATCTTAATTGAGTATTCTTTACGAGAAAAGATCTAACAAACTTAATCAGAGCCTAATTTATTCCTGAGCAATATAATTGCAAATCAGTAAATTCCGTTATCACAAAAATGTTTTTTTCGTTCGAAAATATTTCTTTCATTCGCAACATTGTTATTGCTCCAACTAGTTTTTTTTTATTTTTAACCATAGACTGGTAATTGGTATTGTTCAAAATTTGTATGATGGAGTAGTGCTAAAACAACTGAGTTAAATAAATAAAAACAAATGACACAGGATAAACATCGGTTTAAAAAATAACTTTTTCACTTCAGATGCTCGAAAAGTTCGGCTTTATGTTGGCGACACGAAGTCGCTTTTTATGCCCTAGTGCATAAAGTTTTTTTTTTCTAAGACTAAGTAAGGCCCAACAGCCACGCGCCCAATAAAACGTCGCAGATTAAAGTCGTTATTTTATTTCATTTGCTTTAATTTATATCACTTCCGTGTTTTTATCGTTAATTTAACAAAACCAGATAAAATAGTTGTCATTTATTATTTAAAAACGTTTCATTGCGTTTCAATACATTTTGAAAATAATAAAAAAAAGTTTAAAATAATTTCGTGGCGGGCTCTTCTTCAATTTTGCTACATTTTTGAGCAGTGAAAATACTGTTATATACTTTATAACTGTTTCATTTTCTCGCAATCGATGTGAAAAGCAGAGAGTATAACTCGGGCATAAAAGAGCCATTCTACCCCTCGGCATAACTATCCTATCCTCGCCTGCGGCTCGACTGGATATAAACATCTCGGGATAAAATGGCTCCTTTTATACACTAGTTGTACAATCTCCTATTATGCATATTCCAGATCGATTCCACCACGGGACAAGAGGAAACCAACAGATCCGTGGCAAAACGCACTTGTCGTCTAGCCAGTGCGATGGTTAACTCAGGCCTGATGCCCGGGGACCCGGCCATCCTCATCGGCAATAACCATATGGACCTGTGCATCCCTTATTTCGCCTGCCACTTTGGAGGATACCCCATGTGTGCCATTGATCCCAGCGTTGGACAAAGTGAGTTCATTGACATTTTCTTGGTTTAAAATGAGAACAGCTAGAAATAATACCCAACATAGTAACTATTGCATCCTCTTGCCCTTATCCAAATTTATTTGAGGTCGGCGCAGCATGTCTTCATCTCCACACTACTACTCTGTTAGTCGTCATCTCAATAGTCACCCTTTCTATTCAATCGGCAATTCAAATTGGCAGCTAATATTTTTAATTTGCATTCTAACTTTTAATTAACTTTTCTTCCAGACGATCTAACAAGATTATTCCCATACATCTTCCCGAAGATAGTGTTCTGTCAGAAAGCTTGTGAAGAAAGGGTCAAAACGGCTTTTAAAGCGGCCAATCAGAAGGGGACAATCGTCGTATTTGACGATGAAGAATCTGATCTTGAGGCGTTTATTAAGAAATACAACGGCACAGAAATAAATTACAAGTAATAAAAAAATTAACAAATATTAATTAACCATCTGAAATCATGTTAAAAGCGTGGTCCACGTAATGTATACATATATAAAAATCTGTTACAATAATGTGTAAAACAAACGTAATACTACAGGTTTATCTACTATTATTAACTTCAACACAGAATTGACCATTCATAAGTACAGTGATATGAATGGTTTTTATTATTATTAATAATAAGGACACCCTAAAGAAAATAATTGTTTTTTACTTGTTAGGTTAGGTTTGAATGAATTCTGTTGTAAAATGAGTATAATTTTTCAGACCAGCTCTGTTCGACCATTCAAAAACGGCAGCATGGCTGATGTTGACCAGTGGAACTACAGGCTTGCCAAAGGTGGCTATAATTCCTTTCGACACATTACTCAATGGAGTTATCAATTGGTGGTGAGTACCTAAGTAATCCTAACTAATCCATACTAATATTATAAATTCGAAAGTAACTCTGTCTGTCTGTCTGTATGTTACCTTTTCACGCCTAAACCACTGAACGAATTTCGATAAAATTTGTCAGAGATATATTGCATCCCGGGGA
This sequence comes from Luperina nickerlii, assembly GCA_963855955.1. Lineage (NCBI taxonomy): Eukaryota > Metazoa > Arthropoda > Insecta > Lepidoptera > Noctuidae > Luperina > Luperina nickerlii. The sequence continues at coordinate 13,132,945 of OY979669.1, forward strand.
AGGACATAGTATAGTTTTAACGACATACCTGGCGGGCGAAGCCGCGGGCGTAAACTAGTAATATTATAAATGCGAAAATAAGTTTGTTTGTCACGCTTTCACGCAAAAATGTCTGAACGGATTTGGATAAAATTTGGCACATGGGTAGACCATGACCTGGTTTAGGACATACCTAGGCTACTTTTAATCCTGCATCGCAGATAAAGTCGCGGGCAATAGCTAATACCTACATAAATATAAAAAAGATATATGTGCTAGGTTTGAAGTTGGTTATTTATCTACAGAAATTAGGTAGGATGTTTCACTTGCTTATCACATCCGATTTTAATTAAACCTAAAACAACACTGATATGGTAAAAGCGGCAAAGCGATAAATAATAAATTAAAATCACAATCCTCGGCTTAGTCATCGGACTGGACGATTAGTTTGGGTATGGCGGATTAAATAACGGTTGGCATTAGCAATTGAATCATTAATTTGCCAAACAATCATAATTCAAAATATCATGACAGTTTAAATGGAATTATAGAGATGTAACCCCTTTGTAAGGATACTACATTAAAATTCAACAGATATGCACAAGATTTGCAATAAATCTATACATTCTATAAAGAATGCATCACCATAAAATGCGTTTGCATGCATAGAATGCATGCCTTGTTTCAATATGCAAGCCTCCAGGGATGTTTAGAGCGCTTGTACTATATTCAATACTGATCTGTTAGATAAACCATGGTCTTGCATCGGTATTAGGTATACATCAATACTTAACTAATCAATTAATTACATGTAGATGCCCTCAAAACTTTGTAACATCGAACATGCTTCGAAACTTATTGCAAGTTTAGTTAGTTCGCAACATCGCATATCGGTAAATAATAAATTAATGGTTATGTACTTTACTTGAAGTTATGTCCAAAACTAAATTGTTGGGACTCACCGCACAGTTCAAGTAATTTAAACATTTATCATCGGTTCTTAAACTTTAGAGATCCCTTAAGTGTGATATTGAAATCGATTGTCGGTGCTAATGTTATATTATAAAACATCTTAATAAACCTGCAGACAACGCTGACAAAGATCGCGGAGTTGATATTAAAAATAATGTTCGTAAGTAGCGACAGTAACAGATTTATTTCCGTTGTGCAGGAATCCGTACAAGGATAGTTGTGAGACCATCATGGCTATGGGGAGCCTGCAGTGGCTCACAACACTCTTATACTTCATGTCTGGCCCCTTGAAAGGCTCCACAAGGCTTCAATCGTCGGGACCTCTAACTCCAATGAAAATCGTCGAAATTATCAACAAATACAGGGTAATTATAATAACATCAACCGATAAAGGCTCCTACAAACAGACGCGACACGCGATATAATCGCGCGCGACACAAAGGCACCGCTCGTTGCGCGACTTGCGGTGGCTTTGAGTCGCGCGCGATTTTATCGCGTGTTGCGCCTGTTTGAAGGAGCCTTAACACCTAGGTTCGTTATCTAAATAAGTGCTGATAACGTATTGCTATTGTGATTTTAATCTACTTGATATTAATATTTTTGATAATATTTCAGCCCAACACCACTGCATTTACGCCATTTTTACTAGGTCATTTTTTGAATGTGGCAGAAAAAACTTGTGATTTATCGTGTTTCAAATACATTCTTATTGGCGGCAGCGCTATAGATAAGCCATTACTGGACAGATTTAGAGTAAGTATTACAACGCACATTATATGTATTATCCGATATAGGTCCATTGTAGAATGTAATGGAAAGAATGGCTGTTCTTTTTTGGCCTAATTTCATAAACTCGTCGGCCTTCCGAGCTTTATATTTTCCGATAAGAAATATCTAGCTAGCACAACCCTTGTGGCGAATGTACAATAACCCATCTCTATGAACTCTGAATATATTTTAAATTAGGGAAAATTTTATCATCATTCGAAAAGAAAGTGGATTGTATGAATAGTGTTAACGGGACCACCATTATTTCGATATTAATTAATTTAATAAGAAACTCCATTGATATCATGATATATTATATAATGTTCTAGTACCTACCTATAAAAGCGTATTTATTTGCAGACTATGAGCGACGCGTTCTTATACTTGGCTTATGGAATGACTGAGTTATTGGCGCCCATCTTTGATTTCGATGACGACACACCTTTCGGTTCTTCTGGCAAGCCACAATCCCAATACGAGTTCAAGGTATGTGTTAACCCTTAAAAATAAGTACAAGACAAGTGTATAATTTTAAAAACATCTGGCTGCTGAAAAGTTCTAAATTGCGCCCCTTTCGAGACATGACATCATAATGACATAGGTAATAATGATAATGTTCAAAGGATAATTATTTCGAAAAACACTTTAATTATTACAGTAAAAACAGTACAATTAATAATAATATCTGATACGTTTGCTGATAGTAATGACTGATTACTTTTGGAAGTTCTTACTGAGAAACATTGTATCTACTTGATAAGCTACCAAACTTCCTACTTAAATATATTAAAATGTGTTTTCAGAACTGGTATAATTTATTACTTTTTATTTGATTTTTTATTTGCTTTTATCTGATGTATGTATCGCAGCCAACTGGTTTAATTAGCCATTTAGTTAATCGCCTAGCCTTTTAACTAAACGGCGGCCGTTCAACTAACGGCCTGAATGATATTCAATTATAGTTTAGGTTGGAAGTCTGTAACCAATCACCCGCAAACCGAATTGAATTGAAAAAGTCGCAGTATCTAAGCCAGGGCACCCCGACCAAATGAGTTAGGTTAGAACTGTGATCAACCGCGTGCGAGTCGAGAGAGCGAAGCAAGACGAGCACTACTTCCAAATGCCAGGCGGTTAACTAAACGGCTAATTTAACCAGTTGGCTGCGGCATGCGCATCTTAGTTTATTGTGTCTTTTAGTCTGTGCTAAATAAATGTATTTTCTTTCTTTCTTCCTTCAATTATGAATCGATCGACCTGTTCTAATGTTATTGGTTTTTTAAGCTCATGGGTGATGATGGCGAGCCATTGAAAGGAACTCACAAAACCGGCGAATTGTGGGTTAAGGGCAATGCATTCTTTAAGGTAAAAAAACTACATTTATTCAAAAAAATTAAAACATCATTATTAAACACATAATTATTCAAAATATTTAGTTTATTATGATTATCCGTAGGAATGTGAGCATGTAGGGCATTTCTATACAGGGTGACAGGAACATCGACGCGCACACTGTAAACATGAATTCGGCACATGATTCTAGAAAAAAAAAAACGGTCAAGTGCTAGTCTGACTCGCGCACCGAGGTTTCCGTACGTAAATAGTTTAGCACGGTATTTTTTTTTTGTAATGTAACTACAGAATTACGGTTTTTGGATTATTTCCTTTACTTGTGCTACATGACATTGCTTCTTGCCAAAACTAAAACAACCAGTGCATATTTTTACTAACAGTATTTTCTATAAACTGAACATAAAAATTCTTGCTGTAGTCTAGCTGGACGCTTTTAAAATGTTCGTCTTTTTTAAAATTTTTCTCACATATAAATTAAATAAAACATTAATGATGTACTGACAATAAAACTATAGGATAGAATCCGGAATGAGTTGGTTGTGATCTGGCAGAGAAACAAATTTGTCGATATACCTCACAGAACAAGCAAGCTGAAGTGACATGATTCTAGGTCAACGGGAACATAAACGCCCGTATCTTTTGATTTCGTTGACTCAGAAGTTTGATTTCTTCGCTGCTTCAAGAAATTGCAGCCTTGAGTATTTGATATTAATTTCAACTTGATAACTCCACGCGTTCTTGAGAAAAAGGGCCTTGACCGACGGACAACGACGTGATCTTATAAGGGTACCGTTTTTCCTTTTGACGTACGGAACCCTAAAAAAAGGGGTTGTTTCATAGAAAAGTGCAATATCAACGCGGTTAAAATGTATGGAACAGCTAATTTATTTTTAATAACCGAGGACAATTTGCAACGCACGTGTGACTTAAGAAGTCTATTAATGCACGAGCAGCGAGGGTGCTAATTTCACGCCGTGCAATAATGGACTACTTAAGTCACACGTATCGTAATGTACTAATATTATTTTGTTAGGTTACAAAGAAGCCTATCCAGTTTTTGGAGCTTTATTATTCATTATTGATTTACTTTACAGGGCTACCTGAACAATCCCGAGGAGACGAAGACCATGTTAACTGACGATGGCTGGTTAAAGACCGGGGACATGTTCTACAAGGACGAGCAAGACTACTACTACTTTGTGGAGCGCAAAAGACTTTTATTTAAGCAGTACAGTTTTCTGGTGAGTGAAGAATATTTTTAATGTTTTATTAGCATTTACCTTTCTAATTAAAAACTACAACGAAATGAACTAGGTTCAAACATAGAAAGAAAACAACGCCAATCTATAAAATGCACGAATAGATTCAACGTACATATATTAAAAATCTCAATGATGCGTAAACAAGAAATACAATCAAATTAAATGTGCCAATTCAGATAAAAAATTCCATCGAAATAATATTGCTTTATCAGAACCTCTAAAAGTAATGCAAGGCGAAAACTCAATCAGCGTTAGCTAGATTTATTGCTCTCACGCTCTGATTCATCCTAGTGGCGCACTGTCTCGAGTCGGCTGATATGCGACAAGAGAAAACTAAGACTTATTTTGCAAGAACAATATCTAACAAATCCTTGGTGCCCACCTACAATTCGATGCAGGGCAGTATGGCAGTTGAGAACGTGTCATGCTCACTTAAATGTCTCATCGATGGTGGCGCGTGTGTTGGATCATTCGGTTCCCTACAAAATGGTTGAGCTAGATGGTGCTGATCCACGCGTCATGTTCGTGAACGGGCGCCGTCGGTTGAGACTGGTCAACTCTTAACTGCCAAAGCTTATTTTTAATCTTATATTTTGAAATGTTTCTTCATTTGTGTCTTTTTTTTTACATTGTCCTTACATATAGAAGCAACAATAATAATGTATCCAGGATTTTATAATATATTGATCTAAAAGAGAGTCCATGGAGTTTCTTGCCCGTTCTTCTCCATAGAAATCTACGTTTTGGAATGGGCGTTTTTCAACTTTCTAACTAACTGACAGACTATTTAAATTTTGACAATTCAAAAGTGCCTGTACAAGGTTTAATTGAAATTAATGCTTTGAGTTTGAGTTTGATGTTTCCATTTCAAGAAAACATTTTACAAACTTCGCTTCAGGTTATTCAAATACCTAATATTATTTGTACCAACGCCTATTGTTTCTCATTATTAATGTTAAAAAAATGATACGATTCATGTTAAAGGGGAGCCTTTCACATGAAAAAATCCATTCATTTTCGAAGCCATGCAAACTCAGTCACTCAAAAGTGGTTGTGATATTATCAAACGGTTCAAGCCGTATTCATTGCATACCGGCCCATCGTGCTGCTCGACGAGGTCGGCAAGCTTTGGAGAGTAATTGCGAGCCGCCTCGTCGTGCACCTGGTGAGGACGGGGCCGGATCTTGCGGACAACCAGTTTGGCTTCCGCAAGGGGCGCTCGACGGTGGATGCCATCATGCGCGTGAGAGCCCTCACGACGGGGGACGCGGTGTCCCGGGGTGGGGTCGTCGTGGCGGTGTCACTCGACATCGCCAACGCGTTTAACATCCTGCCTTGGGGCTGCATTGGGGAGGCACTCCGGTATCACCGGGTGCCGACCTACCTCCATCAAGTAGTCGGAGCGTATTTGACGGACAGAGCCGTCATCTACCCCGGTCGCGATGGGTAGTGGAACCGGCGAGAGATGTCGTGCGGTGTCCCGCAGGGATCGGTTTTGGGGCCGCTCCTGTGGGACATCGGTTACGACTAGGTGCTGCGGGCCGACCTCCCTGATGGCGTCAGCGTGGTTTGCTACGCTGACGACACGCTAGTCCTGGCGCATGGGAGGTCGCATCAGGCGGCGGCCGACGCGATGACACGCGGGGTTGCGATAGTCGTGGAGAGGATCCGGCAGTTGGGTCTCGAGGTGGCATTGCACAAGAACGAGATAACTAGGTCTCGTCCTCGACAGCCGGTGGAACTTCGTCGAGCATTTCCGACGTTTGGCTCCCATACTGGAATGGGTCGGGGCCGCCTTCAAGCGGTTCCTGCCCAACCTGAGGGGGCCAAACGCCTCCTGCCGGAGGCTTTACGCGGGGGTCGTGCGGTCCATGGCCCTATACGGGGCCCCGGTGTGCATTCACTGCGAGGGCGAGCCGCCCATTATTTGAACGCGCCCCAGAAGGTGATAGCGGGAAGGCTGATCCGGGGCTACCGCACGATCTTGGGCGAGGCGGCAAGCCTCCTTGCCGGACTGCCGCCATGGGATCTGGAGGCGATAGTCCTCGCGCGCCTGTATGAGTGGTGCGCGGAGGCACTACGACGGGGGGAAACTCCGCTTCCGCGGCAAATTGTGACGGAGCGGACGGACCTCCGGCGCGATCTCATGGCGGCATGGAAAGAGCGACTGTCGCAACCTAGCGCAGGGCACGCCACGATAACGGCGATAAGACCCCTCTTTGAGGAGTGGCTAGAGAGGCGTCACGGCGCCCTCACCTACCGCCTGTCGCAGGTCCTCACCGGACACCGGCGGCGACCTCTCGCGTCCGGGCCTGGTTAAAGCCATGGTCCGGGGCGAGAGGGAGTGGGGGGCAGTCGCCTCCTTCTGCGAAGCAGTCATGCTAGCGAAGGAGGCGGCGGGACGGCTGAGGGAGAGAGCCTCCCGTCCCAGCCGCCGCGGGATACGCTCCGGGCGTCCGGAGCCACGCGACGACTCCCGGCCACCGTGGGCGCGGGCCTGCGGGCGGAGAGTAATGAGTAGCTCACCGTCTGATCAGGACCAGGCCCGTGCCGGACGGCGCGTACGTGTTCCACGCGCGCCTCAAAGAGATGTCAGCATCAACCGAAGGGGTCCGTCAGGGCCGAAGCCTGCCGGGTCAGCGGGATTGTCCGAAAGGGTTATCGCTGGCCCGGAACATAAAGGGCTAAGGAAGGAACACGGGTGGTTTTTAGTCAGTAAGAGTCTGACACTCCCTTCCGCTACACCAGAGCGGGAGGGGTCATTTGATGATTTCCCATCTTGAAAAAAAAAAGCCGTATTCATTCTTGCAGATAAATTAGTTACGTGTAGCCAAGTACCTACCCTTGTGAATGTTCTTATTACGATAGGCCTTTTATGAATGCTTGAATTATTAAACTTGTTGCATCAAAAGGCTACACCTAAGTGTATTTTATAAAGTTGTGGGCGACTAAGATAATTTTGAAACAAAATAAGTGTATCATCAATATCACCTATTTAGCCGAAAGACGTCTACTGCTGGCCATAGGCCAAGCACCGCCACTACGACCGATTCTGTGCTTCTGCATCCAGCGGATTCCTGCACCCTCCACAAGGTCATCGGTCCACCTTGTGGGAGGCCTTCCAAAATAGTGTATATACGAGTAGTATTAATAAATGATATTTTTTTCAGATATCACCTTTGCAAATGGAAGGAATCATCAAGAGTCACCCTTCAGTGGCGGATGCCTGCGTTGTGAACATACCACAACCCGATTATATGGATCTGCTCGTCATCGCCCTGATTAGGAGAAACGGCGACAATGTTGACCCGAAAGAGATCTTCGACTTAATTAGAAGTAAGTATTTTGATGTTATTGCTGATTTACACAAAAACATTAAAATTCACAATAAAGTAAGGAGGGCTAACAAGATTATTTAGACTGATTTCTTTATTTTGTACACGAGGTATGCAACCAGTCTATTCAGAAAAAATCTCACCGTGAAACTAAGGTGAAGTGAGCTATTAATCCTTAGCGTCAAGGCTCCTTCAAACAGGCGCGACACGTCACGCGTCACAAAGGCACCGCAAGTCGCGCAACGGGCGGTGCCTTTGTGTCACGCGCGATTTGCGTCGCGCGTCGCGCCTGTATGCAGGAGCCTTCAGGTGGAATGACAGCTAACTTTCAACTCGCTTCACGTAAGTTTACAGAACACAGTTTTATAGAATAGATAGGTTTGTCTAAAACAGGCAATTTACGTACAATTACGGTCTCGTTACCATTAAAACAATACTTTCATAAACGCACTATTTTAACTAAAACCAACCCTTTTTTGATCACATCAAAAGTCAGAAAAAAAACAAAAAATAATGAGATTAGATTTGTAAATATGTATCTATCTCATCTGCCTAACCCCAACTATATTGGGGTCGGCTTCCAGTCTAACCGGATGTAGCTAAATATAAGTATTTTACATGGAGCGACTGCCTATCCTCCACAACCCAGGTACTGGGTAATACCATACCCCTTAGTAAGACTGGTTGTCAGACTTTCGAGCTTCTGACGATCCGTAACGACTGCCAGAGATCCAGGAATGACAGCCGGGAACAACAGCTTTATTTGCTTTCCGAGGCACGGAGGGGTCTTGTTAGGTAGAGATGGTCACCTATTCACGGACCAACCGTAGCAAGCGTAGCTTAACCTGATCGATCAACCCGTGCGGCTGTTATAAATTAGCCAAGTGTATCTATCTCTTAAACTATATTTATCTAATACTTAATTGAATTGCCATTCAATAAAAACATACGATACGATATTTTTTTATGATATCCATTGGAAATATTTGGTTTATCAGGGACTATGTCATAATCAGCCAATGTTATAAGATTAAACAGTTAAAAAGCCTAATAAAATTAACTACCGATCAGTGCAGTGCATTACATTTTCCCAATAAATATTTCGTTCAGTTGCACAATTGCAACAAACCCAATAATCAACGTTATTACACAGTTCAAAGAAACAGTTTTATAGCATTATGTAGGTAGGTACTTACACGTTAAATTAAAACGGAACTACGATTAATCAATAATTAATTAATTAATGATTGATTTTCCTGATACTATTTAAAAAAAACAAATGACTTTAAAAAGGCCACATTGGCAGAATCATAAGAGGCCGACATTATGAATTACTCGTATAATGGACCCATTGGTGAAGGATTTTTCAGTTATTGTTTTTATCTGTGCTAAAATACTAATCAATCCAATCGAAATCCAATCCCAATCTCTTTGATTATACCTACGTAGTGCAGCGACAAAAAGAAAAACACGGACTGGCTTCGCCATATTTTGATTCATAATGTTATGCTTTTATGATTCGGCCAAAGTGGCCTTTTTAGACACCTTGTTTCTTTGTTTAATTTCGTATTGATGATATCTCAAATCCGACTACAACCTACGCAATAAAACAAATGAAAGATGTAATTTTCACAATCAGTTGATAAAATAATTTTGAAATTCTTGTAACAAATGGGAATAGTAACAATATTGTGTTTTAGTACAGGACTAAGTTTCTTATATACTAACTATACCTTATAGCCCGTCAGCTGCCCTTGCCCTGTTTTTGTCTTTGCCGTCTTTGTATAATAAATTCAAAGGTTAGGTAACAATGCCAACTATAATGTCGAAATAAAAATAATCTATATAAAATTGATTGCATTATAAACAAGGGATGATGGATGTGAAGGCAAGCGAACGGAATTTACCCCGCAGAGGCTCGACATTTGAGATAATATTAAATTCCCTTAATTCCTTTAATGTACGTTTCCAAGAAATATTATAATCAAAAATCTTAAAGGCAAAATCAAGTGAGAAGGAAATAAGTGTGTACTCAATCAAAATCTGTAATCGAATTGTACCTGCGTAATTTATGAAAGCATACTAAACAAAACTTCGGCTGTCAATCATCTCAGTGAATGCTTGGCCACCTCGATAATAATATCGAGGTGAATACCTCGAGGTGAATAGCGACGCTGAATACGAACCACGGCGACGGATATAAATCCGTCGCCGTGGTTCGTATTCAGCGTCGCAAGTGGCACAATCTATTGCCGTTCGCGGGACTACACACGTTCCAGATTTATTACCAACGGCTAGCCACACGACTAAACAATTTCATTCTTCATTCTTACTCAATTGCTAACTTATTGTTTTCAGAGAATATAGAAGGGAAGCGAGTGAATGGCGGTCTTTTCTTCGTAGATTCATTACCCATTACGCCCTCCGGCAAAGTACATCGGGTACAAGTAAAGGAGATGGCACTCGCAGCGCATAAAGCGGAAAAAATCCTCTTCTAGTAAACTAGATAAAGTGCCAGTGTTCGATTTCATCAATAATAGTAGCCACATACTAATGTGGATCTTAGTATCGATAGTTCTAGTTTAAATGTGTTGTGAACTCTCACTCCAGAAAATATAATAGATATCGCTTGTGAAAATAAAACTGGACTAAGGACAAACTTATATAAAACCAATTTAGGAGTAGCATGTAGTGTGTGTTAGTATTTAATTGTTGTGTTTTCTTTATTGTATTCAATTTCATTGCAAGACCTTTGTGAAAGGCAATCGCAATCTTCTTTTTTATAAGATTTCATTACATTCGATTCAATTAAAACACAAATTGCGTCATGATTCGCCATTGTGTGGATGTAAGCTAAGAACATCTGATTAGATTATAATTTAATTTTATTACCTATTATAATATTGTGATGAAATAGGTAAATTAGATTTAAATTTTAATAATAATAACTTTGTCAAATAAATTATTTGTTTAACATACATACTGAGTTCTTTATTCTTCACGTGAGTAGCCACATAGACTTAAAATGAAGAATAATTAATCCAAATAATGACTGAGTAACATAAAATTCAACGTTAAAAACATCACCATCTTATCAAGCATCTGTGTATTGAATTACAAAATTACTAAGTGCCAAACTCGCAAATAAGTTAAAACTCATTGTTTCGAATTGGTTTATCAAAGCCCGTACAACTGCTTGTAATAATAATCAGCAGTTTGTGAATTATCGAAAATAAACCTGAGGAGTTATATAGATGATTGCGAGTTTTGAATTTAAACTGAAACGATTCTAAATTCAGCTACAGTTGACTTTCAAATGGCAGCAACAGTACCTTAGTTTAGAATACTTTCAGTTTAATTTACTAAACAAAATCTTAAAACTCTTCGCTAGTTTAACAATCTAATTCGAACCGTGTTAGGTACTTACTTGAATTTCTACTCGTCCAATAAAAAAAAACTACGATAAAAATATCTCGAATTGATACCTTTTACCGTGTGAGTAAGCACAGCATACGTAAGCTTAGTGATTCCCCACACGGCAGACACTTCCCGCGTTCGGTAGCGGTATCTCCATAAACCAAAGTTGGATCGGCGCCGAAACGACTAGTGCCATCAAAGTTTTGAATTCACATTGATTGAACGAACGCCTCTAGTGACGTGACCCATACCAGTTTCGAACCACTTTACTATTGGAGACACACTCACAATCCAATTTTTAGTTTTCGCATCACAAGTGGAAAACTAAAGCAATCCGACCTTTTGTTTCTGAAACTGATCTTTCATGCTGATTTTGTTTAACAATATTAAGATTTCTTTACCGCCTCGTTGGCCTAGTGGTCGTAAGCGCTACTGCTGATCATGACGACCTGGGTCCGATTATCAGGTCGGGCAATTAGTTAATGGGGTTTTTCATCAGGAATTTCTTAGTAGCAGCCCGGAGTCTGGATTTTTGTATCTGGACATGGAACTTAGACATAACTGGCGAAATTTGAGTGTACTATAGATATACCTCTGCATAACCATTCGGGGATTTCAGGCGCGATGTTATGTGGATATATTAGGATTTCGTATCATCGTCTTCCTTTTTCCAACTATGTTGGGGTCGACTTCCAGTCTAACCGGATGCAGCTGAATACCAGTATTTTACATAGAGCGACTGCCTATCTGACCTCCATAACCCAGTTACTGGGTAATACGAAACCCCTTGGTAAGACTGGTTATCATTCATCATTTCGTTGCATGCCACTCTCATATTTTTAGCATCTACACCCTTAAAGCAAGCATGGAAAAAAAAACGAATTCTCGCTCCAATTTTGAATTAAACTTTCGCGCTTACTGCTCGTCCGTAATTAGGTCACCACTTCCTTCCTACAATAAAGTAAAATTTTAACTTGGTAATATTAAAAGGTTTTCGATAAGACATGAAGAACTAGGGGTATAAAAGACAAAAGGAAATCTTTTAAAATAAAAAGTTACTAGGTCCTGCCCACGACTTCGTCCGCGTGAAATTTCTTGTTCCGCGACCCACCTCGTCGCATCGCATCGTCGGCCCGCGCTATTACCAATTGTGACATAATCTTATTATGACATAAAGTAATATTATGTCATCAAACAGCTGACACGAATGTATTTGATGTCAGTAAATGAAACAAATGAAGGCTCATTTATTGTCTTCATTTTTGGACAGTTTAGGTATGATTTATCTCTCTCTATCATTTGTCTTGTTACATCAGCCAGAGAAATAATGAAAGTCTTAGGTCTCTTTACGAATTTCAGAATATTATGATGAAAACTGGCTTAGAACGCAACAAAAACGTAAACACTGAATTGAAACCTATTAATTTCAAGTACTTACCTATTATTTAACGAAATTAAATCTGTGAAACTAGCTGATTACGCAAACATTGCTTTATCACTTGCTGCCGTAATTTAAAACGGGCCATTTCCACTCATTAAGCTATTGCTTTATATTGCATTTAAACAAAAGCGTTAACTTTATTAAAAGTGGGAATATATTTGCATTAACCTTTTTTATTAGGTTTTAATAATCCCGTAGGCCGAAATCCCCGCATGACACATGACGGACGGAAGACAAAAAATGACGCATAAACTATAATATTGTTGCTCTTTCAGGCTTCCCCTTGTTTCCCTTTTTAATATACTAACTATGGGTGACGAAAACCCAATTTTAAATCAGATATTACTATATTAATATTGCTATCATTTTTATCAGGGAAGATTAACAGATATCTATCAAAATATTACTGCGCAATCACTGTATTGATAAAAACAATCAGTGAAACATATATAAACGCTTTCCAGTGATAATTTTTTTATTAGTGGAAAAAGTTCTGCTACCTAGATCTACTTACTCCTTGGTATAGTAGAAATACTGGTTTTGTGTATTATTCATTGTGATAAAAGGTGTTTTAAATAAAATGGCCGATATTCATTTGAAGACAAGTGTGACGAGTCGTGTGGAGCGGTTTAGGAAGAGTGCTGCTGAACGATATAGCCTCAATGAGAAAGAAATCCACATCGGCCACATAGCCTTGGAGAGCATGTACGATGACCCAGAAATGATCTGTCAGGTACCTGCCTATTTTTTTTTATCTATGTGTCGTGAATCTATAGCGAATGTGAAACTTTTAGAGGTCTTTTAAAGTTCATCAAGGTCCCTGAACTTCACAAAAGTCTATGTAAATGCTAGATTTAATATTTCGTATTTCCAGGTAAATTAATTTTTATTATTTTAATTAATCACAAACAGTTTCTGTCTGATTGATCTAATTTGCTTTATTTATAAATCGTTCTTTGGTAATATACGAATTCACGGCACAATACTTCAAAGAGCTGAATTGCAAAATGAATTTCGTCGCCTATTTTCAGTGCACTTAAATCTTTATCTATTCTAATAATAAAGACAGGAAATACTTGCGGTGAACATGTCGCAAAAAGAACATAAACACAGAAAAAAATAAGAAAAGGTGAAGAGTTTGTATGTTGGTTTGAACGCGATAATCTCTGGAACTACCAGTCGGATTTGAACAAATATTTTTGCAATTAATAGCCCATTCTTGAGAAAGTCTGCTATTCAACATCACGCTAGGACCCTTAGGAGCCGAGTAAAAAGAAAAAGTCTCAAACAACGCTAAGCGAAAACAAAGTAATAGCGCTGGCAGACGGTAGAACAAGAAATTTGACGAAAGATAAAAAAATCAAGAAACTCATAGCTCCAAGTGCCAGGTAAAATTTTAAAAGAAAACTAATAAGGCGAAAGCAAAGTGCGGTAAAACTGAAATAACTCAGTAAAGAACACGTTTTTACGCACATAGTTAACACTGCGGTGACTCTCACGTACTACATGAACTATTTGTTCACTTGACCCATTACCTACCACTACGAGAGATAAACTACTAGCACCAATATAGATCGTTTAAATACTCGTAGCTTTAGTACCGAAATAACTAAGATGGAAAGCTTATTTTTTTCAAGATTATTTATATAAGCATCTTTTTAACTATCAATTTTAGATCGGTAGTTAACAGTCATTAAAATTACCTATTGCTATGACAAAAGCTAGACACTGTAGAAACTAAATCATGTTATAAGAATTAAGAATTTCCTGCAACGAAATTAGTGCAAATCAAATTTTGCTAATCAAACAATAAAAAATTCTAATCAAATCTTAATTGAGTATTCTTTGCGAGAAAAGATCTAACAAACTTAATTAGAGCCTAATTTATTCTTGAGCAATATAATTGCAAATCAGTAAATTCCGTTATCACAAAAAAAAATTATCGTTCGAAAATATTTCTTTCATTCGCAACATTGTTATTGCTCCAACTAGTTTTTTATTTTTAACCTTGGAATGGCAATTGGTATTGTTCAAAATTTGTATGTTGGAATAGTGCTAAAACAACTGAGTTAATATATAAACCAAATAACACAGGAAAACAAGTCTTATCGGACATCTGATTAAAAAAAATAACTTTTTCACTTCAGATGCTCTAAAAGTTCGTCTTTATGTTGGCGACACGAAGTCGCTTTTTATGCTCTAGTGCATAAAGTCATTTTTTTTCTAAGCCTAAGACAATCAGGCCCAACAGCCACGCGCCCAATAAAACGTCGCAGATTAAAGTCGTTATTTTATTTCATTTGCTTTAATTTATAACACTTCAATGTTTTATAAAATATCCCTAATTTAATAAAACCAGATAAAATAGTTGAAATAATAAAAAAAAGTTTTAAAAAATTTCGTGGCGGGATCTTCTTCAATTTTGCTACATTTTTGAGCAGTGAAAATACTGTTATATACTTTATACCTATTTCATTTTCTCGCAATCGAAGTGAAAAGCAGAGGGTATAACTCGCGCATAAAAGAGCCATTTTACCCCTCGGCATAACTATCCTATCCTCGCCTGCGGCTCGACTGGATATAAACATCTCGGGATAAAATGGCTTCTTTTATACACCAGTTGTACAATCTCCTATTATGCATATTCCAGATCGATTTCACCACGGGACAAGAGGAAACCAACAGATCCGTGGCAAAACGCACTTGTCGCCTAGCCAGTGCGATGGTTAACTCAGGCCTGATGCCCGGGGACCCGGCCATCCTCATCGGCAATAACCATATGGACCTGTGCATTCCTTACTTCGCCTGCCACTTCGGAGGATACCCCATGTGTGCCATTGATCCCAGCGTTGGACAAAGTGAGTTTATTGTCATTTTCTTGGTTTAAAATGAGGACAGCTAGACAAAATACACAACATAGTAACTATTGCATCCTCTTGCCCTTATCCAAATTTATTTGAGGTCGACGCAGCATGTCTTCATTTCCACACTACTACTCTGTTAGTCGTCATCTCAATAGTCACCCTTTCTATTCAATTGGCAATTCAAATTGGCAGCTTATATTTTTAATTTGCATTCTAACTTTTAATTAACTTTTCTTCCAGACGATCTAACAAGATTATTCCCATATATCTTCCCGAAGATAGTGTTCTGTCAGAAAGCTTGTGAAGAAAAGGTCAAAACGGCTTTTAAAGCGGCCAATCAGAAGGGAAAAATCGTCCTATTTGACGACAAAGAATCTGATCTTGAGGCGTTTATTAAGAAATACAACGGCACAGAAATTAATTACAAGTAATAAAAAAAATAATTAACCATCTGAAATCATGTTAAAAGCGTGGTCCACGTAATGTACACATATCTATATAAAAATCTGTTTCGATAATGTGTGAAACAAACGTAGATATCTACAGGTTTATCTACTATTATTACTTCAACACAGAATTGACCATTCATAAGTACAATGATATGAATGGATTTTATTATTATTTGATTAGAACACCCTAAAGAAAATAATTGTTTTTTACTTGTTAGGTTAGGTTTGAATGAATTCTGTTGTAAAATGAGTATAATTTTTCAGACCAGCTCTGTTCGACCATTCAAAAACGGCAGCATGGCTGATGTTGACCAGTGGAACTACAGGCTTGCCAAAGGTGGCTATAATTCCTTTCGATACATTACTCAATGGAGTTATCAATTGGTGGTGAGTACCTAAGTAATCCATACTAATATTATAAATTCGAAAGTAACTCTGTCTGTCTGTCTGTATGTTACCTTTTCACGCCTAAACCACTGAACGGATTTCGATAAAATTTAGCAGAGATAGATTGCATCCCTGGGAAGGACATAGTATAGTTTTTATCGACATACCTCGCGGGCGAAGCCGCGGGCTGAAGCTAGTAATGTTATAAATGCGAAAATAAGTTTGTCACGCTTTCACGCAAAAATGTCTGAACAGATTTGGATAAAATTTGGCACATGGGTAGACCATGACCTGGTTTAGGACATACCTAGGCTACTTTTAATCCTGCATCGCAGCTAAAGTCGCGGGCAACAGCTAATACCTACATAAATGTAAAAAAGATATATGTGCTAGGTTTAAAGTTGGTTATTTATCTACAGAAATTACGTAGGATGTATCACTTGCTTATCACATCCGATTTTAATTAAACCTAAAACAACACTGATATGGTAAAAGCGGCAAAGCGATAAATAATAAATTATTATCACAATCCTCGGCTTGGTCGTCGGACTGGACGATTAGTTTGGGTATTGCGGATTAAATAACGGTCGGCATTAGCAATTGAATCATTAATTTGTCAAACAATCATAATTCAAAATATCATGACAGTTTAAATGGAATTATGGAGATGTAAACCCTTTGTAAGGATACTACATTAAAATTCAACAGATATGCACAAGATTTGCAATAAATCTATACATTCTATAAAGAATGTATGAACATAAAATGCGTTTGCATGCATAGAATGCATGCCTTGTTTCAATCTGCAAGCCTCCAGGGATGTTTAGAGCGCTTGTACTAAATTCAATGCTGATCTGTTAGATAAACCATGGTCTTGCATCGGTATTAGGAATACATCAATACTTAACTAATCAATTAATTACATGTAGATGCCCTGCGAGTGTGAACTTTGTAACATAACATCAACATTTATCATCGGCTCTTAAACTTAGAGATCCCTTATGCGTGATGTTGAAATCGATTGTCGGTGCTAATATTATATTATAAAACATCTTAATAAACCTGCAGACAACGCTGACAAAGATCGCGGAGTTGACATTAAAAATAATGTTCGTAAGTAGCGACCGTAAAACGTGACAGTAACAGATTTATTTCCGCTGTGCAGGAATCCGTTCAAGGATAGTTGTGGGGTCATCTTGGCTATGGCGACCCTGCAGTGGGTCTCAACACTCTTATACTTCATCTCTGGCCCCTTGAAAGGCGCCACAATTCTTCAATCGTCGGGACCACTGACTCCGATGAAAATCGTCGAAATTATCAACAAATACAGGGTAATTATGATTATAATAACATCAACCGATAAAGGCTCCTATCTCTCTATCAGCACTTATTTAGATAACGAACCTGAGCGTTAATAACCTATTGCTATTGTGATTTTGACCCACTTGATATTAATATTTTTGATAATATTTCAGCCTAACACCACTGCATTTACGCCATTTTTACTAGGTCATTTTTTGAATGTGGCAGAAAAAACTTGTGATTTATCGTGTTTCAAATACATTCTTATTGGCGGCAGCGCTGTGGAGAAGCCATTACTGGACAGATTTAAAGTAAGTATTACAACGCACATTATATTATCCGATATAGGTCCATTGTAGAACGTAAAACTGTTCTTTTTGACCTAATTTCATAAACTCGTCGGCCTTCCGAGCTTTATATTTTCCGATAAGAAATATCTAGCTAGCACAACCCTTGTGGCGAATGTACAATAACCCATCTCTATGAACTCTGAATATATTTTAAATTAGGGAAAATTTTATCATTATTCGAAAAGAAAGTGGATTGTTTGAATAGTGTTAACGGGACCACCATTATTTCGATATTAATTAATTTAATAAGAAACTCCATTGATATCATGATATATTATATAATGTTCTAGTACCTACCTATAAAAGCGTATTTATTTGCAGACTATGAGCGACGCGTTCTTATACTTGGCTTATGGAATGACTGAGTTATTGGCGCCCATCTTTGATTTCGATGACGACACACCTTTCGGTTCTTCTGGCAAGCCACAATCCCAATACGAGTTCAAGGTATGTGTTAACACTTAAAAATAAGTACAAGACAAGTGTATATTTATAAACACTTATTATTGTAAACTAATATTATGAACTGGCTGCTGAAAAGTTATAAATTGCGCCCCTTTCGAGACATGACATCATAATGACATAGGTAATAATGATAATGTTCAAAAGATAATTATTTCGGAAAACACTTTAATTATTACAGTAGAAACGGTACAATTAATAATAATATCTGATACGTTTGCTGATAGTAATGACTGATTACCTACTTTTGGAAGTTCTTACTGAGCAACATCTTATCTACTTGATAAGCTGCCAAACTTCCTACTTAAATATATTAAAATGTGTTTTCAAGACTGGAATAATTTATTACTTTTTAATTGATTTTTTATTTGCTTTTATCTGATATATGTGTCGCAGCCAACTGGTTTAATTAGCCGTTTAGTTAATCGCCTAGCCTTTTAACTAAACGGCGGCCGTTCAACTAACGGCCTGAATGATATTCAATTAAAGTTTAGGTTGGAAGTCTGTTACCAATCACGCGCGAGCCGAATTGGTCGCAGTAACTAAGCCAGGGCACCCCGACTAAATGGGTTAGGTTAGGTTAGAACTGTGATCAACCGCGTGCGAGCCATGATAGAGAAGCGAGACGAGCACTACTTCCAAAGGCCAGGCGGTTAACTAAACGGCTAATTAAACCAGTTGACTGCGACATATGCATCTGGTTTATTGTGTCTTTTCGTCTGTGCTAAATAAATGTATTTTCTTTCTTTCTTTCTTTCTTCAATTTTGAATCGATCGACCTATTCTAATGTTAATGGTTTTTTTAAGCTCATGGGTGATGATGGCGAGCCATTGGAAGGAACTCACAAAACCGGCGAATTGTGGGTTAAGGGCAATGCATTCTTTAAGGTAAAAAACTAAATTTATTCAAAATTGTTTTTTCATCTCTGACCTAGACTAGAGTCAAGAGCAAACCCATTTCAAATAAAAAAAACTAAAACATTTTCACACATAATTATTCAAAATATTTAGTTTATTATGATTATCCGTAGGAATGTGAGCATGTAGGGCATTTCTATACAGGGTAGCAGGAACATCGACGCGCACACTGTAAACATGAATTCGGCACATCATTCTAGAAAAAAAATCGGTCAAGTGCTAGTCTGACTCGCGCACCGAGGTTTCCGTACGTAAATAGTTTAGCACGGTATTTTTTTTTTGTAATAAAACTACAAAATTACGGTTTTTGGATTATATCCTTTACTTGTGCTACATCACATTGCTTCTTGCCAAAACCTAAAACAACCACTGCATATTTTTTTACTAACAGTATTTTCTATAGACTGGGCATAAAATTTTTTGCTGTAGTCTGGCTGGCCGCTTTTAAAATGTTCGTCTTTTTTACATCTTTCTCACATTTAAATTAAATAAAACATTAATGATGTACTGACAATAAAACTATACGATAGAATCCGGAATGAGTTGGTTGTGATCCGGCAGAGAAACAAAGTTGTCGATATTCCTCACAAAACATGCAAGCTGAAGTGACATGATTCTAGGTCAATGGGAACATAAACGCTCGTATCTTTTGATTTCGTTGACTTAGAAGTTTGATTTTATCACTGCTTCAAGAAATTGCAGCCTTGAGTATTTGATATTAATTTCAACTTGATAACTCCACGCATTCCTGAGAAAAAGGGTCTTGACCGATGGTCAACGACGTGATCTTACAGGGTTCCGTTTTTCCTTTTGACGTACGGAACCCTAAAAATGAGCTGTTTCATAGAAAAGTGCAATACCTTCGCGGTTAAAATATATGGAACAGCTAATTTATTTTTAAGAACCGACGAAAATTTGCAACGCAGGTTCAGAACCATTTACTGAATCCATGGTAACAGCTGGTTGGGCGTCAATGTCTCAGCCAACTACCTAGTAACTATAAATAAATAGTAAATAGGTACTCTATTCGATAATTTAACCCAAAAATACTATTCGGTCAGTAAAATGTTTAAGAACGATTCCCAGAATCTCAATCCCCAAAAAGGTAAACCGTTAGTAAATCCATGGGCCGCTGATAATGCCCTAAGGATGAACACATTCATAATTTACCTACACGCTAATACCACTTTGGCGCCGACTTACACAGTTACTCAATAAAGTATTTTGAATATTATAGCTGTAGGTAGTATCTGTCCCGGTCGGTTTGTAAGTTAAAAGCAGAACAGTTGTGGAAAATACTCCGCGAAGTATATTGATCTTTGCTAACAGTTAATATCTTTCAATGCACTTCGTTTTCAGCGAATGAAAGCTGTCGAAAAATCTTATTATTGATGAGAATATATTTATAGCACTATTATGTGACTTAATTAGCCCTTTTTACACAGAAAAACGTGACTTAAGAGCGGGTTTAGGTCACAAGAGCTATAAACTAGTATACGATACGTGTGACTTAAGAAATCTATTAATGCACGAGCAGCGAGGGTGCTAACTTTACGCCGTATACAATAATGGACTACTTAAGTCACACGTAGTGTAATGTCCTAATAATTTGTTAGGTTGCAAAGAAGCCTATCCAGTTTTTGCAGCTTTATTATTCATTATTAATTTATTTTACAGGGCTACCTGAATAATCCCGAGGAGACGAAGACCATGTTAACTGGCGACGGCTGGTTAAAGACGGGAGACATGTTCTACAAGGACGAGCAAGACTACTACTACTTTGTGGAGCGCAAAAGACTTTTATTTAAGCACTACGGTTTTCTGGTGAGTGAAGAATATTTCTAAAGTTTTATAAGCATTTACCTTTCTAATTAAAAACTACAACGAAATGAACTAGGTTCGAACATAGAAAGAAAACAACGCCAATGGATAAAATGCACGAAAAGATTCAACGGATATTAAAAATCTCAATGATGCATAAACAAGAAATGCAATCAAATTAAATGTACCAATTCAGAATAAAAGTTTCCTTCGAAATAATATTGCTTTACCAGAACCTCTAAAAGTAATGCAAGCCGAAAACTCAGTCAGCGTTAAGTTAGCTAGACTTATTTCTCTCACGCTCTGATTCATCCTAGTGGCGCACTGTCTCGAGTCGGTTGATATGCGACAAGAGAAAACTAAGACATATTTTGCAAGAACAATATCTAACAAATCCTTGGTGCCTACCTACAGTTCGATGTTTCCATTTCAAGAAAACATTTTACAAACTTCGCTTCAGGTTATTCAAATACCTAATATTATTTGTACCAACGCCTATTGTCTTTCATTATTGATGTTAAAAAATGATACGATTCATTTTAAAGGGAGCCTTTCACATGAACAGTTCCATTCATTTTTGAAGCCATGCAAACTCAGTCACTCAAAGTGGTTATGATATTATCAAACGGTTCAAGCCGTATTCATTCTTGCAGATAAATTAATTACGTGTAGCCAAGTACACCTACCCTTGTGAATATTCTTATTAAGATATACCTTTTATGAATACTTGAATTATTAAACTTGTTCCATCAAAAGGCTATAAGTGTATTTTATAAAGTTGTGGGAGTCACCCACATCTTTATAAAATCCACTTATAGCCTTTATAATTTAGAAACAAAATAAGTGTATCATCAATATTACCTATTTTGCCGAAACACGTCCACTGCTGGCCATAGGCCAAGCACCGCCACTGCGACCGTTCTGTGCTTCTGCATCTAGCGGATTCCTGCGCCCTCCACAAGGTCATCGGTCCACCTTGTGGGAGGCCTTCCAAAATAGTGTATATATTATTAAAAAATGATTTTTTTTAGATTTCACCTTTGCAAATGGAAGGAATCATCAAGCGTCACCCTTCAGTAGCGGATGCCTGCGTTGTGAGCCTACCACGACCCGATTGTATGGAACTGCCCGTCATCGCCCTGATTAGGAGAAATGGCGACAATGTTGACCCGAAAGAGATCTTCGACTTAATCAGAAGTAAGTATTTTGATGTTATTGTTGATTTTCACAAAAACATTAAGGTTCACAATAAAGTAAGGAGGGCTAGCAAGATTATTTAGATGATGATGATTAGGGGAAGATTTAGACTGATTTCTTTATTTTGTACACGAGGTATGCAACCAGTCTATTTAGAGAAAATCTCACCGTGAAACTAAGGTGAAGTGAGCTATTAATCCTTAGCGTCAGGTGTAATGACAGCTAACTTTCAGCTTGCTTCACGTAAGTTTACAGAATACAGTTTTACAGAATAGATAGTTTGGTCTAAAACAGCCAATTTACGTACAATTACGGTCTCGTTAACATTAAAACAATATTTTCATAAACGCATTATTTATACTAAAACCAACCCTTTTTTGATCACATCAAAAGTCAGTAAAAAAACAAAAAAATCAGATCAGATTTGTAAATATGTATTATGTATCTATCTCATCTGTCTAGCCTTTTCCCAAATATGTTGGGGTCGGCTTTCAGTCTAACCGGATGTAGCTAAATATTAGTATTTTACATGGAGCGACTGGCTATCTAACCTCCACAACCCAGGTACCTACTGGGTAATACCATACCCCTTGGTAAGACTGGTTGACAGACTTTCGAGCTTCTGAGGATCCGTAACGACTGCCAGAGATCCAGGAATGACAGCCTGGAAAAACAGCTTTATTTGCTTTCCGAGGCACGGAGGGGTCTTGCTAAGTAGAGATGGTCACCCATTCACGGACCAACCGCGACAAGCGTAGCTTAACCTGATCGATCAACCCGTGCGGCTGTTATTAATTAGCCATGTGTATCTTATCTCTTAAACTATATTGATCTAAATACTTAATTGAATTGCCATTAAATAAAAACATAACGATACGATATTTTTTTATGATATCCATTGGAAATATTTGGTTTATTAGGTACTATGTCATAATCAGCCAATGTTATAAGATTAAACAGTTATTATGACTAACAAAATTAATTACTGATCACATATTTAGGTACCTATAGTACCAATCTGTGATAAGTGGATAGATACGTGTGTCAGTGTTTCATAAAACTAATTGGTAATTTTCCTATTTATGTGAGGTTGATGTTCATTTGTCTAATAAACATGTCTTTAGGAGAAGTCACAAATAAACGTGTGGGAGATATTATATGTAGTGCACAAGTGTGTGCACAGACACAGGTGCACTCTGTCTTCCTCACTCTCGTAGGTCACCTAGGTTTAGGTTACCTGTACAGTCACGATTAAAAATATAGAATAGAATAGAATAGAATACTCTTTATTATGTACACCATATAAATTACAGACATAAATATAGAAACTGTACAAAGGGTGACACAATGGGCGGTCTTATAGCTAAGAGCGATCTTTTAAAGACAACCTTAGGATGGATTTAAAAAGGGGAAGGACAGACAAATACTGTAGGTAGTCCGCGGTGTAGCATTTACATAATACAATAAATACATACATATAGTTAAAAATAAAAAAAAATAAAAATATGTTACTCTTACGCAAGATTCAAAAGCGATTTTCACCTAAAGTTTTGATATAAATTTTATGACGTCACGAACATGGTGTGATTGAAACCATACTGTTTTGAAATAGCTCTTTATTTAAATTTGCAATCGTTATTTCGCAAAAATATCACAGACTGTGGTTACTTTCTCTTGGCTAGAGTTGTGTTTTGCTTGTTCAGTTTCTAAAGATTATAGATATTGTCTATTAAAATTTCCCTAAAGAGTTGAAGGTATCGGAGAAATATAGGATTACTTACTTAATCTCAACCAAATGTATTTCTTAGCAAGAATTCACAATTTTGCTTACCTTTATGTGAGACTAATTTTCTGCCCGTGACTTCGCCCGCATTCTAGTCAATTTCTGTAAAACATACGCTATGGTACTCGTCAATAGTGTAGCTTTCTGCCAGTGAAAGAACTTTCGAATCGGATCAGTCGTTTCCTCCAGAGATTACCTACTTCATCCAAACTTCTCCTCTTTATAATATTAGTGTAGATATTAGGTACCTTATACCCTTATACTTACCTAACAATGTTTTGGTAGACACAATACACATAAAATAGGTAAACATGTGGCGAAAATAGAAATTCAAATATTTTGTTTAAAAACTGCAATCATAAATCCGTGTTTTCATCTGATGGTTCAAGAAAACTCATATCGCATGTCATAATTACTTGTGTAACAGTTGGCCCGTATTTTGCGCAGTAATAATATTCATTTGTAAAATAACGCGCAACTGTGGCTACCGAATACATTTCATTTTCAGCAGCGGAATCAAGGCATAAATTTATTTTCTTTACCATCACGTCGTTTGATTCAATTTTTGTAATAATTATGATGGTAAAAACAGTGAAAAACAACATTCGCATACGATTCCACGGAACAAAGATATTAACATATTAGTTTTTAGCAAGATAAGCTCTGGCCAACTTGTGTAACACTCCTAGCCGTGCATTACATTTTCCCAAAAAATATTTCGTTCATTTGCACAATTGTAACAAACCAAATAATCAAAGTTATTACACAGCTCAAAGAAACAGTTTTATTGCATTATGTAGGAAGGTAGGTACACGTTAAAATAAAACGGAACTACGATTAATCAATCATTAATTAATTAATGATTGATTTTTCTACTACTATTAAAAAAAAACTAATGACTTTAAAAAGGCGACTTTGGCAGAATCATAAAAGGACAACATTATGAATTATAACGGACAGTTAACTGTTAAGTTAATCGTTTCAAATCCCATTGGTGAAGGATTTTTCAGTTATTTTTTTAGTCTGTGCTAAAATACTAATCAATCCAATCGAAATCCAATCCCAATCTCTTTGATTATTTCTGTTTGATTCTCTTTGAGTAGTGCAGCGAAAAAGAGAAAAACACGGACTGTCTTCGCCAAATTTTGATTCATAATGTTATCCTTTTATGATTCTGCCAAAGTGGCCATTTTAGGCCCCCTGTTCCTTTAATTATTTTCGTATTCATAATATCTCAAACCCGACTACGACCTACGCAATAAAACAAATTAAAGTTATTAATTTTCACAATCAGTTGATAAAATAATTTTGAAATTCTTGTAACAATACAAATGGCAATGGGAACAATATTGTGTTTTAGTAGAGGACTAAGTTTGTCATATACTAACTATACCTACCTACTAAGCCCGTCAGCTTCCCTTGCCCTGTTTCCGTCGTTGGAGTCTGAATAATAAATTCAAAGGTTAGATAACAATGCCAACGATAATATCGAAATAAAAATCATCTATATTAAATTGATTGCATTATAAACAAGGGATGATGGATGTGAAGGCAAGCGAACGGAATTTACCCCGCAGAGGCTCGGCATTTGAGATGATATTTATAAATTCCCTTTAGGGGTATGAATTTACATGTTTCCAAGAAATATTTTAATCAAAAATCTTAAAAGCAAAATCAAGTGAGAAGGAAATAAGTGTGTACTCAATCAAAATCTGTAATCGAATTGTACCTGCGTAATTTATGAAAGCATACTAAACAAAACTTCGGCTGTCAATCATCTCAGTGAACGCTTGGCCACCTCGATATTATATCCGTCGCCGTGGTTCGTATTCAGCGTCGCAGGTGGCACAATCTATTGCCGTTCGCGGGACTACACACGTTCCAGATTTATTACCAACGGCTAGCCACACGACTAAACAATTTCATTCTTCATTCTTACTCAATTGCTAACTTATTGTTTTCAGAGAACATGGAAGGGAAGCGAGTGGATGGCGGTCTTTTCTTCGTAGATTCATTACCCATTACGCCCTCCGGCAAAGTACATCGGGCACAAGTAAAGGAGATGGCACTCGCAGCGCAAAAAGCGGAAAAAATCCTCTTCTAGTGAACTAGATAAAGTGCCAGTGTTCGATTTTATCTATAATAGTGGCCACATACCAATGAGGATCTTAGTATTGATAGTTCTAGTTTAAGTGTGTTGTGAACTCTCACTCCAGAAAATATAAAAGATATCGCTTGTGAAAATAAAACTGGACTAAGGACAAACTTATCTAAAACCAATTTAGGAGTACCATGTAGTGTGTGTTAGTATTTAATTGTTGTGTTTTCTATATTGTATTCAATTTCATTACAAGACCTTTGTGAAAGGCAATCGCAATCTTCTTTTTTACAAGATTTCATTACATTCGATTCAATTAAAACACAAAATGCGTCGCCATTGTGTGGATGTAAGCTGTGTAACATGTGATTAGTTTATAATTTAATTTTATTACCTATTATAATATTGCGATGAACTAGGGAAATTAGATTTGAATTTTAATAATAATGACTTGGTCAAATAAATTATTTGTTTAACATACATACTGTGTTTTCTTCACGTGTTTAGCCACTTAGACTTATTAAAATGAAAAATAATCCAAATAATGACTGAGTGATTAACGTTGAATTTTATGTTAAAATTCAACGTTAAAAACGTCACCATCTTATCAAACACCTGTGTATTGAATTACAAAATTACTAAGTGCCAAACTCGCAAATAAGTTAAAACTCATTATTTCGAATTGGTTTATCAAAGCCCGTACAACTGATTGTAATAATAATCAGCAGTTTGTGAGTTATCGAAAATAAACCTGAGCAGTTATAGATGATTGCGAGTTTTGAATTTAAACTGAAACGATTTTCAGCTACACTTGACTTTCAAATGGCAGCAACAGTACCTTAGTTTAGAGTACTTTCAGTTTAATTTACTAAACAAAATCATAAAACTCTTCGCTAGTTTAACAATCTAATTTGAACGGTGTTAAGTACTAGAATTTCTAATCGTCCAATAAAAAAAACTACGATAAAAATATCTCGAATTGATACCTTTTACCGTGTGAGTAAGCACAGCATACGTAAGCTTAGTGATTCCCCACACGGCAGACACTTCCCGCGTTCGGTAGCGGTATCTCCATAAACCAAAGTTGGATCGGCACCGGAACGACTAGTGCCATCAAAGTTTTGAATTCACATTGATTGAACGAACGCCTCTAGTGACGTGACCCATACCAGTTTCGAACCACTTTACTATTGGAGACACACTCACAATCCAATTTTTAGTTTTCGCATCACAAGTGGAAAACTAAAGCAATCCAACCTTTTGTTTCTGGAACTGATCTTTCATGCTGATTTTGTTTTACAATATTAAGATTTCTTTACCGCCTCGTTGGCCTAGTGGTCGTAAGCGCTACTGCTGATCATGACGACCTGGGTCCGATTATCAGGTCGGGCAATTAGTTAATGGGGTTTTTCATCTTGGATTTCGTATATTTTTTTGTAAAATTAAAGTGGCAACCATATTTACTTCAATGCTAGTTTTCGCTGTTTGGCATTCAGTACCTACCGATATTTTTCATAAATTATGTACAGACTAAAATCATAATTCTAAAACCATTTCGTTGCATGCCACTCTCATATTTTTAGCATTTTGCTTTAAAAAAAAAGCATCATTCTACACCTTTAAAGCAAGCATGGAAAAAAAACGAATTCTTGCTCCAATTTTGAATTAAACTTTCGCGCTTACTCCTCGTCCGTAATTAGGTCACCACTTCCTTCCTACAATAAAGTAAAATTTAAACTTGTAATATTAAAAGGTTTTCGATAAGACATGAAGAACTAGGGGTATAAAAGACAAAAGGAAATCTTTTAAAATAAAAAGTTACTAGGTTCTGCCCGCGACTTTGTCCGCGTGAAATTTCTTGTTTCCCGACCCACCCCGTCGCATCGCATCGTCGGCCCGCGCTATTACTTCATTTTCGCTTAGCGTACTTTTTGACTATTTTCCCTTTTTCCTCGGCTCCTATGGGTCATAGCGTAATGTTTAATACCCTTTCTCTAGAATTGGGTTCAAAAAGGCAAAAATATTTTTTCAAATCCTACAAGTAGTTCCAGAGATTAGCGCGTTCAAACAAACAACCAAACTAATTCTTCAGCCTTGTTACTAATATAGCTGATAGATAACGAACTTAATGAGACAGGCGGCGACGAGCTACAACAACATATTTTTAGGCAACAATCAATGATTCATTTCAAAACTATCATTACGTACCTAACGTTATCGAGGCCTATACGATGCCTAAAAGTTCTTAGTTCTTGCTCAGTATTTTAGATCTAAACTAATATTTTAACCCATTCTCTGTCCCATGAACCACATATGGTTCAGGTTGATTGTTTAATTATTGTGCCTACTTTGTGGACAGTGAAAGTGTTAATAAGGTCAAATTGTTTGTTTGTTTGTAAGAGGAATTGA
The DNA here is from genome assembly GCA_963855955.1 of Luperina nickerlii. NCBI lineage: Eukaryota > Metazoa > Arthropoda > Insecta > Lepidoptera > Noctuidae > Luperina > Luperina nickerlii. The sequence goes on from OY979669.1 coordinate 13,161,509, forward strand.
TTGAGATTGGAGGATTGTTTGTTTGTCTGGAAGTACTGATCCGATTACAAAAATTCTTTCTGACAGAAAGCTACACTTTTCACGAGTGCCATAGTATGTTTTATGGTATTGTAGAGGCTATAGCCTGTTTGATACTTAGGTATATGCAACCTCCGCGATTTAGACAAGTAAGAAATAAGAGACAAAAATTAACTTAGTTTAAGATAAGAAGACATTAGGGGTCAGATTTGGCTGACAAACCAAAGGAAAAAGATGTGAAATACGTAGAATATTTTTTTAGGAAATTATTGAACATAAGTGATAAACCGTGGTTTAATTGATTCCTCCCGGTACCCTGACAGCTCGTAGAGAGTTTCACAGTATAGTAGATAGACATCCACGCGGACGGAAGTCAGGAGCAGAAGCCAGTTATAATTAATGATCATCTAGGTACTTTTAGAGTACCGCGTCGGCAATCTCTAATATCAAAAATAAGAAAAAAGTATTGCCACAAACCTCTGTTATTTTAAAAAAAGAGGTAACACACACAACACTACAACTAGAAAATAAACTATAACGAACATCAACAACATAGAAATATATCTGTAATCAACATAGATTCATCACATAATACAAAGGAGGACGTGAAAGGAGATTCGTCACAGATAAGTTTGACGACATGATGAACAAATAAATTAGTACAAGTACAAGAAGAACTGAAAACCAACATGACTACCATCAGTTTTGTTTAATAGGTCCTCCTGTTCACTGCACAGAATGGACGATGTGAAAGGAGATTCACAGATAAACCGGAAAGCCTGACGAATGAAATCAACCGATACAAGAGGAACTGTAAAGCAACACAAAGCTCCTTTCAATTATGGTTTAATTGATTCTCCTGGTTTTTGGCCACACTGGACAGTGATAACTCAGTCATTCATGCAGATCAGATCCAGGATAGCTGTCGCACTACTTACGTCGTTACATAATACGTATGCTATGTGTATACATATGTTGCCTCCAAAAATTATAAACGCGACATTGTATGGCAAGGGAATGTATGCCAAAAAACCGCTTTGTACTCTTCTACGTAATGTTCGTGGCTAATGAAGTGTCTGTTAATTGATTGCTTCACCCAGCTTATTGGCGGCGAAGTGAAGAATTCAATCAAACCCTGCGATACAAAAAGCGGAATAGAACCGGATGCGTCAATTAATTACCGTGCCGACGCCGTCTAATCAATCCTCTGGCTACAAGGATGGACCTGCTACTGTCTCACTAGCCCAATTAATCTGTATCCTGTTTTTACTAGAGTTTTTCCTCCCCTGATCAAATCTTTGGCTATTCAAACTTTGCTCCCAATTTAACTTCATTTACAGAACCAACTCAAAGAGTACTCTGATTCCTGCTATCAGACGATCTGTATTCGAAGTATATGTTAATTCGTTTACTGCTGGAATAAAATGATTAATTATAGTGGAATCCCGATACGTGGATGAATGTCGTAATATATCTGAAATTAATTGCAGCTGTATTGCTGTGATAACCAAATTGCCAACTTAAACATTTTATTTCAAATTTAAAGCTATATTTATAATTTTATACATACTAAAAGGTTTGAAAGTTCTGAATATCGATTAGTGAAAGTTTTTAATTTTCTTTAGGTCCAATTGTAATAAAATTGCGGCATGAATTACTATTTAATAACTAAATTATAATCTTGTAGCAGCTTTAGCCGGTCTACGAAACTTTTTTAATAATTTATTCATTAGATCGTAATACGATTTGTTACGTTCAAAACCTAATCTGTAGAAGAAATAAAAAGGACATTGGGCCTTTTCGTGATGGGTGCTTACGTTTTTGTGGGCAAGTGCGAGCTATCATAAGCTATCACGAACATATTCCTGTCACACGTGGTTACACAAAGTGCATTAGCACCACTTGGGCTTCGTACTTTGAGAGGGATAAAAGAGTGATAAAATTTTACGAACGTAACGTAACACAAGCGATCAGTTCTTGTGAGCGCTACTTTAGTAACAGTCACAGATGTACGTGACGCGTTACACGAGACGACTAAATAATGACTCGCCAACAGTTGTGGCCGACACCGTAGCGCGTTGCTCGAAAACTTATTCATTATTTGTTGAGCAATTATGAGATCCATAATGGGTATTTATATGCCCGTGTGGCTTTTGGTAAACCCTCCCGTAATAATGTTTTAAAAGGTGATCAAATAATCTATACTAATCCATATATACTATAAAGAGGTAAAATTTGTTTGTATGTAGGGGTAATCTCTGGAACTACCAGTCGGAATTTAATAATTCTTTATGCATTTGATATAGCCCATTTCGCTATGACCCTTGAAGGAAGACATCGTGAGGAAACCGGCATGTCCTAGAACCAAAAATTCGAAGACATGTGACATCTACCAACCCGCACTGGGCCCGCGTGGTGAATTACAGCCCACTCCCTCTCACAGACAGGAGGCCTGTGTCCCAGCAGTGGGAACATTATAGGCTATTATGATATGACCCGGAGGAGCTGACTAAAAAGAAAATAATCAGAAAGAACGCTAAGCGAAAATGAAGTGATGGCGCGGGCAGGTGATGCGATGCGGGGTGGGTCGGGGGAACAAGAAATTTCACGTAGATGAAGTCGCCGGCAGAAGCTACTATTTAATAAACAGGACGAGGAGACGTATTATATCTACTGAAACCAACGAACTTTGATCCTCAATATGTGTCAACGGGAGGTAACTTATTTATAATTCCCTTAAAAACCTTTCATTGTCGCATTTTTTTTGGAGGTGCATGTTCTTAATATTTCTAAACTAAATAATGTAGATAAAAATATCGAGACTTCTAAGGGCTTAGTAGATTATACAACAAGTGAAAAAAAAGGGGAATTTAATTCGAGAGACTAAGTTGGATCCCGAGAGCAGCGAAGGGTTTTAGAATAGAATCCTGAGCGTGGCGAGATATTCTAGATTAGAATCCTGAGCGGAGCGAGATATTCTAGATTAGAATTCTGAGCGGTGTGAGGGATACAAGGACCGAGATGAATTATTTTTTTCACGAATTGTGTACTCTGCTTTTTACCATTGACTGCGAGAAAATAAATAGTAGTATAGTATTTATCACATTTTATAATCGGTAATAAGAGAACAAAGGATTAATTTATAAACATTAAAAATTAATAGTGAATTTAGAACAGTTTTCGAAATGCAGTGTAATGTTCTTGTTTGGTTTTGACACGGTCGTATTAGACAAGACTTGGGAGATAGTGGCGCCCAAGGGTCAACAGTAGATGGTTTTAGATATATACTGTCAACTATTCGACTGCATCTTTTGGCTTTGTTTTCAATGGAATCCTCGATATAGCGTTCTGCTACTGTGCTGGACCTCCACCCTCCGTGGCGTTTCAGTTCTGTAAGATCAGCGCCAGAATATGCTAAAAGGGTGGCAGAGCTTCTACGGAAGCAATAATGTCCTGTGTACTGTTCTGGATTTGATAGTTTCAAGAATGTGGCAATCTCTTTTGGCATCGCACCTATTTTATTGATTCCAATAGGTTGCCGAGTACATTTTCCGCCATGGTATTGTTATGAAAAACCTGTCGGTTTTTGTATTAGTGGGCCGTAAAGCTTGATATTTTTCGACCATTTTTACGTACTCTTGCCGTATCACGAACGTTCTATCATTTTTTGTTTTCCTATCAGTTAAAATGATCAGTAATAAATTTTCCGATTGTTTTTGAATGTCATCTTTAATAATTCATTACTGCGACAGGCCCCATTCACGCCAAAAATTAGCACAACCTGTGAACTATGTAAAGTAGAGTAAAATAATAAAAAAAATATATATAAGTATTTTTTTAATATTTATTTAAAATAAAACTTTTAAAATAGAGTACGTTTGTAGATAAATAGGTACTTACTTTTACGGCCAGAAAACTGTGGTCAAGCGTATCATTTAGAAAACGTTCAATGTTTTGGGAGGTTAGCACTCTAGATTTCTTTGGCTTAATACCCTCGGATAGTCGCTTTAAGTATGTCACTAACTTTGAGTAGTTTGAAATATCAATGTTGTGTTTGATTCTCACTGTCGCTTTTAGCATATGCTCCAAAGTGTCGACGGCTTCTTTGTCTTGGTTAACTCGTTAAAATATTTAAGAAATACGGATTCTGAGAAGGAATTGGCGCCATTCGTGGTTTTCCAGTCGCAGAAAAAATTGTACATATGTTTTCAGGTACAACTCCCGAGATTTTGGCGGCAACAAATTATCTTTTATAATTGCTGCTTTATTTCGAAATGATTTCGGACTCAGTGTCTCATTTTCGTCACTGGAAGAACTCATTTTATTACAATTTATGTAATTAGATTTTCCAATGACTTAAAACAACCACGCTAACAGATAGAAAAGAACCTAAATTGGCGTGATATTGTTTTTTATTTAATTTTATAGTTCTATGGAATAGCTCCATATAGCCAGTGAGTACGTACTTTCAGCACGTTTTATTTATTTTTGTACATAATTCGTATATTCGTGCTTGTTCCAATTTCAAAATGTTTTTTATTCACTCAGTGACTAAAAGAGACTTTTATTCACTGTTATCGATTAATAAAATGCCCTTTTTCGAGTGACACTGGTAAAAAATATATGATACAACCAATAGTACCTACAAAGAATCTGTGACCCTAATATCTACGACCTACAGCTGAAGCGTTCGAAGCATGTGTTGCAAAAACGTGTTCCAAAATCGTGAAATAAGTAGCGGCGGCGGGCGACGGGATGTTGGCAGAAGTCGCTGGCCTGACGAGGAATTCACTGACACATTTTCCATTTCCTTCGATCTCTTGCGACTTTGGGACAAGTTAGTATGAGCCTTATTATGTTTTGGTTTTTGTGAGACAGATATGACACACTCCTAAGTCGAATAGGTAAAAGGAGAGGTAGAGAAAATAAAGAAAGAAAATAAATTAAAAATGTATTTAACCCAGGTTAAGGCATATAATATTCACACAAAAACAAAAAACCGAAAAATCTTAATTTTAAATTGTGTGCGTGATCACGGCTGCGCCAAATGGGCCCACGAGGAGTTCGTCAAATACTAAAATTCAAATCAAAACAAAATTTCAATGATCTGTCTTTAAACAAACATGCACAACTTCAACGCACCTCATTTTATTAAAAGTATTTGAAATGTCTCTATGTTTGAAATATATGAACAAAACTACTTGTAAAGTGTATTTATTCGTCAATGTTTATGTCAATATCTCTTTAAAGATATCCAAACGATTGCATAATTTCTGATAGCGGCTGCGGGTAATGGTGTCATAAAAATAAAATCGTTTAAAAACAGTAAACACCGTGTCGAAACGGGCCATCAAACGTCAATCTTTGATTACAAGTCATTGCTCAGCTAACCATTTAGTGATCTGCAGTCGCGTGCCGATTTCGATCGGTCACCAACCTCGGTTATGATGCACTTTATTTTAGTACCTAACTTTATTTTGTGGTGACTTTTTTTCATAATATTTGTTTTAAATTGTGGCCTAGATTCGTGGTCCCGGATGCGTATGTCGGGGCCGCAAACGTTCGTCGTTCTGTGGACGAAGTAGACTGACTCTGACGTCACAATTCCGCTATAGAGCGCGCCAGAGCCTTCCGCTACAACCACAACTATACTTGTTTTCGTGAGTTCACTCTACGTGTTACCCATCCATTTCTATTATAACTGGAAAGTTTGGACAGCGCTGAACTATGCATAGTGAAACACGAATGTTGTTCGAAATAACTTAGTAGTAATGTCAATGGATGCTAGTGCACTGTAATAATTTACGACGTACTGAATAGGTACACACGTTACATATACACTATTAGAACAAGTTATTTATAGCACAACACTTGGGTACTTACTTCGTGGCTACTACGAGTAATAGATTAAAAAATATAATAATGAGAATAAATTAATGTTGATGTGTACCTAATGCATTTTTTAACTTAGGGCTTTCAATTAGACTTGCTTTCAATTCTTCGTTACAATTTTATATATTTTTGAATTGATTTCAAAGATTCATAAGATTCAAGTTTATTTTTTTAATGATTTTAGACAATAAGCACAATTACGGCATTTGAGGTTGATTTCGAAAATCCGTTGATGAGTTCCATTCTTGATAATGAATGGAACTGCGGTGCTATTCTGTAAAAACCTCACGGTGAAAACTTAGGTGAAGTGAGCGTGGAGTGAGCTGTCAATAGTGTCAATTCCTAGCAAAAACGAACTCACTTCACTTAAGTTTTCATGGTGAGATTTTTACAGAATCGACCGGCAGAAGCCTAATAGAACCATTCTAAACTACCTTCAGAATTTAAATACATCTTAATCTTCTCAGAAATGTCGCAGACAGGTTACAAAAACAAAAAACATTGTAGCTATCAATTCTTTAATCTCGCTCATTCAAAAAACATCTTACCCTGTAAATCTAAAAAGTAAAGCTAAAAGACTAATTAAAAAAGTTCAATTGAAAGTAAACAGTTTTTTTTTTACTTTCATCACAATAGCATTCCTCTGATTGTCTGCGAGGCTATTGTGTAAGTGAAAAATAATAAAAATTAATTGAGAGTGGATGCAGGCTGGTTGAGAGATTTGTTATCAACGTCCCTGGTCGTGGGTTTAAAGTGGTCATTTGGTCCGTGACCGCGGACATTACAGTAAATGTTTCGTAGTTAATCTCTTGCCCTCTTTACCTCCTGTTGTCATAAGTGAGTTAACAATGTAAACAAACACATCTGTCAACGTTAAACCCTTATTAAAAAACTAGCTTCTGCCCACAACTTCTTCCGCGTTGTAGTCAACTATACTATAAAACATACCATATGGCACTCGGCATTAGTGTAGTTTCTCTCAGTAAAAGAATTTTCGAAAAAGGATCAGCATTCCAGAGATTACCTCGTACATCCAAACTTACAAACTTTACCTCTTTATAATATTAGTGTAGGTGTCGATCGATATCCGTGGTGTCGATTACTGAAGATTAAAAAAATAACTAGCGCAAAAGTAACAAATTTGGATTTGAAGTTTGAATTTTCTGAACAAAGGGCAATGGAGGTGAAAATTCTGGGTTTACAGTTTTAATGGTACCTATTCTTTTCTTGTTGTAATTATACTTACCGCATTGGGCCCGCGTGGTGGATTACGGCCCACTCCCTATCGAAGAGAGAGGAGGCTTGTGTCCCAACAGTGGGATAATAGTGGGACATATTATAAATAGGCTGATTATGCTTACTGCCTAATGGCACATCACTGCTACACTGACTGATGAATTCTTACATATTATTCCTGATGAACAGCTATCACTAAAAAAACATAACAGTAGATTGTAAGCATACGGGAGTTCTCATTAACAGTCCTAACCTAACCTAACCCTAGATATTTATTTTTGTGATACTGGAACATATATTCAGACAAACCGACTAACAGATAAACAGACCAACAGACCGAAATTCTAAAAATATTTTCGCCATTAGAGTCGTTCCTATCGTATCGTATAATCGTCGATACTATTAGGCTCTTGCAAACAGGCGCGACACAAAGTCACCGCTCGTTGCGCGACTTGCGGTGCCTATGTGTCGCGCGCGATTTTATCGCATGTCGCGCCTGTTTGAAGGAGCCTTTAAGTACAAATCAATGTTTGGATAGATATGAATCCGGAAATATTTTTTGTTACTGATAAAAACATACCTACTAAAACGAAACACGAGGCTACATGTGTATTTTCTGTCTTTTTTAGGGTTCCGTACCGAAATGGTAAAAAGGAACCCTTATGGTGCGAATCAGTGTGTCTGTCTGTCTGTCCCAGCTGGATATCTCAAGAACTACTAATGCTGTCAACTTGAAATTTGGAATAGTTTTAGATGACGTTTGCCCAACTATTTTGCAAATAAGAAAGAAATAAAAATATATGTATATTTTTTGCAACAGGGACTGAAAGGTAGCCTGAAAAATTCGAAGTGGGGCTACTAGAGCATGTCATGTCATGTGTGTGTCATATAAAAGAGCGCAGTTTGCACATTCTCCAACCTTTTTTTTCAGATCGCATAGTTTTTGACTTTTGATGAAAAATGTAAAAAAATACCGTTTTTCCCCTCTCTTATCTCCGAAGTTTGCCAAGAGATCTGATATTATTCTATGTTAATGTAAAGATTACAGGAAAATTAAAACCAAGTCTCTAAATAGCACACTTTTTCAGAAATCATCAACAAAAGTTAAACATATGTTGGTACGGAACCCTCGGTGCGCGAGTCCGACTCTCTCTTGCCCAGTTTTTTGTAATGTGCGTTAGTTTGTGCAGAATGAACAATTTTTCTTTCTTGCTTTTTACTGATTTGGTAATCAAAGGGAAAAACATAAAACTGCTTATTATTCCATGGGAGTAGTGAGACTCACTAAGACAAACAAGTTATTATGGTACGCCTGGACCGGCTGCCAACTAATAATGGTATCTACCTCCATAAACCCAATTCATTATTATTTATTTATACTATGTAACACCCTTTGTGCTATTATGGCCACACAAATACCCACATATAATATGAATGGGGTAGGTACGTAAATGCAGGATGTAAAATATTTGGAAGTAAAATATTTAGAAAGCACCTTTTATTACGTGCTATGGCCTCCGGCGATCCGTACTATCAAAGACACTGTAATACTTTATGCTCTGGAAATGCTGGATCGGATCTTTGAATATTTACGAGTTGGTCCTTTAGGTTCTTTCTAGATAGGGTTATATAAATATAACCTGTATAACTAAATTTATATTTCTGATTAAAAAAATTACCTTGTAAATCCTAAAAGGAATACACTAAACAAGATACGTCGACTGGTCGACGCTTTATGTGACCAGGCTGGCTCGTTCTTTGGCCAAAGAATTAGCATCGTCATTCAACGTGGCAATGTTGCCAGTCTTCTGGGCACGTTTCCGGCTGACAGCGATGCGGACAAGTACTTCGACGCCTAAGTGACCAAAAAACAAAAGGATGTTTTATCCACGGTTTATCGCATTAGAAAGGATTTACGTTTTTACATTTATATCTTTTTCATCTTCTGTCTTCCCGCTTGTCAGCTAGACAGCCCCCTACTTGTTTTATATTCTAATCTTAAACTAAATGTTTGTCTCGTATTTCTTGCCAATAACTTATCGGACTCATGAAGATTGCAGATAAGCACCAAATAGGTTATACTCTCTACAGTACCTAGTGTAAATAGTTAGTTGCGTTATATATTGTATTATACAATCATTTTAATATTTATGAAATAAAATACAAAAATTTTAATCCCCTGTAAGAAAGCAGGTGCCAAATAAACCAGGTTCATTATATTCTTACTAACTTAGATTACTCGAAGACCGCAGGTGGAATTTTAAACACGTTTTAGTTTATTCCAAAGTGCTCCCCAGGTATCCTGAAATCTGAGTTGAATACCTGAATACCATATTTGTTGGTCATAAGTAGCTTGTTATGTAGGGACATAGGTAATGTTGATCTTACCTTTCTAAACAGGGTATTGGGTAGAAGGACTAACAGAATTTTGAGGGATTGGGGATCTCGTTTGCTAACACAAAATTGTTCTAATTTTCATTTTTATTATGAATTTTGAAATAGTAATTTTTCCTACCTTAACACAATTTTACGACTTTGGAAAGATTTTCTTAAACCAATCATTGCGTTCTACTACAACCATAAACAAAAAAGTTGTGACAACTTTTTGGGTGATTAAATAAATTCATGATATTATTATCACAATTACCTACCTTGCAATTTAAGATATAGTTTTTATGGGCGAAAACTAGGATACGACAATCCCTATCCCTAAAAAAACATGTGTCAATCCTTCTACCAAATACCCTGTATAATAGAAAAAAAAAGAAAATACAGTGCGTGCCACGTAAGAAGAGACTTGACACACCAAGTGGTCTGACATGCGCAGAACACGATTTCAGGTATCTTTAGCGGTATGAGGTCTGAGTGCGGGACGGGACCGGACGTCATAGGGGCGGCGGAAAGAGGCGCGGGAGGCGGGGTCAAGTCTCTTCTTACGTGGCACGCACTGTACATTTATTTAGCACAGACTAAAAGTCACATCATACAGCAGATAAAAAAATAAATATCAAATAAAAAGTGTAAATTGCGATGTAAAAAATTAGCAAGAAAGTGTGCCTCACGGCTGCGTCAATAAAGTTGAGCAAAAAATGCCAGATAACTAGTGCCTGACGATGGTTTTCAACTGGACCTGAAAAGTACTTAAGTACTTGCAATACTTGCCGTATGTAAATACGAAACCTTTTATCTGTCAGTACGTGTGTTACTTGTAGGCATAGGACATGATAACATTATGTAAGCTTGGATTAGGACAATGTTTTCAAAATGGATGTGCTGAATAGTGCTGATCCATGCGTCATTTTCATGAACGAGCGCCGTCAGTTGGGTCTGGTCATCTTAGCTGCCACGGCTTGTCTCATTTTTAGATTATTTATATTTTCTGTACTCTGGACACTTTTAACGTGTTCGTCTTTTTTACATCGTTCTCACATATATTTATAAATTCAACATTAATGTTGTAACTAATATTTTTGTAACAATATAATTTAAAAGAGTGTCCATGGAGTTTCGTGCCTAGTGTTGCCCAAAATCGGTCTTGGTCTTGTTCTTGCATTTTTGCAAGACCAAGACCAAGACCAAGACCGACTTATTGTAGCAAGACCAAGACCAAGACTGAATCCTGCAAGACTTGAGCAAGAACAAGACTAAGCCTGCAAGACTCTTGCGTCTCGCAGTAAGTCAAACTGAGATTTGGGCGTTATAGTAGATATTTGGTTTCAATCCCGATTTTGATAGACGTTCCCCAGTATCAAAACCGTACCGTCATAACACTAAAAGGTATTGTATTGATTATTATATGTTTCGACTATTTATTAAGTAGGTAGGTAGCGTGTTACTTACAAATTTGCTCCCATATGTGATAAAAAGTACCTAGCATAACTTTCTAGCAAAGTTCATTTCATACCTTGTATTGTAGATATATCTACTTAGAGTATTATATTATACTAGTATAAGTCTAAGGTGCAGATCTAACGTTAGTAGGTTGGTAAAAATTATGTAGGTATTTATGTTTCAAAGTTTAAATTATTCAGCAAAATTTAAAACTAACAGCGAGTCGAGTAGGTCTACATAGTACTAGTAGCAGTTTTTAAGCCAGCCGATTTTATGGTACAGACGCCAGTACATCAAGCTACTACAATCTGCCATATTTCTTTAACGCAATCTTCCGCATTTTTGTCAGGTTCAAGCATTTATGCACTTTATTGTAATAATTTTAAAGTTTATTTTCAAGTGCGTTAATAATACGAGGAGACCGCTTGGCGCTGCGGTCCCTCTGTCACGGCATTTGAAAGCGAATAGCGTAGGTACAAAGACAGTGTTGACCTCGCAAATGAACTTTAGCAATAAAGCTGATCAGGTACAGGTAGCCCTTTCGAGTTTTATTTACATTGCTGTTTTAAGTGAAACAAGTGAATTTACTATTTTTTAATTAAAAATATTATTGGGTCAGATAGAAATAATGATTTTATACAGTTTACAGTAAAAAAATTGCAATCTAAAACCTAAAAATTACGAAAAAGCCGACGAAAAATTTCAACGCAGGGGGGTCCAGAATCATGTACTTGAATCCATGGTAAGCGGTTGCGCGTCGATGTCCCTGCCACCCTGAGCAATAGGCTAATAGGTATTTGAATGTAGTCTAGTCTAAGTAGTAGAGTCTCGCAAGACTTGCGAGACTCTTGCTGCAAGACCAAGACCAAGACCAAGACTGAGAGCGCAATACCATGACCAAGACCAGGTGTATTGACGCAAGACCAAGACCAAGACTGGCTAAGGTCTTGTCTTGGTCTTGCATTTGGGCAACACTATTCGTGCCCGTTCTTTTCCATACGTATCTACTACACTCTCTCTGAAATGGGCAACTACCTTCATATTTTTTTACTGACGGACTCCTTGATATCATTATGAATCATAATGGACAGTTAAATGTTAAGTTAATCGTATCAAATCCCATCGGTGCAGGATGTTTCAGTTTTTTTTTTGTCTGCGCTAAAATACTAATCAATCCAATCGAAATCCAATCCCAATCTCTTTGATTATACCTACGTAGTGCAGCGATAAAAAGAAAAACATGGACTGTCTTCGCCATATTATGATTCATAATGTTATCCTTTTATTACTCTGCCAAAGTGGCCTTTTTAGGCCCCCAGGTGGGTAAAGCCTATTTTTACCTGACAACGAATCCTAAAAGAGGGTTATGAGTTGAACGGTGCTGGTGACCGCATGTGTACTAATTACCTATAACGAGTTCAAATAATAATATCCGTAAATATCGCAGCAAAACAAGGATCATGATAATTTTCACTTAAATATCATGATATCACCACAATGCAAATATTAAAAGGTTTAAAAGCATAATGTTGTTACAAAATAAATACAGCTTTCTGTACAGTCACCAAAAGAGATAAGCAACCAGGGTCGTCGGATATAGTTGAAGTTTAGTAAGAAATCGATGGATGATTTCGAATAAAATTTTATTTTATTAATACAAAACAAACAGCTCATTTATCAAATTAAATGTCAGTCGAAAACATACCCACATACAACCACACACACACACATACAGTAAACATACCTTGGTTACTTATCACTTAGCCGTACGCAAAATACGCGCATTGACGTGAAGTTGCGGACACCAGCCCGTATTACCTACCTACTTATCTATTTTGGTGACTGTACCTCTTCTCTCAACCCAATGGTCGTTTATGAATACTAAAATACAATGTGCCGCATAATGGCACTATAGTCTCTACAAAATATCGATTACAGATTTTGTTTAAATTTTATAAACTCATCCTGTCTGCACAATCAGCTCAGCGCCCGCCATTATCACAACTGACTCAGCGGTTCTTTTCATAAAAAAGAATGAATGTATTTACTCTGAGAAAATTAAAGCCTAGACTGAAAGTTAGTAGATATCCAGATACGTAACGAAGTAAGCGTTTCGTTAACCGCTCTTGCTATCATAACATTTGTTGGATACGAGTATACGAGACTATTACATTTAAGGCTGTTAGAATAATTGGATTGCCCTGTACGCGTTCGAAAAATTCGTATCTCGGGGCAATTTATTACAATTCCAATGTTTGGATATAAGAATTAAAAAAATGAACATTCAGAACAAAGATATATACAATAAGACAACGTATGTTCTTACTAAGCTAACATGTACCTTTGTTAATGTTTCATCTGAAATATCGTTATCATTAGTTTATAGTCCTTACCCTTTGGAGACACAATGCTTTCCCAAAAGATACATTTCTACCTTCCAAGGCACCCCTAAGCATGTCATTATCCAGGGGGTGAATGTAAACAGTTGGTTGTTGTTGCTTAATAATAAAATCAACAGCTGTTACTAACTAAAGAGACTGACTGTCGAGCTGTCAAGAGATTGATTCTCAATTAGAATCAAAGAAAAAGTGAGAACAGTAAAATGCGAATAAAATTCTAATTATTCTTATTTGATTCTAACCTAAACTAGTAATAATCTTATTGTATGCCACGTACCGATGCAGGTATATCCCCAACCCCATCTTTCACCCCTACGTCGCGTCGCCCGCGCATGCCCGTCGTTTATCAGCCAAAGACCCGTAGAACCTGTGCTACGGCGTAGCAGGTCGTAGCTCGCTACGAATACTTGATCCCCCACACCTCTGGAACATTTTGAAAGAATTCTATTAAATTTCCTCATTATAAATGTTTCTTTTAAAGACCAACACAACACTAATCTGTGTGATTAAAAAAGACAACACTGGAAGGATTTTCACACGTAAATAAAATAATTATTTGATAAATTTTATTCTGGAATGAAATTAAGTTTATTGTAAGAAAATGTTTAAAACACTTTAATACGTCATTAATTTCTTGGTCAACACTTTAAAACTAGATGGCACTGGCATTTTCTAGTGATTTTCCCCGAGAAAAAAATGCCGAAACAAACTCAGAGGTGTCATTTAAAGTCCAAACATCATATTATAAAAAATTTATGGGAATTAGGTATCTGTTAGTTAATAAGTGTGGTTTATAAGTACTTAAATATTATTTATCAAATCTGCATCGGTCGACACTATTAAGTTACTTGTTCACATCAGTGAGTCAGAATGCGGTTGCTAGTCACACACATAAACAAATAAAATGAGATCTACAGAAGTACCGACCTCCGAATATCTGTTGACTGTCATCGAAATCAACCCGCAATCTTAGTAAAAGTTTGGCCTACTTAACTCACAAGAAATTATAATGACAATGGTAAATTATAGAATACCAAAAAAGTTGAATTGATTTAGTTTCACTTTGCAGCTTGTTTGTTTCTTTTGCAGGATAATAACTGTAATCACCAGCACCGGAACTGTGTTGCGAAGAAATTCCAAATCCATTGCTTCATATGTTCAAAAAATTCATCTGCTCACCATCGCAAATAACGCAATGAATGTTGTTGAACTGTCAAAATGAAAGGCATTGCCATTGTGTGTTACGCAATTACCCCGCTGGTTAATATTATATATTTGAAGAATAAAGAGTCGTATTATATGTATTAATATAGATTGAACGTCACTCCAGAAGTTCATTTGATCTTGTTTATAATCAAAGATAAATAAATTTAAATAATTACAAGCTCCCAGAGAAGTCCATGCCATTTAGATATTTCAAGGAGACTGGGGTTAGTAAGCACTTAAGGAAAACGGAATATGTTAGTTTATTTCTGCAGAATATTGTCACTCAAGATTTGTAGTTTATATTCCTAAGGGCTGATTTTTCCAACGCCAGGTAATTTTTATTCGAGGAATAACGGAAACTACGGACGGCACGGTTGGCGCAGTGGTTAAGCGATTGACTGCTGCGCTGCGTGTTGTGGGTTCGATTCGTGCACGGAACAAATATTTGTATGACCTACAAGTAGTTGTTCCGGGTCTGGCTATTTGTGTATGTGAGTTTAAATATTTGTAAACGCACCCACGATACAAGAGAAACCTAGTGTGGGGCAACGTTTTTTAAAAAAATAAAATAAACAAATAATAAAATTTATGTTTCACAGTTTTTGTATGAAATAAGTGTCAAAATTTCAAACTCAGCCCTTAGTTTCTTTTATCGCAATTGAAGGCTATTTCGATTCTCGTCAGACTTCTTTAAGGGCAAGCGTACTAGTAAAAGAGATTTTATTACTTTAAAGGCTAGGTCTAATACTTAGAAAGGTAGAATTGAGGCGCGCTTCACGTGTCACAGGAAATTTATTTTTCTTTGAAGGAAAGTTAATGGAGAATAGGTTTTTGATCCTAATATAACTTTTAGATACTATCTTTTTACATTTTTTTTATTGCTGAAATAACCCTATCTTGACCTCGATCACACCTGATGGAAAGGGTGGATGAGGTCTATGATGGAACGAGCTTGCCCAGAAGATGCCTAACACACTGGAACTCCTACGCATCGACGAAACAGCAGGCTGTTGGACTACGGTGGGAACCTGGTCGGAAACCAGGCGGTCGTTAGCCCTGCCACCGCAAGGGAAGAATTGGCCAGTCAAATAAGGTGTTAGGTGTGACTGTCCAGGATGCGCCAAGTGCTCGGTTCAGTTGAGTAACTGGAGGAATAAAAAAAAATGTATATTGCATCATCTTAAATAACTTATTCTAGTAACAATGGGGAGAAAGTTTGCTTATGTTAGGATGCTCCGCCCTTCCCCAGGTTATATAATTGTTATTAAGTTTTTGAGCCTGATCAAGATATGTAAACTTATACAAATAAAAACAAAACCATAATTTGAGGTAAAATGCGGATAAATTTTTTGCTAGCTAACCCTACGACTAGTCTTGGGATTTGAAAATACTGTGGACAATATCTTCCATTAGCGGCAAAATATCATAGCGTAAATATTATAAGTATATTATTATAGTTTCATCAATTGCACCATATTTTCCACTTTGTTTTAGATCTTTGACTTAAGCTTTTGCATTCGCGGTAGGTTAGAGGGTATATGCCAAGTTCTTTATTAAGAAGATTGTATAAATGGGATGATTGCCTAGGTTATTGTATTTTTGCGATAATAAACTTTACTACATAGTGGGAGCAACGGTGTTTTTTCTATAGTCTTTTGTCTTCTGTGGGTTGAACAATGGTGTTTTATACTAAGTTTGAGTTTTATTAAGTACGTAAAGCTTTCTAAAGGTCAGAAGATCTGAAGCCCTGTAAAGATTCTTAGTAGAAAATCTGAAGTGCTTAAAAATATAACTTTCAGTAGGGACCGCTGAGCAATCTCGAGGTCTAGGAATTTAATTTTAGTTACACCTCCCCAGACCGGTAGACAATATGCCAGGACGGACTGAGCAAGTGCTTAAATCTGTACTTAAATCTGTAGTATCTGTAGCAGGAGTTTTTTCGGACACCTTGAAAGTCCAGATTAATTTCCTTTTTCGCTTCATAATTAATTCCGTGTGATTGTAATAAGATAATCGTTGATCAACCATAATACCTAGGTTTTTGGCGGATTCCACTCTAGTAATTTATGTGCAAGAACAATTTGGGTTTATAGGATAAAGGCATTTATGAATCTTAATTACGAATCCTGGAGGGGGTTGAGAGGTGTTATACTTTGTGAAGCAGATGAGGTTGGTTTTAAAAGTTTTTAAAGGTTCAAGCCAAATGTGACCATTGAGTTCCCATTTAAAGAAATCTAAATTTGGTAACAAGCAACTAACTTTCCATCAAGCTGTCTGACTCCTTGACATTTCAAAATTATCTGTGAATTGTCTAATTAAAATAAATGGTTTGGCTTTCATTCCTTCTAACAATTTCTTCGTAGAATCTTCCACTAGATAAACGATATCTTCTTGGGTACTTCCGCTTTTAAAACGCGGTATTTATTATCACCATCTGGAACTTGTTTTGTGTAAATAGTATCAATTTTTGTTTAATTGATAGCTTAATTCATACTTTAAAGGGCATGTCGGGAAAAGCGTTAATGAAATTGAAGTGAAAAGGTAAGTGTCGATGATGACGTTGTTCGGCATTCGTAATTTTGTTTATACAGGGTTAAATTAGCTAGCTAAACTTCTTATTTTTTTATTTTATCGTGTTTTAATATCGATAACCATCGCGCCTGCGGAGTTAAGGTAGCCAATTTAAAATAACCCTGTATTGTAACAAATAGTATATGCACTGTCATCAATATCATGTTACCCTTTTGCCAGCCTCATATACACCCTTGTTCATGACGAACCCATAGTGATTTGATTATTATAAAAGTTCAAAGGTTTGAGGTCAAGCTCGATAGATGGCGTTGACGTCGAAATAGATCGCGCTATGGTTTCGTTACCACGATTTGGTTCGGGTCTCGCAATTTTAATTAAATATACCAGCTTAGATCAGGACACAATTGTGGTTTTATTTTCAACCCTATTAGTGTTCTCACAAGTGCGTTAGTTCAACGTATTACCAGCTCGGTAGTAAACATTGGTCCATCGACCCTGGATCAGACCCAGAAAGTCTGAAGTTTTTGAAGGTAGCGGTGCCAGCTTTGGACCGCAGCCCAGTGTACTCGCAGTGGATCGCTGCGACAGGAGTACCGGGCATCCAGCAGAGGCAGCAACAGCTTTGTCCAGCAAGGTGGACGAGCTCAGCCGCTGTGGAATAGTTCAACGTGACGCTGCAGAGGGCGCCACTAGTAGTCCATCCAATAGAAGATCAGTGTTCGAGTTCAGGCGACAGCTTCGTTCAGCAAGGTGAACGAAATCGACGTCATCAACAGGCAGTTGAAGTTCCAAGTGACGCCACAGGGGGCGCCACCAGTGATACACTACGAATTAAACCAACTTGCAAGTGTGAGTGAAGTGCAAACGTGAGTACAATTTATTAAATAATAGTAGCAGTGATTAAGGAGATTTTGCCAAACAAATTTGAACTTTATTTTAAAGAAGATTTTAACTTTAACATTTAGATTAATATTTGGACTTAGCTTTAAAATTGTTAACTAAAATTAAGGACTTAGAATAGTTTTATTAAAAACGGTGGAACGGGGAACCTATGCCCGATTTCTACCAGTCAGTATTTGTTTTAAAAAAAACTTGTAAAATTTTTCGCTGTAATTGAGACTTAGAAAAAATCAGTACATTTTGCTTAGTACCTAACCAACTTGTATGTTTTTACGTCTCAATCTAGGATTTCTTTATAAAGTTTTGTTGAACTTTACATAGTTTATTATATAATTATTTTTAATATTTTTATTGTTCTTCACGATGGAAGGTCAAGTTAATATATTGAAAGACCTCCAAAATGTTATACAAAAGGCATTAACTAATTTTAAAAAGAGTCCTAAGGATAGATTGACGGAAGAATATATCGAGACAAGGCTCGAATTATTGGAAAGTGATTGGTCTTCATTTAAGGAAACCAAATCTCATCTTTATGGTCATTTTTTGATAGAAGACATAGATCAAAAGGTGGTCGATATATATGATTCTACCGAAGATACATATATAACATGTAAATCTCTGATGAAAGCAACGCTAAATAAGATTAATCCGAGACAACCGGTACCACAAAATAGTGGATCTAACAATAATTATTCTTCTAAGCCATCCAATTCATTAGTAAAGTTGCCCAAGATCACAATTCCCAATTTTTCTGGCAAATACAGTGAATGGACCGCCTTTCACGATCTTTTTAAGTCGCTTGTACACAACAACGTATCTTTAGATAATGTGCAAAAACTGCACTATCTTAAAGGCCATCTCACTGGTGAAGCCGAACAGTTGATTAGGCATACACCAATCACAGACGCCAACTACAGCGAATGTTGGTCTCAATTAGAAAAACGTTATGCTAATAAAAAGTACCTAGTCAATTGTATTTTAAAAAGGTTGTTCAGCCAGAAGCGATTAAATGTAGAATCAGCTACCGCATTAAAGGAGCTGTTAGATACCACAAGTGACTGTCTTAATGCGCTTACAAATTTGAACATCAATGTGAGTACATGGGACGTTATCATCATTCATATCGTAACGTTCAAATTAGATAACGAAACGCGAAAACAATGGGAGTTAAGCGGTTCTAACGATTTAAGTAACAAGTTGCCCACCTTTGAGGAACTTAAAATATTTATGGAAAGTCGTTTCCGCGCATTAGAATGTATAGAACCGAGAAAAGCCGTGGCTCACCAGGCCAGTAATAGTTCACAGGTTCATAGTTCGAAAGCACTGCTAGCCACAAAGCCATCCAATATGCGTTGCGAATACTGCTCGGAAGTCCACAAGCTGTGTTTCTGTAAGCAATTTGCAAAACAGCCCACAGAAAATAGACGCGAATTTGTAGTCAAAAATAAAATCTGTTTTAATTGTTTGGGTAGCAATCATAGAGTACACGACTGTAAAAAGCAGACCGTCTGTAAAGTTTGCAACAAGCGCCACCATTCCTTGTTGCACCCTAATGGAGAACCTAACGGAGAGAATGAAGGCCGAGATGCTACCGTAAAGCCGGCTACAGATAACACTAGTTCTTCAACTAGTGTTAATCCGATAGTTGCATGCTTGTCTACGGGCAAGGTCTCGAAACCCAGACAGGTTTTATTAGCCACCGCATTAATAAAAGCCGAGTCCAAGACGGGTGAATTTCAAACAGTTCGAGCTTTACTAGACCAAGGTTCACAGGCTTGTTTTATTACAGAGGCCACAGTTCAACTTCTTAGATTGAAGAAAATTCCAGTCAGAGGTCTCGTTTCAGGCCTAGGTGACGATAGATCAACCATTGCGAAGCACATGGTAAATCTGACAATTGAGTCAACCATTGATCTCGATTTTAAACTTAAAATAAATGCCTACGTTTTGAGTAAGATCACCTCCTACTTGCCTGAGAGAAGTGTAAACACGAGTTCATTGGATTGGATTGCCACCAACGATCTGTGTCTAGCAGATCCTAATTTTAACACACCCAATAGAATAGATATTCTTTTGGGAGCAGACGCTTACTGCTACATTGTAAAGGAAGGTATAGTCAAGAGTCCATCTGGCACTCTCATCGCACAGAGCACTACTTTAGGGTGGGTCCTTTCAGGTGTAGTAAGTCCAAGTAGTGAGAGTTCAAAGCATCACACAAAAAATATAAAGGTACATTGTGCACAGTTCAATGAAGATGATATTTTAAAGAAATTTTGGGAGATCGAAGATCAAAGTAGTACAAAGAAATTACTTAATCCAGAAGAGCAAAAGTGTGAAGAATTCTATATTAAAACTACTAAGAGAGATGATACAGGCAGATACATTGTAAAGTTGCCATTCCGAGATGAAGAACCTGCTTGTAAGGCCGGAAGTTCACGTGATATAGCTGAAACAAGATTTAAATCATTAGAAAAAAGATTAAGTAAAGATACAGATTTAAAAGAAAAATATATAGAGGTAATTAATGAATACTTACAATTAGGACACATGAGACCTGTAAAAGATGAGGATAGTAAAGATGAAGCCGTTTATCTACCACACCACGCGGTGATAAGAAATGACAAGATCACGACTAAGGTTCGTGTGGTTTTTAACGCCTCAGAAAGGAATAAGAAAGGAGTATCACTAAACGATACTCTAATGGTAGGACCAACGCTGCAAGCAGATTTAAGACATACTGTTTTGCGATGGAGAATGCATGCTATTGGTATAGTGGCGGACATAATTAAAATGTATCGTCAAGTTAGAATAGCCGATGAAGATGCAGTCTTCCAGCGAATACTATGGCGAGACGATCCTACACAGCCGGTCAGAGATTATGAGCTGATAACGGTGACCTTTGGGACAGCCTCTGCACCATATCAAGCTGTTAGATCGCTCCATCAGGTCTCATATGATGAAGGAGACAAATTCCCACTTGCAGCAGACAGAGTTTTAAATTGTTTTTATATGGACGATTTAATGACTGGATGTAACAACATCGAGGAGGGTGTCGAAATCTGTAATCAAATGGTAGAATTATTAGGAAAAGGAGGTTTTACACTACAAAAATGGAATAGTAATAATCAGCAATTGTTAGATAAAATAGGTTCTACGGTTAGGAATGAAGGAATTCTGCAAACAGGTCAAAAAAGCATAAAAAATGAGGACATTATAAATAAGGACAAACAGGACATGATAGTAAAGGAAAGGGAAATAAATAATAAGGACAGGGAAATTAAACTAGATACTACTACAAAAATTTTGGGACTCACCTGGAACCGCCGCGAAGATTCCTTTCAGTACGCGGTAAATCTCCCACCGCTGACGACGACACCTGTAACAAAAAGATCTATCATATCAGACATAGCTCGTTTGTTCGACCCATTAGGATGGTTAGCGCCTAGTGTGGTTGTAGCAAAGGTGTTCATTCAGAAGTTATGGCTTGCAGGTGTTAGTTGGGATGAGGAATTAACTACGGAATTAATAACAGAGTGGAGTACTTACCGCGAAGAGTTAAAATTACTTACCAAAGTTCGGATACCTCGTTGGCTTAGGACTCGTTCAACTGATGATATGGAATTGCAAGGTTTTAGTGATGCCTCAAAAGCTGCATACTCAGCAGTCGTTTACTTGAGGTTAATTGATACCACAGGCAAGGTTCATGTTTCATTGTTGGTCGCAAAAACAAGAGTTGCTCCAATCAAACAAGTCAGCATTCCTCGATTGGAGTTATGTGGTGCAGTACTCTTAGCAAAGCTATTGATAGAGTCTGCAGAGGTCTTAAATATACCAAAGGAGAGGATTTCAGCGTGGACTGATTCGACTGTAGTGCTATCATGGCTTAACAGCCACCCTAGCAGGTGGAAAACGTTTGTTGCGAATCGGACTGCTGAAATATTGGGTGCAATGAGTTCATCTCAATGGTATCACGTGTCGACCAAAGAGAATCCAGCAGACTGCGCTTCAAGGGGAATACTACCCAGTTCGTTGGTTAGTAATGAGTTATGGTTTTCTGGACCGCCATTCCTGAAAAACAAAATAATTGAGTACAAAAGGCCAAATAATTTGAAAATAGATTTAGAACAAACAATAAAGGCTCACGCAGCTGTAACTTCGGAGCACGTAATTCTAGAAAATTATTCTAGTCTACGAAAATTACTTAGAGTAATTGCGTATTGCCGACGATTTTTAAACAAGGACAAATACAATAGTAAATATTTGAAGGATCAAGAAATAGAAGCAGCATTAGAAACCTGTATAAAGAAGACACAAACAGAGATATTTACAACAGAATATACTCAGTTAAAAGAAAAAGGATATTTAAATATTAAATCTAGTAAACTGAAATCACTTTGCCCGTTTCTTGATAAAAAGGGTATCATGAGAGTTCGAGGACGACTAGCAAAGTCGGAACTGGACGAAGATTCGAAACATCCGATAGTCCTACCACATTCTAGCCATCTGACCCATCTTATAGTCGCAGATGCGCATGAGAAAACATTGCATGGTGGTCCTCAGTTGCTGTCATACTTCTTAAGGTCAGCCTATTGGATAATAGGTGCTAGATCTCTAATCCAACAATATGTTCGCAAATGTGTAATTTGTGCAAAACAGAGGGCTAGCGTCAGAAATCAACTGATGGGTGATCTTCCATCAGTTCGATGTAGACCAGCAAGACCATTCTTGCATAGTGGAGTGGATTATGCTGGACCCATTAGCATAAGAACGACAAAAGGCCGTGGCCATCGATCATACAAGGGCTATATATGCCTTTTCGTTTGTATGTCCACCCGTGCTCTTCACTTAGAGGTCGCCAGTGATATGAGCACACAGGCATTTTTAGCTGCCTTTCGGCGATTTGTGTCGAGACGAGGTCACTGTGCTAAATTGTGGAGCGATAATGGCACCAACTTCATAGGTGCCTCCAGAGAGTTACAACAGTTGGCCTCTATACAGCCAGCAATAGCAGAACACCTGGAAGCAAACAATACTGAGTGGCATTTTATACCGCCTCATGCTCCCAATTTCGGTGGTCTTTGGGAAGCAGGTGTAAAATCCACCAAGTTTCACCTTAAAAGAGTAATTGGCGATTCTACACTTACGTACGAGGAAATGTCTACACTCCTCAACCAAGTGGAAGCATGCTTAAATTCGCGTCCGATAAGCGTTATTAACTTTGCTGATCCTGGTGAACCCCTGCCGCTAACCCCTGGGCATTTTCTGATCGGCGAACCGATAGTTCATGTGCCAGATAGAAATTACGAAAGTTCAAATGTAAATTATTTGACTCGGTGGCAATTAGTTCAACGAATGGTGCAGTCTTTTTGGAAACGATGGTCCAAAGAGTATTTGTCAAATCTCATGAATAGATACAAATGGTCTTCCCAAGTTCCGGAGCCCAATATCGGGGACATTGTTTTGATTAAGGAAGATGATTTACCGCCAAGTCGTTGGTTATTAGGACGGGTTGTGGAGAAACACCCCGGTGATGATAACGTCACCCGTGTGGTCACATTGCGCACTAAATCCTCTACGATTAAGAGACCAACTTCTCGATTATGTGTTTTACCAATAGCTCAATGAATTGTTTAGTTTTTACCAAGTTTATGTAAAACTTCTGCAGATCAAGTCATTGATTTTATTCTTAAGATCAAATGTCTATTTACAAAGTTTACCATGTTTTATTTTATACATTTTATAGGTTTAGTTTTACTTTGTTTATATCTTTATCGCATATATTAACTATATACTAAGTTTTTACAATTGTTTTAGATATTTTGAACTGTTTATTTTTATTGGTTTTTAAGTTTTTAGTTTATACTGTTTACAAAATGCAAATTTTAGATAACTTATGAAGGACATTCCGTCACTAAATGTCCTTGGTGGGCGGTATGTTCATGACGAACCCATAGTGATTTGATTATTATAAAAGTTCAAAGGTTTGAGGTCAAGCTCGATAGATGGCGTTGACGTCGAAATAGATCGCGCTATGGTTTCGTTACCACGATTTGGTTCGGGTCTCGCAATTTTAATTAAATATACCAGCTTAGATCAGGACACAATTGTGGTTTTATTTTCAACCCTATTAGTGTTCTCACAAGTGCGTTAGTTCAACGTATTACCAGCTCGGTAGTAAACACCCTACCTCGCCAGATTTGATACGGTCGTATTTTTCCCTTGCACCCGGTCAACAAGAAAATATCATCTTACATTTTTAATAACACGCTCTTTTAATATATTTTTCCAGGCCAAAACCCGGGCATATTCTCTGAAGCTAATAATAAACGCAACGTCCGGACTGTTTTCCCCGAAATTCTTCCTCCAACTACAGCAAACAACAAATAAAATTATTTTTAAAAAGTTGGATCGTTTTATAGTTTTCTCAACAAAAAATGTCCAACTGTCTTTTCTTTGAGCTTCCCGCCCTTTTCAGGTCCAACAGAAGAAAACCTTATCGTCCTAATTACTCTGACTACTAAACGTCTATTAAAGGCGTCACTGAAAGCCAGTAAGGCTTCAGCGGACTTAATTGTACCAAATAATTTAGTAGCGTGCACTTTGAGAGAGTAAAGTCATTTAAATAATTTAATTAACAAAGAATCTAAAGCTTACGGAGTTCTCATTTATTATTTCCCAAAAACAGAGTTGCTATCTAACTTTAAAACTTTTCGTCATGTTTGAGCATCGAGTAAACAGTACGCGGGAGTTTTATATTAATTAACGAATAAACACCGTCAAGACTTCACAAACACGTGAAGCTGCGAGTTCAACAAATCTTCATATAACCGTTTTAGTGGTGAGGAGCGAAAGTTCCAGCGGCGTAAATCACGTGATTCTTAGAGATGGTAGTTACGAAACCACAGGAGTGCCGTAATGTAGCGCCCTCTGCGCCGGGCGCCAGGAAACTGATAGTAATAAATGGGCGCCTGAATTTTCTCTACTGTTAAAAATCACTAAGCTGCGGATGGACTCGGTATTCGTATATTTCCTTTTCAACATGTTTTTACTCTCAGTCGTGTTAGGTACAGTAATTTAAATCGGTTATTAAGTTACTCACTAATAGCTGGCACTAAAACTAAAAATCATATTTTTTTTGATAATAATAATTAAGCAATGTTCACAACTCGACTAAAAATCAGGCGGCCTAAAAAGGCCACTTAGGCAGAATCATTAAAGGATAACATTATTAATCATAATGGACAGTTAAGTTAATCGTATCAAATCCCAGTGGTGAAGGATTTTTCAGATATTTTTTTTTGTCTGTGCTAAAATACCAATCAATCCAATCCAAATCCAATCCTCTTTGATTATACCTACGTAATGCAGCGAAAAAAAAAAAAATACGGACTGTCTTCGCCATATTATAATTCATAATGTTACCCTTTTATGATTCTGCTAAAGTGGCCTTTTTAGGCCCCCAATTCGTCGCAAATTAATTACTAAATAACAATAGGTAACGCTGTCTGAATATGACAACATACCTAATTATGAGCGGAAACAAATTAAAAACTAATTTTACTTCGAGTCTACAATGTTGTCGTGGTGACCACGGTAAACATAAACGTATTGAAGCGTATAATGCCCGGTAATACTACACATTACAAGTTCGTGGTTTTCAGTAATGCCAAGAAAATTATTGTGTTGCGTTGTCGGGCAGTCTGTTGTTAAACTTCTTAATCGGCTGTAAGCATAGAGCCGGTAATAGCAGTACAGCATAATCAGCCTAAAATATCCCCACTGATGGGACACCGGCCTTCTCTCTTCGAAAGGGAGTGGGCTGGTCTTCGATTTTTTGGTTCTAGGACATGCCGGTTTCCTCACGATGTTTTCCTTCACCGTTTTGTGAGCAGTGGTGATGAAAAATTTTACACAAAGTAAAGCGCCTGTCTGGTGTCGAACCTACGACCTAAAACTCGTCAGTCGCGGCCGTTATTATCTATTATCAGACTAAAAGATGATTGAACGTAAAAAACCCAACTTTAAAAATCACCATTCAAAACAAATTATCTAGGTAAACGTGCACGTCCTGTCTCGATATCTGTATGTCACATCATCTTGTCATTTGCAAAACGTAGCTCGATAAACACATGCATTGGCAAACGTTGCCATCAGACGCAAAAATGGAAATGGAAAACCATTTCTAAGCTACACAAGAGCATTGTATTTTCCTTTTAAGTTTTTTTCAACGCAAACGAGGTAGGAAAAAGCTATTAAACAATAAATGAGGCTCATAATCTCCCCATACACTTGTAAGTTTGGGAAACTATCGTAACATAAAATACAATGAACATATTTCCTGGTGGAGCGTGCTGGTGAACTGTGGCTACCTTTGATTCAATGTTGGTGAAAGTACGTGTGATCATAGATACCTCGCTATGCCTCCAGAGCGGAAACATAAACATAGGATTGTTTATATATGGAAACATAAACAATCCTAAGTTATTCCAATATTTGATCAACATTGCTTTTCAATGCCTTCGGCTATCTTTCGATTCTGAGATGATTCGGAAGCTGTTAGACAATAATATAGCTTTTTCAATTGAGTTGACTTTAAACATAAAGTAGCTAACGCTACATCGTCCCACATCTTTTAACCCCAGCAGTTCCTTGAGATGTTAAAAATGCTCTGGGACGAGACCTCGCTGTAGGCGACTTGTATTTTAAATTTCATTACCATATTTTACTAACCAAAATATAATTATTTAACTTAGTACCTAGCCATTAATATTAGCCAGCCATAGCCGTTAGCTAGCCATTAATATTATGAGTAGCTACATATTTTACATTCTGCTTAAAACCAACAAAACATGAGCCTCCATTAGAATAACACTAAATGATCGACAGGCACGACTGAAACTTAATTGTTATGCGGCCTCATTATGCGGCAAGATACTTTGCACACACCAAAAACAAAGTCAATATGTTTGAGGGTAAGCCAAAGCGGCTCCGGCGAAGGAAAATGTACTTTATTGCTAATATTATTCTAAGAGGATGCCATTGCCAACCCTAACGCTTTGTGGCAGAATTCTTCGATTTCGTCCCAGGGTGACGATATGGAAGCCTTATAACCCCGACACAATAAAACTGTATTGTCCATAATCACGAGATTATCGGAGGAATAGCGTTTGCGGGTATGCAATCATATCGTGTTCTCTGATACAAGGACTGAACTACAACTCAGGGAAGTTGATCTTACCAATAATTGAGTTGACAGTGTTTTGTTTGTCGCAGTGGTATTGTTTCTAGAATTAAATGAGCTTTCGAGAATATTCGGATTGCACACGCTCTATTTTAATAGATCGTACTACATGTTATTTACGCTTTTAATCAATGCAATTCATGCTTGAAGTATATCAAGGTTTTGCTACGGATTTCTTGCCAGTGGATCTAAAAATATAAGTTTATTTAAAATCTCTAAAAATATAAGTTTATTTAATAAATCACTATCCGCATTTGAAACCTTACATAGGTACACATTTAATTAAAAACTCGATAGCCATATCACACAGACTTCGACTAATTGAATTTCAAATAAGGCAAATCAATAACTTAGGCGTCAAGTAGGTATAAGGAAGCCTCCAGCGAAACACATCGAAGTTTTGACAGTAAACGTCAAAAGACATCATAAGTAATGAGAAGGAAAATACGCGGTAGGTAGTACTTGCAAATGCGGGTCTCGAGCTAAATCGAGAACTCATTAGCAAGTCGAACAACAAGATCGCAAGTCATTGCCATTGCATAGCACGAGACGAGAGAGCTGAAGGGTAGCGGGGGTGTGACGTGGGGGTAATTCATCCACTAGGTATAGTTTCAACTCAATGTCTTCTTACCCTCGTGAGCCGTGCGGGAACCGACTCATTACGCTTCTTTGTGCCTTCAGGCTTCCCATTCATTAATCCATGTATGAAACATTAAGATTCTATGGTAACCTATTGTTAACCTCGGTATAATACTGTGCTCGGCCCACTAAAGGCTACCCTTTCACTTTACTAGACCCACGGAGCTATTATTGCTTTATAGTGCTGTATTATTATGGGTTGAGAAAACGTTTATTGTTATTACACGTATACAATGTCGTTAAACATTTATGGAAAATATTTTTTCCAAATCTCTGCTGGATGTAGATGATGAACGAAAACCGGCCAAGTGCGTGTCGGACTATGCACAAAGAACAAAGTTACCTAGTTGTAGTTAAAAAAATTTTCTCCCATACATCGATCGATATACGTCACAGTCAATTCTCCAAGTACATAATATTATATAGGTAAGTTTGTAATCGCAATTTTTTATGTGATAAAAAACAAATTAACGATTTTCGGACTTTTTTTTTTACTTGTGCTTTGTGACCTTGCTTCCCGCCAAATATCATGATTTTAGGTCAATGGCAAGTACCAGAAGTACGGTTTTGATTTATTTACGAATATCAAAATAATTATGTTGTATAAATGGCCGTACTTCTTCATTGCGTTGACTCAGAAGCTTGATTTTTTAGAGCCCCAAGGGACGGTAAGCCTACGAATTTGGTATTAATTTCAACTTCCGCGATACGCGATACCTTCACGTGTCACTGAAAAAAGGGTCTTGACAGACAAGAGTTCCGTTTTTTTCCTTTTGAGGTACAGAACCATAAAAATGATATTTTTCTTAAATCTAAATTAATCCAAATCAATCTTTTCACTACATTTCCTAAAACATGAATTTGTGAAACGTTAGTTAACCCAATATTGCCCTAACGAAAACATAGCCGCTCTATGGAGTTAAAATCACGGAAATATCTAAAGTAGAACCAGAATATATAACCTAGTTCAAATGATTACTACGATAAAATGAGTTCACGGACCCAAAATAAATGCAGGTAAAACAGCAAGCAAAAGTGGCTTAATATCTGCTCCACAATCGCCATTGTTGGGAACTCTGAACTCCAATGTTGTTAAAGCGGACAGAAGTTTTATCGTCAAACCACTTTTCATATTTGATGTAAGATAAATTTAGCTGGTCCATGGTCTATTTTAGGAACTTTATTTAACCTACTTTAGCCTTTGTCTGTTGCTTTAGTCGTGATTTCCTGCTACATTACATTATGCCAGGGTTTCTGCGCTGTCTTTTATTTGTTATTGCTAATACAATTCGTCTAGGCGTCCATGTTATTTGGAAGGGTTTTTTTTTTGCCTTGACTCCGACTGACATGATGTGGCGTGAGTGAAATGATAAAGAAAAAAAGTAATAAGGATGTCTTATGATGAAACTTTTCCTAGAGAGAATATGGGAAGAAACAGACACATTAGATAAAACAAAACGAGTTTTTTCAGATATTAGATACCAATTCATACACTTTAGTTGTTAATTGTTGGAATGTGAAATTAAGTTTTTTGCTGTCTTTTTTTTTCAGGCATTCAGTACCTATAACTTTTTTTATTTAAAAGGTATATTGAAGTCTGAAAACATTCAACTGCGTTCATCGATTATAACCAACCACAAAATACAAACTGGAACACGAACATTCGTAGGAAAACAAAGATCTATACAAAAATTGGCTTCGAATTTCCCCAAAGAGAGAGCCGGTAGCATAACATTTTACTACTATTGCAGCATTCAGTATAGCTCATTATTCTTACTGATAAACAGTTTACGTCCAAACGCTTACAAGATTCTGTGGAGAACAAAGACGATGTTGCGCACACAACTACACAAGTTGTTCGGTACCGTACCTAGACTTGCGACGTGTCCAAACTCTGAGCACCAAGTTCCACGCAACTCATGAATTATAAAGTATTGACAACTGAACACACAGGTCAATGTTTGGAGACATGTAATAAATTATACACTCTTAGGGCGAATTCCATCAAACTTTTATACCTAGAATAAGTCTTAATCCTGAGAATACATTTTGAACTTTTGACAGTTTTTCCTTATTAGAACTGTCAGACGTCAATTTTATTCCACGGATAAAAGATATCTAACTTTGGTGAAATCAGCCCTTAGACAAACATATTTACTGAACTACCTAAGCGGCACATGCTTCATAATTGACCTTTCAAAATATTATTAAACACAGTGCATGTACCTATACATAAACAGAAATAAAAGTCCACTTACCACGATAATAAAGATAGAATACACGATCAACTGGTTATAAAAATACTTGTTAATATTTCCCAGAACAGATAAAGTTATAGTTATGAAGCCCCTGATCCAGAATGATAGGTATTCGAAATGCCGAGTATCCGATATGACGCCGTTTTACATTATACAGAAGCACTAAGTAAGCTTACTCTGCCAGAGCGATACCGGAAACGTATGGAGGTATAACAACCATCTTCCAGCTTTCGATGAAATGCTATCCTCTCCGTTCTTGGTACCAAGCCTAGTTTTCGAACCTGAAAATGTTATGGTGAGTATACACTAGAACATTTTCTCGGGCATCTCCATGTATTGTGACGTTCCTTCGAATGCTCGACACGGTGTTCGAAGTAATGCGCACGGCGAATGAGCATTTACCTGTAATATTCCTTTTTTATTTATGGTTTTACTCTTCGTTGAAATGTCGGGTCTGCTCGCGTGATTTTGCTCGATGAAATGTTACACAAATTCGCTCGTTTATTTGCAAAATCAAGTTGTAACAAAATGTCGAGCGTTGTGCTCATTGATCAGTTCATGAAAGGGTGACACATTAGAGCGGCTCGATGTTGTGTTACAAGTAAATGTTTAGTCTATATCTGTACTGTACTCACCTTTAGGAGCGAACGGAAATAAATCTCTTAGGCCGTGACTAACATTTATTGACCACTTTACTGAACCAGCTAGCTGTAAAGCTTCAGAATATTTCAGAAGTAAGTATTCTCTGCTCTACTCTTGGACCCAATGATTGATTGAGCTACGAACTCTTAAAAGGCTTCACGTACTTGAAATTGAACGGAAGACATAAACTACATCATGCGCTTATCAGGTCGCTAAAAGTCGTAAAAAACGATTGAGGGTGGTGTGATGGTGTGAGTAATCAGTAGACACTATGGTTATGGCGACGAGCCAGCAATGTGTCACTGAGCTCGCTTCTATGAAATACAAGTAACCAACGAAATTCGCAAGAACGATGAATTTTTCTCATAATAAACTGGATACAAAGTTTAAACGAACGTGAGACTGGTGATGTTGACGAAACCACAGAAAGATGAAGCACACACTTGACATTATCTCCCCAAAGAGTAGTTTGAGTGTTCAATACGTATTTTAATAGACAGTTTCAACTTCACAACTCGTTGAGCTAGTACGGGGAGAGTGGAAACATTTGTTCGAGCGGGAGCAAACAAAATTTTATGTTAAATCACGTTTTCAGCACCAGTGGGAGGAAATCGTTTTATTGGAAGTAGAAAATTTCACTTTAATCTTTTTGTACAATTTTTTATGCACGTAAATCGGTCCATATCTTTGTAGAATAGATTGGAAAATATGGACTGGATAACGAATTGTAGCATGTTTCCAGTTAATTGCAAATCTAATCTTGTTACTTTACCATCTATTCGAAACCGAGGGATTAACTTGATAATTCAGTGTGCAAACTTAATTCGCAGCTACAATCGCCCTTTACGATGGTCCCTATACATTCGCCATTTTTATTTGTATGGAAAAGTCATATTAAACATGCCTCTCATGTTCTTCAGCTCGTTTACAGCCCGAGATTATCCATTTGAATTCCGTCTTATTACGTAATAAAAATGCCACAATGAATGAAGCTACATTGCATGCTTGTTCTTTTATGTGGAGTGCTTTGAGAATTTTAATTTGAAAAATTCTTTTCGTCGAGCTTTCTTAGATGAGTAAGTAAGTAAGTAAGCGTTCATTTTTTATTGTAATTCATGTTTTTTCCTTTAGGATTATTCGATTCTTTTCTTTTCAGAGTTAAATGTCCTTACGCGCAACTGAAGAACCTTTTTTTCTATATTTTAATGACCTGTTCTTATCGAATGTTTTATAAAAGGCAAGGAAATGTATAGTATACAACTTTATCCCTTCTTTACGATGTTTGTAAACTCCGGGAGGTAACGTGGCGCGTTAGTGTCGCATAAAATGTAGTACAGCTATAATGGACGGAATTAACAGTAAATCGCTACAACTTTACAGTAAACTATGAATTTTACTGAACAGTTAAGCTTTCAGTGTGTTATAATCTTACTTCTACTATATTTAAGCATTTTTCTGTGAACTTTGAAACCAGCTTCCAGTCGTATACTTAGGGTTAAAAAGAAAATAAGATTAGCCCTTATTAAGGAAAGTTTTAA
This sequence comes from Luperina nickerlii, assembly GCA_963855955.1. Classification (NCBI taxonomy): domain Eukaryota; kingdom Metazoa; phylum Arthropoda; class Insecta; order Lepidoptera; family Noctuidae; genus Luperina; species Luperina nickerlii. The sequence goes on from OY979669.1 coordinate 13,193,841, forward strand.
AAATAAACATAAATCTTTGAAACCGTTTATAATTACAGTAATATACTTTAAAACTATTATAAAAGATCCCTATTTTTCAGAACGTTGACTTTAAAAGTTTTAGAAATATTTTATAAAGTCTTTAGAGCTAGAATTTTTACTGTGTGCTTAAGTAAAATTAAAAAAAGTTTTTCATTCGGTTCGTATTAACATAATAAGTCTCCTGCGTCCTGCTACGATGTTTTTCGTAGGCTTTATTTACCTAACTTTATATTATCTATAGCTACATAGAATCAAACAAACTCGCTTTTTGTATCCGTCTGTGTGACTGATTAGATCTTCTAAACTACTTTACTACTTTTCACTAAGGTCATCGTCTGCCCAACCTTTTCCCAACTATTTTGGAGTCGGCTTCTAGTCTAACCGGATGCAGCTGAATACCAGTATTTTACATGGAGCGACTACCTATCTGACCTCCACAACCCAGTTACTGGGTAATACGATACCCCTTGGTAGGACTGGTTATCAGACTTTCGGGCTTCTGACGACCCGTAACGACTGTCAAAGATCCACGAATGACAGCCGGGACAAACGGCATTACGTGCTTTGCGAGGCACGGAGGGGTCTTGGTATATGAAGATGGTCACCCATCCACAGACCAACCGCGGCAAGCGTAGCTTAACCTGATCAATCGACCCGTGCGACTGTTATTACTTAGCCACAAGCATCTTTACTAACATTAGAACATTTTTCCAGGTTTACGTGAACTGCACGATGTTTTGATACGTCGTCATTGCACCCGTGCGAAAAGTAGGGGCGGGTAGCTAAAGACGGGCTATTAGCTACAGTAAAATGACAGCTTATGTGTTTCCACTTTTCAACACATTTTAAATAGTGATGTGAGATAAGAATCGGTTCATTCAAATATCATTCAGTTCAAAATTGATCAATTTTAAATTAATTTTAATCGTATAATTATAATGAAATTAGGTTAATTTAATATAAGTTTACAATAAAAAAACGCAACGCTTAATTATTGTTTTGAATCACATCAGTGACCGGATTCGATTTATAAAACGCGTTCATGCTTATCACAAATATTTCTTTTAACTATTCTTATTTTTGAGGTTTCTTTGCAAATAACCCTGTGTAGTACCTAAACGTTAGTCATAATGAAAACTTTAATTTATAGTAGGATTTTAAGAGTTAAAAATGAAACAAAATTATCTTTATTAAACCGTGTACCTATGTATTTACGCTGATTTGAAACTACAATAAATAGGTACTTTTATCGGATCAATACAAATAATACTTATTTGATTGTTTACGGTTAAATCAAAATTAGTCAATTTTGAATGTCTAAATTCAAACTGGTTTAATGCGTTTTAATCACACTAGAACATAGTGATGTGTGGCAATTTTTTTTTACGAAATGCCAATAAGAAGTATAATTTTTACTGTAACTAATTAAATTTCCGAGTTTAGTGTTGGTGTTATAAGAATGCCCTGATAACACGCATGTTTAACTATCTATAAATAGTATTCAATAAAGTCGATTTTCGTGTATGACTACACAGTGGATGATGCGGTTTTTACCATCATTTAGAGAATTTATTCCGGACGGTTTGAGGTATGAGTATAATACATTATGTAAAATTAAACTTACATATTAAAAAAAAACAGAAACACCACCCTGCGCACCATAACCCAAGCAGCAGATGTTGGAGAAAAAACTGCCCGGCTGAAGTGGAGTGGCCCGGACACTTCACGCGAATGCACCCGGAGAGATGGGCAATGATCGTCACACACAGGACACCTGAAGGAGGACATCTGGACATCGCCGTCGAGGTAGACCATAAAGGTGGTGTGACGATCTGACGAGGTTTGCAGGGCCAACATGGCCAGAGATCGCACAAGATGGTTTGTAAGGAAAAAGGGGAGACCTTTGCCTAGCAGTTGGACACAATATAGAAAAACAAAAAAAAAAGGAAAGCTCGATGTTTTGTCAAGTCCTTAAAACCATTCGGTTCAAAAGAAGAAAATGAAAATAATACAATATTAATAAAAATAAAACTATACCTACCAACCCGTAACTCTATTAATCTTAAAGCCCATAAACTGAACTATAAAAACCACAAGAAAGCGCGGGTGACGGCGACGCGAGCTCCATTAGTATTAAAGGTACATTAAATCAAAAGTCACTTCATCAAAACCATTATTTTAAGCTCGTTACGAACGAAACTTATCCAAAGGGCACTTTGGAGTTGTTCCAGAAAAAAACTTCATCTAACTAGATAGACACTTCTTACCTATCTGTTTGTGACAAGCCTTAGGAAAAAGGAAAATTTCATTTGTGTTCAAATTGTTGTGAGGACTAAACTGTTTTACAGTATTTTTATTTCACGAAGCGACGCGGGCTTGACTTGTGGTAACCAAGTGTATAAATACGCTGTGAATGTGTGCGTGAAGACGTGTAGCGTCATTGCGTCAGCATATAACAAACACACGCACACACACATCCGACTTCGCCATTGTCTCGGACGGTATTGAGAGCTCCTGAGCTTACACACACATTCACACTACACTTTGTAACCACAAGAAAAGCCAACGTCGCTTCGTGAGATAAAAATTCTACTTATAATAATTACGAGCCACGTTTAAACGATGAAAATGTTTTGAAATGACATTAGCACGTAAACAGTACGGCACGTAAATGTGTCATATAAAACTTTATTAAATTTTTCTTTTTCTATCTTCGTAAGGTAGAAAAAGAAATATCAAATAGGTACTCGTACCAAGCTTGAAATAATCGTCAAAGCATGACCGATTTAACCCATCAAACTCCACATTTTGAAGCAATGCTTCACAACTTGCGCACTTGCCATGCTTGCTACGCACATTGCGAGGCATGTACTTCACATACGATGCGGCGCGCCACATCGCAAAGTGTGTATCCACCTTAATGGGCTTACATGACCTAAAGAGCGGTCACTGTCGGACTGCATAGAAAAGAAAGAGAAGCGCGATGACACAACACAGGTGATTTATTGCAAAATATGAATCAATTAATTAATTACACAAAATCTATTGTGTTAACATGTTGCTTGTAGAATAATCTGACAAAAAATCAGAATGAATGTATGTATATCAGTATGGTTTTTATTGTAAAAAGAAAGTTTTGAGAGGTATCTTCATGAGTTTTTTCTATCGTATCAAATTATGTATTTGTATTATGTTTTCAACACAGTATCTACCTAGCATATATCCTGAAGAATATCATATATTTTTCTGATTTTGTTTACTGTAGGTAGTCGATTATATACTTTTGTTTCTAAAACTTGCGTTTTTTTTCGTTATGGTCCTGTAAGCCCCTTAACCCCAGCAACAACCACCTATAAGCGACCGTATGTTGCCACTCTGATAAAGCAATGGGCCGAAGTTTTGTAAGAATTTAAAGAAAAAGAAAATTTTAAGAAATTGTTGACTGCCATTAATCATAATAGGGTAGTTGACTAAGAAAATATATTTAGTCCATCAGTTAGATTACTAAAAAATATTGTATACGTATTTTTTCTTTTGTCTGGCAAACAAAAAATTACGAAGATACAGCGCTTGGAAATTTCGTATGACGTCACGCCGTGCTACAAATTTTAGCACGTTATTACGTCAAAGCCCCCCACTCCTGAACTTTGATGTGATATATCTTTGTAATTTTTTATCTAATTGATAAAACAAAAAATACGTGTTCAATATTTTTTAATAATCTTACTGAGGGACTAAATCGAATCGATTTATTTTTACCCAGGCAACATCCCTATTTTAACATAATCCCTTAGTTTAACTACTTTAGGGATAACCACTTTAAAAGAGGAAGCAGAGAGAACTAATAATATACTCACTCCAACTGAGTACTGAAAACCAATAACAAAATGTAGAAATAAAGGGGATTCACATGCAAAACGAACGAACGCAGGCCGCACAAAGACACGCGCCAGTTCATTTCGGTAGGTACAATATCCCTCCCTTCCTCTCAGTGAGTGGTATGTCGGCCTTTTGACTACACCTGACGTTTGTGGTAGTACCCCACTACCTCTAAGTATAGATAATCATTCAGTTCCGTGGAACTTGTGATATTAATAATATTATATCGTCAATCGGTTGTTTTCATAGACTTTCATATAAAATACCTGTTCAATTAATGTTTATTTATAATGTCCGACTTTCTACCACTCCTGTCTAAAGCCAGTTATGTTAACATTATATAAGGTAGCTGCGCCCCGCGGTTTCATGCGCATAAGTCTCGATCATGTCAGAATATTAGAATAAAAAGCATGCCTAATCCAGGTCATGGTCTATCCATGTGCCAAATTTCATCTAAATCTGTTCGGCCTTTTTAACCTTAACAAACATACAAAAAACCAAATCTTTTCTCTTTATAATATTAATTTTAAAAAATTAGTTTAGATAACGTATCTGTATAATAAATGCCTATTCAATTCCCCAAACTGTCTAACTGTCTGATTAAATAACTAATAAATACTTGACTAGTAACAACCCTTAACTTGAAACTTTTATACGTCGTGTTAGCTTAAATCGTGTCTAAAGGTGGCTTACTGCTACTTTATTTCTTGTACTGAAAGAAAGTTATATGAATCTATTTAAAATCAATTCAAACTGTGTCTACTTCATTCCGTCGAAAACCTTTCACGAAAGCGTCCTAGAAAAAAGTTTACCGTTTAAAACAAACTAGCGAAACAGGATGGGAAATTTGCACAAAACATAAAACTTGAAAGTGCAAGAAGAAATGTCATTACAGGCAGGGGTGAGAGGGAATTTGGCCCCTTTCCCTCTTCATTTATAATATTAGCGAACTCCCGCGGAAACTTCCTTAATTAGACTCGCGTTAACCAAAACTTAATGTAAAGTACAGTCGACTTCTGCTCTTTTAAAGTCACGTAGACTCAACTCCTATAACTTATAACTCTTTTTGAATTCGGTCCAGTAAGAAACTTGGATATCTCGACCAACTTCCTGCACCCGGTCTCGTTACAGGCATACTCATATGAAGAAACACGAATAAAAGAACTTAGGTTTCTAAGATTTCATAACTACCTACTTTAAATAAAGAAAGAAAGAAAATACGTTTGTTTGCGGTAAACATGTCGGAAAAAAGAACACACAAAATCAAATTTAGAAAAGTTTGGGGTAATGTTTAAAGGTTTTGCGTCACATCCACGCAAAACGGCTATCGCTCAGCATACTAAGTTACTACTTGCAAAAAGCGGGGCTAATACCGTTATTGTTAAACATAAATATTGGTAAGTAGGTATAACAGAACGACAAACCCACATTCATCAAGAAGATCACTTACGTAAATCGACTAAATAACAGAAAATACCATGTAAGTATACGGCATACCGCATTCACGATACATTTTATCAAACGTGCATTGCCTGGAGGAAGTTCCTGTTTCACGCAATAACTCAGCTGTATGAGATAATAGCATTTTCTTCGTGGTTGGTAACTTGGTACAGCAGACACGCTATGTAGTTAATTCTCGATCAACGTTCCGATGAAGTTTCATTCCAAATTGTGAACATCGAAACAGTTTGTAACTTTAAGCCCCAAGGGCATAAAATCTGTTGGTGTAAACAAGGCCGTAGTCTGCGTGGTACTTGCGTAACATACTAACAGTAGCAATGGCAATTCATTTTGACAGTTCTACAACATTCATTGCGTTATTAACATTGTTGTGCAGACAAATTTTTCGAACATATGAAGCAATGGATTAGCAATATCCTTCATAATAATTCAGATTGTGATTGAAAGTGTGTTACGCAATAAGGGTGCTGGATCAAGCAAATGATTTTAGATCAAGAAGACATAAGTTTCAAATTAGGATAGTTTTGCGTGTGAATCCCAACTCATTTAAAATACGCTGAACGGGTTAATTAAGAGAACCAGCGGTGTGTGAAATTGTAAACGTATGTGATAACATTCGGTGGTTTCTGGGAGACCACTCCGCCCTTTATATTTACCTGTTACAGAGTATTGACCCTAAATTTAATACTTTTAATGATCATGTTTCTACGTAATAACACACCGTAATCCTTCCCTCACTAAAGTATCTTAGGACACTATTTCAGAACCGTTTATGTAGACATTAAATTGATACATGACTTCGGGAAGCCTGCCCATTATTTTTGTATTTATTTGACTTCAGCTTTCATATTGATATATGAAAGCTGAAGTCAAATAAATACAAAAATAATGGGCAGGCAGCAGAACTCGGCGACACGTATAATGTAGGTACCACACATTGATATGTGTGGTACCTACATTATACGTGTCTCCGAGTCCTACAAACTATGTATACTTATTATATATAAATACGTATACCTAAGTAAATCGATAAGAGTGAAAGGTCTTGGGGCAGAGTTTGGGTAGCTTTGGGTTATCCACCTAAGTATAATCAACGTAACAATCGCGGGGTCTGATTAAGTGTCAGAAACAAAACGTTCCCCAAAGCTCTTTAGAAAAAAGCTGGACAGTGAATTGTTGAAAAGTGAACGAATTCCATTAACGGAAGTGGAATTAAAGCCCGGCTTGCTTGATAACTTAGCTGCGAGTGAAGTAATTCATACCAACTCGTTACTCGCCGAGTGATCATGCTTTTAGATTGGACCCACAAAGGATTATTGTGCCTTAATATGTCAGTACGCAAACGGAGCACTTAGATACTCACTTGCGGGAGAGACAATTTAACGTAGTATACATTACCTACTTCAAATTTATGATGAAATGATTTTTACAGTAATTGCAATAATAATATTTGTATACTTACTTAAATTATTTTATTCAATCGTAATTTTAAACAAAAGTAAATACAAACTTAAATTAGTTAGAAAATGCCAAAAAAGGACTTTCTATTTCTAAGAATAAACATGTATACCTACACTGACTGAATAAATTAATAAATAAACTAACAAACATAATATATAACAAACTATAAAATATAATATCCTAACCTAACTAAAATTATTTTTTCTTTTTCAAATATTTTTTTTCAACTTATTTTTATTGCGAAATTGATTAGCAATGAACTAGCAACTTGTATAATGGCAATAAAGAATTCATTCTACTTGTATTTTATAGAAATAAGTGATAAAAACATCCAAACCCTGACTTAGATTAGGTATACCTAATCATGGATTTATAACCTCCGCAGAATTCACAATGCGATTGCTTGACTAATAATAATAATTCAATTATTTTTCAGACAGAGTCCATTACATTAAATCACAGAACATTAAACACAGATAAAAATATAAAATTACTACACACAATAAGTAGGCAGTTATAACTCAGCCCAGATTCACACGGGACTGTTTTTTTGACGCGCTGGGATGCGCTCTGTTGGTGGATTCTCAGTGCTCGGCATAAAAGCGCGGGCCCACCGCGGCGCATGCTGTGCACGGGCACGCGGCGCATTTTAGCTGCGTGTATTAATTTGTTTGACAACGTGGGTCTACGTTTCCACTGGAGTACACAAATATGACCCACGACTATGTATAGCGTGGCACGGCGCACGGAGAGGCTACGCACGTGCCACTGCAATTGACTGAAAACTGCGCTGCGATAAGCGAGCTGTACATAGTCGTGGGTCATATTCGTGTACTCTAGTAGAAACGTAGACCCACGTCGCCAACGTTTAGCTATGTAACCGCCTATTCGAGCAAGCAACGCGTGTATCAATGACGTCAATTCATGCGCAGCCTCTCCGTGGGTTGCAGTGGATACAATCACATACATTTTCTTCCAAAGCGAAGCTTAATACACGTGCGTAGCCTCTCCGTGCACCGCGGTGGGCCCGCGCCTTTGCACCGAGTATTGAAAAATCAGTGCGCGATAAAATCCCGCCGCGATATTTTTGAGGACATGCGAACGTGGGCTTACAACTTACGCACATTAACAATCGGTATACCTAACTACTCTAATTGTTTTGTTTTCATTCCAATCATAAATTAGGTAAGAGGAGCTGATTTATTTTATAGCCATATAAAATAAGATAATTCAAATAAAATCATTTTAAAATTGCCTCAACATTTCACGCGATTACGTCAAACAAGCAAGTTTCGCAAACTTTTTTCTATTTGTTATGTTGGAGGAGATAAATCCAATTTACTGAATAATTCAATTAGACACGATTTAAAGCCCGAAACTTCTCATGAAGATATTTATTTTCGTTCGACTGAGAAATCACAGACAAATAAGTATCTACCTAAGAACGTTGTCAAGTAAACGTGGACTTTTTAGCTTTTATTAATTTAATATAACCACGATACACCACCACCACGATACAGAAGTAATTCCTAGTGTGGGGCGACGTTTTAAAAAAAGAAGAAAAGAATTCTTGTTTTTATTATGAAAAGACTACAGCGACAAAACAGCGCCGTGTAATTGTAGGTATTAGATATACTTACTAGCAGGCTGAATAAAACTTAAATAAGCGGTAAAAACTTAAATGGTATTTAAATTGTGTTACTCCAAGCAACATATGCTCCTGCACATAGCAGGACTCGTCAATCAAATTATGACTTTACTACATTAGCGCTTAATTTCTTTATTTAGAAGATAAATAACCAAATCACTTCCATTAAATTGATGCTGAATTAAAATTAGTAGGGCAAGCCAGTAGTAGATTGGATAGACTACGTGTAAACAAAATGAAAGGATGGACTTCCTTCACTCAATCAAGGAAAAACCGCCATGTTTGTTTTTCAACGCTGTCACCGTCTGCTACATCAAAGTTTCCTCGATTTTCGTCAACCGAAAATAAGATGATTGATGAACTAGTGCACCCGGAAGCCGTTCTGGCGTGGGCAAAAAAACTTTGTCTTTGCAAGCGGAAGCCGCATTGTTTTTTTTTTCTCGGTTTGACAACGGAAACAGGAAAAGTAACCAACATCTCTGTCGATAAATTGCTCGCGCCATTGAGTTTGCACAACTCTTTATTGACATAAAAAATGTGGAATAAAGTGTTTTGTTCTTATTTGACATAAAATTAATTTGATTGGAGACGCTCTGCTCACAGCGTAAAGTGAATGGTGTCGGTGTTTTATTTTTAGTTTCATCAGTATAAGAGTTATTACGTGATTGATAGTAATAACTGTATCTATTTTCAAGAAGACAGCAAATATGTGAACATCTGTGCAAGGCACATACAAGTAGCGGCATTATATGGTCAGATTTATATGCTGCCCAAGCGATGTCAGATATATCTATATTATCACAACAAGGTACCACATTCAAGAACTAAACTAGGTAAGCAGGTATTAATAACGCAAGACATGTCCGATATTTAAGTATGCATTCTGAGATCTTTTTCAAGCCGATGTATCCTATAGGTAGGTATTTGGGCGTTGCGTGTCTCTACAAATAATTTTGATGTTTCTTACTATGTAGTATATGCCTTTCACAAATGATCACATATATGTGCTTCTTGAGAAAAGATATGAATGAATTAATGAGTCAAGAAATCAGAAAGGGAATTCTCGTAATTTTAAGAACGTTCACAGTCTAATCTGTCTCAATCTGTCAAAAATACCGCTAATTTCCCTACATTTTTGACAAGTTTTTGACATTGATTGTCGCTGAGACGGGATTGCGCCTAGATTTTGAACGTTTTTAATTACGAGATATAATTGCCGAACTGTCCATAGTTATACCTATTATATATTTATACTCGTGACTGAAGGTACTTATAGTCTGTAGTGTAGGTACTATAATATGTAGGTAGTATAATCAATAACTTTACCTACTTATCTTATTGCCTTTATTTAATTAGAAGCCAGAAGTAAAAGAATACCTACTTCCCTATAATATTATATCTATAAGACCTTGTTAGAGAACGTTTTTCCTCTCAGAGTAATTTTCTCAGTTTGTTCTCACATTTTCACGTCAGTCTTACTCACTTGTCAGTTGTCATGGATGACAAGTTACATTTCCGGCGATATATTAGAAAGATAACTTTGACGATTGCTATGAGATCCGATATTAGTAGATAACATTAGTTAAGAAAAAGTTTTCTGACGAGTAACATTAGGAAGTGCCAGGTAGGCATTTAAGTGTAAGAGACTCTTCACGTGACCTGGGGTAGGCCCCCAGGTCACGTGAAGAGTCACGTAAAAGGCCATTTTGGCAGAATCATAAAAGGATAACATTATGAATCATAATAAGGCGAAATCAGTCCGCGTTTTTCTTTTTTCGCTGCACTACGTAGGTATAATCAAAGAGATTGGGATTGGATTGATTGATATATTAGCACAGACAAAAAATAATAACTAAAATATCCTTCACCAATGGGATTTGACACGATTAACTTGACAGTTCACTGTCAAGTTAATCGTGTCAAATATGATTCATAATGTTATCCTTTTATGATTCTGCCAAAGTGGCCATTTTAGGCCCCCAGAGCGCTGACCTATTTTTAGCCCAAACAATCACCATTGCCATCCCAGGTGGTAATGCTACCAGCCTTTTGGACACCTATCCCATTAACAGCGATGCAGACGAACTTTTTGGTGCCCAATGAGCTCATGCCTCTTTTTTATTTTTCGCTTGTAGGTACATAACATATATAAATATAGTGTTAGCTTGTATATTGTAATTAAGGCTTTTTGCTTATATTTAGAAACTATCAAATAAAAAATATACCTTAAAATAAAAGTAAGTCACAGTGTAGGAGATGAAAATATACATCAATCGTTTGGAAGGCATACAAAGAAAATTTTTGAGGTTCATTCAATTCCGGTCTAAAACTTATTCTCCCACTTATCTCCTGCGCTGTAAAAGATTCCATCTACTTCCTCTTTCTGAACGTAGAAAAATTGCAGACTTGGCTTTTTTATTTAGAATCGCTAACGGTTCAACCGAGCTTCCTGAATTGCTGAACAAAATCGGACTGCGGGTTCCTTCTGCTTTTCTGCGCAATCCTCAGGTGTTGCATACTCCTATGGTAGGAACGAATTACAGACGAAATTCATACTTAATCAGAGTGAGTCATACGTATAATGCGGTCTACCGGGACGTCGACATCGATGTTTTCAATACCAGTATTTCAAAATTAAAAAAGACTGTTTGTAATATCTTTTTTGATCACGTAACCTAATTAATAACAATTTACGCTGTTTGAAACGCATTTGTACTTATAACAGTGTATTCACTCAAAACGCTGTCTACCTTCTCAAATGTTTTTTTTGTTTATATTCTCTCTTCTATCTGTGAAAACTTGTAATTGGCCTTATTTTTGTTATTCTCAATTGTGCAAAAGTTTTTTGCTGTAAGTTTTCCAAAAACTGTAAAATAAAATAAATAAAATAAAATAAAATATCTAAAAAACATCATTTGCTAAAATGCTTTGATTTGTTTAAAAGCTTCCAAGATTAACACATAAGTTCTCATTAATAAGCTCGACTCGACACAGATGCTAGGAGTAGCATATATTATTCACAACATTGTGATTGCACAGCTATCTTAGATATCTTTGTTAGAAGATCCCTAATAGAAATATAAATCTCCAAGTCCGTAGACTGACGATTTATGGAGCCACCCAACTTACCCTTTTTATTAGTCACGTCTGCAACATGAAAATTTTTCTCTTTTCACTACTTTATCTGCGGGCATCGAATATTTTTACACCGAAAGCGCGTAGCCACAACGAAGCGAAAACCATTACAGGGCGAAAGTTATAGACCTCATAAAACAATAATGTCCCGGCGTAACTTTGAAAATGAATTTTGGCGTAAACGATGTAAAATTAATCTTAGTTTTAATGTCTACATTTTAACAACATTGCCGGTGTCAAAAGTCAATTTATTTACGGACCAATTGTTTTTTTTTTTGTTGTTTTTAGAAGGAAAATCCTTTCTAAATAGAAATAAAAATTAAGCGATTGATTTACCAATGGTAATTAAGTAGAACATAATGGCAATGCTCTATTGAACAAATAGTGCTCCTCGAAAATGATCGTCTTCAACCAACTTTATTGGATGAGAAATTATGCCATGGTTACTCATATTGTATGCTACAATATTGAACTACGCAAAAAGGAAACCTATGTTAGTATAATAGTTCTATAGATAGTATATATTTTAGAGACCTATACAATTAAATAAAATAGAAGTGTCTGTTTGTAACGTCAAAAAAAGAGCTTTTTACTACATGCATATGAAAGTACCTCTATAAGCTATAGGTACCTACTATAACATTTTTTTTTATCTATGTGACTGTCTATTTTTTCCGGCTAATCTCTGAAACGGCTGAACTGATTTTGATGGGACTTTCACTGACAGATAGCTATGGGCTAGGCTACTTTTTGGCCCAGTAGCACGTACCCGCTGGACATCCACGCGGGCGGAGCCGCGAGCAGAAACTAGTAGTAAATAAGTATTCACCCACTACACTAGCTATTCTGTCACTGAATTTGAAAGTCAAGTGTTGGTTAATGAGCCGTTTAATTATAACATTTGTTTGGTCGGTTTTCCGAGCTACCGGTCGAATTTATTGCCAATCAGACTGTGACACGTCCGCGGTCCGCACGACATTAATACGTAACACTTTTATCCCCCAGTCGTAGATCGTGACTGAACTGAACACACAAATAATAAATTAACTATATGTAGCTAGTAAACATAAATATCGGTTAGTAATTGTGTAGGTAACTGACGTAACAATTACGTGCACTCGCAGAACGAAAAGTTTGAGCAATTTTCTAATAGTTACATTCCTGTCGTAAGTACCTCTTTAATATGTTTTTTCAAAGCCTCACTGTAGATTAGATTTAAAAACCTTGTAAAATATGTCAGTTGTAAAACCTGCAGGATAAAATTTAAAAAATGCATAAATAGTCGTTTATAAATAAACCCCGAAATGTAAGACAAAATTCACGACCATCGTTATTATTCAATTTACTAAAACTCCTACTAACTTAATGTACAGACGCCAGCACATCAAGCTACTACAATCTGCCAAATTTATTTAATAGATTTTCAACTTTATCGCTAAAGCACAAAGTTCAAAGTTGATTTGAAAAATTTGACAGTTCCGGGTGGCTTGATGTGCTGGTGTCTGTACCTACTCCACTAAAACCTAGAACTTTGCCATTTATGTTTGTATTGCTAGAATAATTTAGTTGCTTTCAGGAGTTGCCACCTACTTTGCCGTTTACCTAACCCATCTAAACTAGACAATATTGCCAATTGCTCTACAATATTCTTCGGCAATTACTGTTATAGTAACTCACATAATATCACGCCCGATTGCTCGATAGAGTAGGTAGGTTTGAATAGGTACACCCACTTTTCGCCAGTTTTGTTTAGGCTTGTCCAGGTATGTCCATGGGAGGTTAACCTAGTGCTAATGGACACAAATGCAGACTCCACGCTTTGACCTACTAAGTTTTATATTAATGTATTATTAGGTATATAAATATAAAAGTTCCAGAATAAATTCTTTATATGAAGGTGAAAACCGCATCAAAATTCGTTATGTAGTTTAGAAGAACAACGCGGTCACACAGCGACACAAAAATCGAGTACCTATAATATATTATATGGTGTATTGATAAAACACAATCAATACACCATCGAACAAGAAAGTTTCCCAATACAAAGCTTTACTGTAAATAATTATAATTTAAATTGCGGGTATAGGTATTTTATATAAATAATTTCTTCACAACACCAATAATTCGCATATTTATCTAGTCTATTTGATGTCCGGTCACAGCAGGAATCCAGCAGAATGTCAGCGTCAGCTTTAAGACAGAATATGCTGAAATACCGCACTTATTATAATCTATTTTTAGGGTTCCATACCAAAATGGTAAAGCCCTTATGGTGAGACTCAGTCTGTCTGTCTGTCACAGCTAGATATCTCAAGAACTACTAATGCTGTCAACTTGAAATTTGGAATAGTTTTAGATGACGTTTGACCAACTATTTCGCGAATAAGAAAAAAATAAAAATATATGTATATTTTTTATTATTATGATAAATATATGTATATTTTTTATTATTATTTATATGTATATTATACAAGGGCATGTGGGTTATCATATGAAAAACCGCAGTTTGCACATTCTCAAACATTTTTCTTTTTTTTTTAGGTCGCATAGTTTTTGACTTTTGATGAAAAAGGTAAAAAAAAATACCGTTCCCCCTCTTATCTCCGAAGTTTGCAAAGAGAAAAATCTGAAATTATTCTATGTGATAGAAGTTTATGTAAAGATTACAGGAAAAATAAAACGAAGCGTCTAAGTAGCACACTTTTTCAGAAATCATCAACAAAATTTACATTAGTTCCACTATCGGTCAAGAGATGGCGCTGACATAAAACTGCAATATTCTACACCGCAGTGCACAGTGTTAAAATTCTCTGATGAATACAGGCCTTGCCGATGAAGAATTCACCATTACTTTAAGTATTCAAGAAATTTGTTATAATTTAATTATTGTGCTTTTTGGGTGTTGTGCTATTTGTTTTGTGTGCTCTAAACAAATGATTTACTTACCTATCTATTAGTAGACTGACGAAGTCTTTAATAGGGCCTAGATCAAAATAGTTACTTGTTTCCAATTGTGCATCCCCTTCATAGTTCTTCCAGTGGGTTTGATAAGACACGGGTAAGTGATTTCACCAAATATATGTGCAGAGTAACATTCATCATGTTGTAGCTGCGAGAACCCATCCGTTTGTCAGGGAGGGTGATATATTAACTGCAATATACGGCTAATTTCATCTTCAACACAACACATTTGCCGGCTTATTATGAGATGGTGAATTGTATGTTCTTATGGTGAGTATACACTAGAGCATTTTGAAAATCTATTAAAGAAATTTGACAGATTGTAGTAGGTTGATGTGCTGGCGTCTGTACGTTTAGATTCTTTTCGGTTAATGCTCGGTTCCAAAACGAATCGCTTTGCTTACCAATGGTAGCATTTTTTATTGCCAAATAGATTCGTAAGCTAATTTTACCTGTGATAGCTACTTCCATAGGGTCTACTATGCAAAGCTATGAGGTTTTTGCTTCATTATTGGTAAAGATACAGTAGTCTAAATTTAAATAATAACAGTCCGTAATTTATAGGAATCGGCCATTACTCTCCAACATAGAAATGAGCAATACCTACAAAATTCTTCAAAGTTCTAAGATAGTGCTTCAAATTTAAGTATTTAAAACAGCTTCACCCTACTTTGCATTAAAGGAAGGCGTATTTTTTTGTGAGAGCCCAAAAATATCTTTTCATTCAGTGATTCAAAACCAGAGCAAACACACAAAGGCGATGTTCAAACAATATCCGCATAAAACGTCAATAAAACTCTGATTCCGGAGCCCTTCCTACAACAAAGTAAAATTACTACGTGGCAATTGACATGAGGATATGGAAATGAGATGAAGGAACACTCATTTATCCACACGTCCGCATTCATATCCCGACTCCGAGCCGTTGCGTATGTACCGTCGCGTCGCACGAAGACACGACCTTGCTTCTTTGTTCACGAACCCTCATATCTTGAGATCCTTCATTTTGAAAGGCAGTTCATTATCCGAGACTTATTCTGTTCCAAACGTGTATAGGTTTCAGGAAAGAGGATTTCAGACTCGTTTACATGACGTGTCTAGTGTTTATTAAAGTGACTGATGTAGTGGTTAGTACCTAGGCTTTTAACTGCCCTGTTGGTCTCGTGGTCGCAAGCGCGACTGCAGAGCTTGGGGTCCTGAGTGCGATTCCCGGGTCGGGCAAAATGGTATTGGGTTTTTCCATCGGGAATTTCTTAGGAACAGTCCGGAGTTTCGAAGTTGGCGGGGTGATACCCCGTGCCTCGGAAAGCATGTTAAGCCGTTGGTCCTGCTCCTGTCTCTCTCTTGTGTCTCTCGGGTCGTGTCGGATTGGCATCCCATCGGACAATGAGAGTCAGGGAAGAGAGAGTGCACCTGTGTCTGCACTTATGTACTATAATATCTTTCGCACCTAAGGCTGGTCTCCGCTGAGATTGGTCACCATGGCCAAAATTCGGTTTGGAGGACTTTATTTATATGGTAAATAGAGGTAAGGTTTTCTCAGTACCTAAAACTCTCGACAGAAAGGCAAAAAATTGTAGTAGGTATCAATCATCAATGTTTGTCTTGTATTTTTCTAATATTTCTGGCCACTTTCTCAATTATTCAGTCAATCAGTCAGCCAGTTATCTTTACAGCAAATACTGTCGCTTAGTTGTAGATATATAATCAAGTGTCAGATCGGATCCTACTATCAATAAAGCTACAAAAGGAGTTCAAGGTTCTTAAAGACCCAAACTAAAAGAACGCTGGACAAACTTACCTTGACCAATGACATCGAGTCTTATCCAATCTGCGTCGAAGTGGAAGCCGAAAACAACAGTAATTCCTTTAAAACTTTGAAAGCAAGAACTAAGACGCCATTTTCTCCGTGGGACTACAGTAATGGCTCGGTGAAATGTTTATAGCGCCCGCTTCGCGTCCTGCGAGCCTGAAACAAATCTCAGATCGCAATAAATCGTACGCTGTAGGTACGTACCGAGATTTATTCTTTGATTAGCGTCTCTCTATTCACCGAATACGTACACAACAGAAATTGGCAAACACTAAAGGAATACCTACTTAGGGCGGATTTCACCAATGAAATTGAACGCGATCAGCACATCTAAACCGCGTTCAAGAGCTGTCAATGTCATTGTTGTTGTAGAATATTGACATTGACAGCTCTTGAACGCAGTTTAGATGCAGTTCTGGTCACATTAAGTTTCATTGGTGAAATTGGCACTTAGTCCTATAAAATACAAACACAGGTATTTAAATGCACAGGAAAACATCAAGTACAAATTTCAAGTTAAAATTTCTTTAAATTTTTTTTCTTGTTATTACTTAAGTAAAAATGAACCCGTCTTAATCTTAAGCTGTCTACCCAGGATAAAATAAATTGGCTAAGAGACTGATCCTCATTTCATAATCAAGATTTTATGAAATGCGACATAAAAAATTCTGTGCGCTAACTGAAACATCAAATTGCAAAACTGTAAAAGAATGTACGAAACGCACACTGAAAAACACTTGGAGTTATATACTACTACCTACATAATAGTGATTAGCGACTGTTTATCAAACATTTTTGACGTTTTAACGTCACTTAACTTTAATCATGTTTTATGCCTAAGGACTATTTTGGGGCATAAATGACCACTAATTGATCGTTTGGTTTGGGATTTAGGAATGTTGGTCTTGTAATGTAAATTAAACGTAGATGAGTGTAAATCGATTAAGCCTTAATCTACCAAGATGGTGAGTTGCTACTAATGTTGTTAATAAAATGTTCATTGTAGGTACCTACTACAATTATTCTAAATTCCTCAGGGAAATCAGATGTTCTCCGTTTTACCTCTGCATTACAGAAGCAAGCTATAGTGTAAAATCTAACATAATTTACATTCAAAATAAAGAAACGAATCTACTCTCCCTAGTCTAGTTGCAAATTGGCAAAAGGCGCTAAAGATAAAAGTGTTTTCTAATTAAACGTTCTCTTTAACATGCATTACTCTTTAGGTTTTGCAATAAAAAATAGGTAAATACTAGAATTAGGTAATTAAAACAAACTCATGCAATTTTTCTTTTATATTAATACTGGCTTCTACCCGCGACCTCATCCGCGTGAAATTCGTACTTTCCTCTAAAAATTTCGAAAATGTATGTTTATGATCTTTATCATTTATGCAGACAAATAAGTTTTCAGGCATATTTTTGAGTTTATAGATAAAAGGGTTCAGATTTTTCAAATAAACTATCCCCGCTTGTCACCCCAAGAGAGGTGGAATTTTGGAAAAATCATTTGGGATGTGTTCATAACTTGACTCAAAGATTATTTATACACATCTTCGAGTTAATCGAGCCACGCAGTAAAATCCTCTCCTGTATAATTAACTACCCCTTTTCACCCCGTTAGGAGTAGATTTTCGAAAAACCCTGATACACGTTATTATTTATTTTTGGTCTTAGTATAAATACCGAGTTTCGAGTTAATCGGACCGCGCGTTAAGAGGGCGCCGACCAAACGCCGATCGCGCAGTGGCGGCCCTCATCGTTTGTTTAATTATTTCTTTTATTTTTTTTATTTATTCTCAGAGGAAGAAATAGTTGGAGGCGTTTCTGTACTAACATTGAAAGTAACAACCAGGCAATGAGGGTCAAAACCTGTCTTGCCCAAGAGATAAACCATTCAATAGGATGCCTAAAAAAACCAGATAACACATACACAACAAACGACGCTGAGACAAGTGAACTACTCCTAACCACCCACTTCCCAGGATGCCAGATTGCCGCCCAGCAAAGCTGGGAACTGCAGAGGGATAGGGCCACGTCCAGCCTAGATTGGGAAGTGGCTTTGGAAGTAATTGACAAAGACAAAATAACATGGGCAATCAACACCTTCCTACCTTTCAAGGCAGCAGGACTGGACGGTATTTTCCCGGCTCTGCTCAGGTGGAGTCAGGATATATTAGCCGTTCACCTCGTTAAGGTGTTCCGATCCTGCCTGGCCCACCGCTACATTCCTTTGAAATGGCGGGAAGTAAAAATAATCTTTATACCGAAGCCTGGTAGGGGCGACTACACCCAGCCCAAATCTTTTAGACCTATATGCCTCTCCTCGTTCTTCTTGAAGACACTGGAGAGGCTGGGGGATAGGAAGATTAGATCCCAGGTTTTGATACAAAGACCTCTACATCCTAATCAACACGCCTACTGTGCAGGCAAATCAACTGAATCAGCACTTCATAGCGTAGTCTCACGCATAGGTAATGCTCTTAAAGCCAAAAACCCAACCCTAGGCACCTTCATTGATATAGAAGGTGCTTTCGACAAAACTAAATTCGTCAGCATCGAACAGGCACTTGCCACACACGGTGTTGCGCGAACACTCATAGAATGGATTAATAACATGTTAAAATACCGAGCTATTCAATTTACCGTGAACACCACCACACGAGGTATCGTGAGTAGAGGCTGCCCACAAGGTGGGGTGCTGTCACCACTGCTGTGGAATTTAGTCGTAAATGAACTCACTTTAGAGCTCAACGCTAGCAGTCTGTACTCAGTGGGATACGCGGATGACATAGCAATTCTGATTTCAGGTAAATTTGAGGGCATCTTATGTGATCTCATGAGAAACGCCTTCAAAATAGTCGAGAGTTGGTGCACGAAGCACGAACTATCGGTTAACCCCTCGAAGTCAGAACTAATAATGTTCACCAACAAGAGAACTCTTGAACCTCATAGGCTCCCAAAACTTTTCAACACAGAACTAACATTGAAAGACGAAGTCAAGTACTTGGGGGTGATTCTAGATAGCAAACTGCTCTGATACAAGCATCTTGACTACAAACTTAATAAAAGCACAATTGCACTCTACCTATGCAAAAAAATGTTAGGGAAATCATGGGGGCTCTCTCCGAAGATTACTCTTTGGATTTACAAAGCGCTGATCAGGCCAATCTTGGCTTATGGCGCTCTGGTTTGGTGGACGAGGACAGAACTCTCGACCACCATTATCAGACTACAACGCTTCCAACGACTGGCCTGCTCAGCTACCACTGGCTGCATGAAAACCACCCCAACAGCAGCCATGGAGATAGCCCTTCAATTAACTCCCCTGGACCTGTACATACAGCAGGAGGCGGCGCTAGCTGCCATCAGGCTAATGCATCTGGGCATATGGGGCAAAAACATTACCAGTCCACACGCTAAAATCCTGGACCGGGCGATTGAGTATCAGCCTCTCATCGCTGCCCCGTGTGATAGAACACCAAACCAACCGATGTTCAACAAGAACTACATTATACAAACAGTTCAGGAAGAAAGGGATCAGTCAGGAGTCAACGAAGTACGCATTTATACAGACGGCTCTAAAACACAAAACGGTTCAGGTGCTGGCGTACACTCCCTTGACCTCAATATTAACTTTCACATACCACTAGGCACACATAGTTCGATCTTTCAATGCGAATGTGTTGCCTTAACACAAGCTGCAACAGCAGTAAAGCGCTTAGGCATCCGGAACTACGGCATTAAATTCCTATCCGACAGCCTATCTGTGCTCAAAGCTTTAGGTAGCAAACAAACTAACAACAAACTAATTTTTGAGTGCCATCTAGCTCTGGAGAGTTTATCGACGTCCAATCGTATTACTCTCCAGTGGATCAAAGGGCACAGTGAATCTCTGGGCAATGATGCTGCAGATGAACTTGCGAAGAGAGGCTCTGATATGAGGGTGCTAGGCCCGTACCCACTTCTCCCTTTGCCTTTCTCACAGTGTGTACTTTAGTTATTTTCATAGTGTAATGTCGTACGGCATTCTATTGTGGGGAAATGCCGCCGATATTCAGACTATATTTGTTTTGCAGAAGCGTGCTGTTCGATCAATTTATAAATTATGTCCGAGACACTCTCTCAGAGACAAATTTAAAGAGATTAATGTAATGACTGTGCCTTCTCAGTATATTTATGAAAATCTTTTATATGCCCATAAAAATATAAAATTGTTCAAAAAATACAGTGATATCCATAATATAAATACTAGAAACAAACAATTTTGTTGTACCTGCAATAAGGCTCAAGAAAATAGGTGACTCGTTCAGATGCCAATGTATACGCTTTTATAATAAACTACCAAGCCACGTTCAAGATCTTAGCCTTAATAAATTTAAATTATTAATTAAACGTAAGTTGTGCAAGAAAGCCTTTTATACTGTTAAAGATTATATTGAGGATAAAAAGGCTTGGGATTGAGCTGCTTCCAATTTATGCATTTTGAGTGTTTTTGTTGTTCTTTTGTTGTTTTTTTTATATAATACCTATACACATTGACATTAATATTTTTTTTTAAAAACAATGACATTTGCTTACTTTGTAAAGTATTACATTATTTTAATTTTTGTGAATATGAAGACGATGTGGGTCATTTATTTTATTCATTTTATATTTTTTATTATTCTCTCCATGGTCTGGCAGTTTGAGTAATTTTTGTGGCCTACCCAAATGTCCTTTCTTTGGTATTGTTCGTCGGATCGTTGAGCTCCTTAAGTCTTGAGTTGAGCTGCACGATTTCTGACAAATGCGTGCACTGACTGGACAGGTCCTCTCAATCTGTGTGGTTCTTTCCTCAAAAGACCATCTCAGACATCGACCTACATGGTCTTCATATAACCTGACCAAGATTATGTCTGGACTTTAAAAGAGACTATGACCTCCGAGTTTGTTTCGGCCTTTCTTCTCAGAGTAGTCAGATAGGAAACGCCGACCTCATCTAGTTTAAAAAATATGATTGACGTGTAAAAGTGCTTGTACAAACCTACTTACAAAAATAAAATCATTTATCATTAATCATTTATCATTTATCACAATTTCGTGCGTGGATTCGCCAAAGATCGACCGAACTCCATAACAACAGATGGTCACGGGCAACAGACTGCAGACAGTCAAAATTGGCTTTACCAATGATAAACCCGCGATTAACCAAAAAACTTCTCAGCCTGAGTAGAAATAACCTTAGAATAATAATAGGCACAATTACGGGCCACAACCTTCTTAACAAACATCTTTTCAACATAGGCGCCACGGACAGCCCCCTCTGCAGGGGCTGCCTTGATGCCGAGGAATCAGCCGCCCACGTCATCCTGGATTGCGAGGCCGTGGCTTCTCAACGTGCAGAAATCCTCGGAACAATGAGGTCGCTCCGCGAAGCCTGTGAAGCTCCCAGGAAGCTTCTGTGCTTTTGGGCGGAGCTAGGCTGGCTCTGTTAGCCAGAATCCCCACGCACAACGGACCGAATGGGAGTCTAAGTGCGGAAAAGGGAGTCCCATTATCATCATCATCATCATCATCATATTTCTTTTATTTTAGAATGAAAATGCAGAAAATAAACACGTTAAATTGTGCTCCACAAGATTATACGTTAATGTTATTATAAACGGTAGTTTTATATTGTTTAGTTTTATTATAATCACTAAAACGGAAAATAGTGGCCACTTTTATCCGTTTCATACAAATTTTCCATACAAATTTTGACAAACCCGCAATCCTCCTTTAGAGGGAAGTTTAGAAAAACAAAAAATGCCAAACTTCATAATTCACATACCTATATGCTTATTAACCATGTTGTTCCTTTACCGTTTTGAGAACATTCTTCGAATTTTTGATTCTATGAGGATTTGCACCGGCGGCATATCCTAATAGAACCAAAAACTCGAAGACATGTGACATCCCCAACCCGCACTGGGCCCGCGTGGTGGATTACGGCCCACGCCCTCTCACAGAGAAGAGGCCTGTGTCCCAGCAGTGGGAACGTTATAGGCTGATTAAGTATTAAATTTAAAAATAGATGCCTTTTTCGTAATTAACGTTCCAAAAAACCATAAAACCGACACCCATACTTATTGATATTTAAACATTTCAACCCCATCGCACCCTTAACAGAGGATGATGGTATTTCACGTCCACCACGTTGGATTTTAAAGTCGTTGTTGTTTTCGTAATCAGCGATATAAACCTTTCAAACGATACCCATATTGATTTTCAGACTTTGTCACCCCATTTTCCCCTTTTAGGGGTTGAATTCTAAAAAAACCTGAAACACTCAGCAGTAATCCTGTGATGTTTCGAATAAATTACTCTAACTAATCGTGTTTCCCAATACAAACTTTGGACCCCCGTTTCACCCCCTTAGAGGGTGAGTTTTGGAAAATCCTTCCTTAACGCACGCCTACATCTTAATAGCTATATGTGTTGTACGCAAAATACGCGCATTGACGTGGAGTTGCGGACACCAGCCCGTATTACCTATTGCCTAGCTATATGTGTGCCAAATTTCAGCGCAATCCATTTAGAGGTTTGATCTGTGCATTGATAGATCGGTCAGTAACGGTTGCCTTTTTTAAATATAGAAGATACCTATAGTGCGGCCAACGAGAAAATAGGTTCTTGACACCTGTTGTTTCATACAAACGAATGCGTGTTTAGCGAATTTGATATTTTATTCGTTACTAGAGTTGTCGCACTGACAGGTGTCAGGATCGTATTCTCTCGACGGCTGGACTGTAATTAATCTCAAACAAGTGCAGAAAAACTAGCCAAGAGCGAGTCGGGACCACACAATTAAGATTCCGAACCAAACTGTACTCTATGCCTACAAAATAATAATGCGTAAATTCAAAACCTCTATGTCAGACAGACAAGGTGAGAATAAAAAGGTTCCGATTTTCATTTGTTCGGAACCTTAAAAAGTAAAAAGCATCGTACCTACACCAATATTACCTAACTGTATGGCAAACTGCGTAGTGAAATCAATAGCGCGTCAAGCTCTCCCCAGATAGTTCCGATGTTTACGTTTAATCAGCTCGTGGCTAGGATATTTGATTTATACAAACTTGTTCACTACAGTTCGATTCTGACTGACGGTTCACTTTTCTGTGTTCTTTTAAACAATACCTGAAACTTGTAACGTTGAAATTGGCCTACTAATTTGTGATAGATGACTTAAGGTAACTACATGACCTAAAGCGCGGTCTTTGTCGGACTGCATAGAAAAGAAGAAGAAGCTCGATGACACAACGCTGGTAATTCATTACAAAATGAGAAGCAATTATCTATTTACAAAAACCTATTGTTTGGACTAAAAAATTAAAATACTAGTTCTTATGTTGCTTGTAGAATAATCTGACAAAAAATCATAATGATTGTATGTATAAAAATATCTGATGATCTGAGATTGTATGTATAAAAATATCTGAGATTGTATGTATAATATATAAAAGTATCTTTATGATTTTTCTATAGTATGAAATTAGTTGTATTATGTTTTCAACACTCTATCTACCTAGCATATATCCTGAAGAATATCATATATTTTTCTGATTTTGTTTACTGGAGTCGATCATATAATTTCATTGTTTCTAAAACTGTGTAACCGCCGCGCCGTGTCATCGTGGAGGCGATCGGCAGCGGCGGCGACTTTTCGCGTCGGGCCCTGGTTCAAGCCATGGTCCGGAGCGAGAGGGAGTGGGAGGCAGTCACCTCCTTGACGAGAGACGCTCCGGGCGTCGGGAGCTGCGTGACGACCCCCGACTACCGTAGGCGCGGGCCTACGGACGGAGAATAATGGGTAGCTCACCGTCCGATCAGGACCATGCCCGTACCAGATGGCAGGTACGTGTTCCACGCGCGCCTCAAAGAGATGTCAGCAACAATGAAGGGGCCTGTTAGGCCCGAAAGCCTGCCGGGGCAGCGGGATTGTCCGAAAGGGTTACCGCTACCCCGGAACATAAAGGGCTAAGGAAGGAACACGGGTGGTTTTAGTCAGTAAGTCTTTTTAGAGATTTACCTAATGATTTCCCATCCTCAAAAAAAGCTGTTTTTAGTTCATTTTGAATGTAGCTAATACACCAACCCACATTGTGAATGTATTTAGTAGGTACTCATAGAGTCGTATAGTGACTTTTAATTAGCTGCAGTAAAATGACAGCTTAAATGCGTTACTTAAATGACTGAAATTGGCGTATTTTTGTTTTTTCGCGGCCATCAACCAAATCTTGTTTCTCTAGTACAGAATAGTGTAAGCAAACGAAACTTATTTTGACATGCATATCTATAAACTCAGACCGAAATGAGTTATTAAGAAATGTCATTTTTCTGCAGCTAATTAAAAGTCAGACGTTATTTTTGAGTGAGGACTACTGTAGGTTGCCAACTTTTTATATCAAATATAGTATTTTCGAAGCCATTGGCCGTAAAAACGTAGCAATGGTAAAAAATAAATAAAAACATCTATGTAGAAGGTATGTTCCAAAAAATATTTTATTTTAGACTTTTGTTTTGTTCTTTGAACCTTTATTAACATTTTTTTTGTAACCACTACAAAATACCATTAATTCAGCATATTATAAGATATTAATACTGGCCATATCGTAAGTCGCGGCCGTTACCACTGGGCCACCACTACTCTACTACTTAAACCTATTTCGGATTCTGATCCTTCGTTTGTATGATGCGCTACGTAATAGGTACCTACCTATAGTCCCATTACGTAGCTGCCAGTCAAACCGATCCATCAACACTGCGTGTCCCAAGAGCAAAACGTTTTCACCGTCCCTTTCCTGCCCCAACAATCTGCAACCTGACCAGTCGTCAGGAAACTGAAAACGCAATCCCCCAAGTAATTGGCATTTGGAGGTATAACATACCATCTGCAATCACTTTAACCGCATCTAGCAGATTGGATGGAAACCTACGCCAGCAGAATTGGGTAACGGCAATGGATATATTTGTATACATATAATACTACCGAGTTCTTATGTAGTACTATAAAAATATTTGCATTTTTTAGTTTCCCAGTCAAGTCGGTCATCATGAACATTGCCATCACCTCGGTGCAATGGGGATCAAAACCGTGTTTTTTTTAATTTCTATAATTACCAAAGTGTGTACACAAAATGATTAAAAATGATCTCAGTTGATAGATTAATAAGTAAATTATGTAATTAGGCGGTTGCAGTAAAGATTTTATTTTTAAATAAGCTTTTATTTAATGTCTCCCATTACCCCGTTTTCCCCTAAGTGTTGTTAAATAAAAGGATACATTTTGAGATGGAAAAGTTTTTCAAAAGCACAAAGTAAAGAGATAGGTCTTTAATTCTCGGCAGTTTGTCTATACTGGAATCGCTTTAGCACAGTATAAAGACATACAGTATTGTATCTCGGCCGTAACCTTGAATTAAATGCCTACAGCCGCGAGGTACGTAAACATGCGGTAGGGCTGCCCGCCTCCAGCATTTTAATTACATTTGCCTACTTTGTGTTTCCATTTAGTTTTGTTATTGTATTTTACTGTGTGTACATAAATAATAAAATAATTCGTCATTTCGAATTAACCATTTATTTAACATTAATCTGATTACAGTTTATTTCTATGAAAACTTGTTCATGTGTATTTTTAAACAAATTATGTTAAATTATTATTATTATTATATATAGTTAAATCAAACGTTCAAGAACTACAAATAAAATTAAAAATTTGTATATTAATGTTTTTTTAATATTTCGTATCATCGTCCTATCCTTAACAGAATAACACAGATTGGAAGAAGTTAAATAGCAAACATGTATAATATAAAAATTATAATTAAAATAATCTGTTCATTGAAGTAATAAACATATTTAAATTAATGAGTGCAAATAAAAGCAAATTTATCAATTAAATTGTAGATTTCATTTCACTCCTTCCTCCTTTCTTTCCTCCTTCTTTCCTCCTTCTCCTTCATTCATACAAAATATTAATAATTCAATAAACATAATTAAATTTTATTCATAAAAGTATGCAATCATTTCATTAATGTTTTGTTATGATGTTGTCACGTTAAACTATCGTCCGTAAATCGACTTTACAGACAACCAATTTTTTTCTAGTATTATTCATACACACAGTACAATAAACAACTATTATTAATAATAAAAACCACGTCTTTACTTGGAATTATACAAACTAACAAAACACACATGCCCCGAGGTTTTAACACAAGCGTACCTACCGTATAATGATTCATGAACCGCCTATAACTACCTATTTCACTCGTGTCTATCACTTTCCTTTACTTTAATCACTTCATTCATTAATCCAGACATCTTTTTTTCGGGAGATATAAGGAAATACTTATCCATTAAAAAGACACACATTATGTACCTACCTACTAGTAAGTAAAATAGTCTTACCTTTCAGTTTCCAGGTAATGTAAAAAAAGTTATCTCTGGATGCGTTATTGACGAATTTATGCAACCAAAAACAGCACAATATCGCCTACTCGTCATATTAAATATGTACTTGAACTTATTTTTAGTGAAAAAATCGCGCGGTTATTGTTAAAAAAAACAACACACCGTCCGTTCGTCACTGCGGCACAGTCGCGACTGTCTGCATGCCGAGCGCATGCCGTGGTCGAGGCGCGTAGGTATAGCTCGCGTTTCGTCCGTTTTTATGAAGACGACTTACTGTATGGATATTATTACCGTGGCTTTAGTGTGGCAATAGCGGTCATTGACCTACCTACATTTTCTAGAATTCTTTATTTCAAAAACAGAAATAAAGTCCGTTAAAGTCCTGAATCAATATCTATCGTGATATTCAACATGTTCCAATAACGAAAAATCACAGGCGAAAAACGATACATAGTTTATTGTATAGGTTTCTAAGGAGAGATATAAGGGAATAGGCAATGACCACTATTGCCATGCTAAAGCGATTTGGGTATAGAACCACTTATGTGGACAGGAACTAAATTAGCATTTTTCCGGACAGAAAGAAATATGCCATCCTGACTAAATACATTTACTATAGATTAACGTTACAGTTTACAAATAGTATCTGCAGACCATTTTAGAAAGCAAGGTGATATCCCACCAGCACCCAAAGGCTCCTGCAAACAGGCGCGACGCGCGACGCGAATCGCGCGTGACACAAAGGCACCGCTCGTTGCGCGACTTGCGGTGCCTTTGTGTCGCGCGCGATTTTATCACGTGTCGCGCCTGTTTGTAGGAGCCTTAATAGCGTATCACAACTATCAATCCAACCTGAATAATTCTGAAGGATATTGCTAATCCATTGCTTCATATATGTTCGAAAAATATGTTTGCTCAACAACGAAAATTACACAATGAATTTTGTTGAACTGTCAAAATGAAAGCCATTCCTAACGTTAGTGTGTTACGCAATTACCCCGTGGGTCCCTGGCCTCTAATAATGTTTAGTAGTTGTGTGCGAATTAGAGGGAGTCTCAAATTTAAGCCACGGAGAGAGGTGTACAGTGCGTGCCACGTAAGAAGAGACTTGACACACCACGTGGTCTGACATGCGCAGAACACGATTTTAGGTATCTTTAGCGGTATGAGGTCTGAGTGCGGGACGGGACCGGACGTCATAGGGGCGGCGGAAACAGGCGCGGGAGGCGGGGTCAAGTCTCTTCTTACGTGGCACGCACTGTAGCTAGCGTCAGATTGATCGGGTGTCCGGCACCAGCTAGGTCTTAGACCAGTTGGTTCATAGACGGACTGAAAAATGCCGAAAAAAAGTTAGGTGCATATTTTGTTAGATTCAAAACATACGAGTTGGGCCAAAACTGGCACTGAAACGTGGGCGCTCACATCGCCTTATTAAAAGCCCAAAGGGCTGTGATGTTGGGGTTACTAAGTGTTGGTTTCAAAGGAAACAACCACATCTGTTAAGTATTATTTTTTGACTGAATAAATGATTATAAAATAAGCGCATATATGAGGTACCTAGGTACAATGCGTGCCACGAAAGAAGAGACTGGACCCCGCCTCCCCCGCTCTTTCCGCTGCCCCTATGACGTCCGGTCCCGTCCCGCACTCAGACCTCATACTGCTAAAGATACCTAAAATCGTGTTCTGCGCATGTCAAACCACGTGGTGTGTCAAGTCTCTTCTTTCGTGGCACGCATTGTATAGTACAAACTTGACATACATGATGAATCTTAAAGGAGTGTACTTAATAAAAGAGCGTACATATTATATTCTTACAGTTCAGGGCAATGGAGATGGCTATGCTTGGAGTTCCCATGATCGAATCAAAAATGAAGAGGAGAACCAAGGTTACTGACATAGCCCGAAGAATCACCAAACTTAAGTGGCAGTGGGTAGGGCACATTGCTCGCAGAACGAATGACCGATGGGGCAGAAAGGTTCTGGAGTGGCGACTGGCGTACCTGAAAAGGCATCGTTGGAAGGCCTCCCATAAGGTGGACCGACGACCTTCTGAAGGCCGCAGGAACCTGTTGGATGCGAGAAGTATAAAACCGGTTGAAGTGGAGGTACTTGGGGGAGACCTATGTCCAGCAGCTGTGGACGTCTTTCGGCTGAAATGATGATGATGATGATACGAGTTAGGACACCTGACGTGCCACGACGATAGCTATGATGATCAAGGGGTCTAAAAAGGCCACTTTGGTAGAATCATAAAAGGATAACATTATGAATCATAATGGACAGCTAACTGTTAAGTTAATCGTATCAAATCCCATTGGTGAAGGATCAGTTATTTTTTATTGTCTGTGCTAAAATACCAATCAATCCAATCCATATCCAAACCCAATCTCTTTGATTATACCTACGCAGTGCAGCGAAAAAAGAAAAACACGGACTGTCTTCGCCATATTATGATTCATAATGTTATCCTTTTATGATTCTGCCAAAGTGGCCTTTTTAGGCCCCCTGATACTGACCTGCAAATTGCAAAAAAATAACCGGGCAAGAGCGAGTCGGACTCGCGCACCGACGAGTTCCGTGCCATCGTAAGTTTTTAAATTTTCATAGGCGAGGCTTATATTTGTCAGAGAATTTTAACACTGCACTCTGCAGTGTAGAATATTGCAGTTTTAGGTCAGCGTCATCTCTTGACCGGTTGACTACCTAATGTAAATTTGTTGATTTTTTCTGAAAATAAGCTATTTAGAGACATCGTTTTATTTTATTTTTCCTGTATTCTTTACATAAACTTCTATCACATAGAATTGTTTCAGATTTTTCTCTATGCAAACTTCGGAGAAAATAAGGGGGGGAACAGTATTTTTTTACATTTTTCATCAAATGTCGAAAACTAAACGGCCTAAAAAAACAGAAAAAGTGTTTGAGAGTGTGGAAACTGCGTTCTTTCATATGATACCCCACATGCAGCCCTTCCTCCTCCTTCCTCTAGTCCTTTAGTAGCCCTTCTTCGTATTTTTCAAACCCCTGCCAGACCCAGATGCAAAAAAAAAATTATAGGTATTTCTTATTTGCTAAATAGTTGGGCAAACGTCATCTAAAACTATTTTAAAATTTAAGTTGATAGCATTAGTAGTTCTCGAGATATCCAACTGTGACAGACAGACAGACTGAGTCGCACCATAAGGGTTTTTTTTACCATTTTGGTAAAAAACGTAAGAATATTTGATTTTCGCCTTCAGTGGTCCGTCCTACCTTCCATTCCCCTGACGCCCTTCCCTTACCTTATTAATTATATTTGGAGATTTAATGATTGATACCAACAAATTCTAATTACGCGTTACACCTGTGTTTTACACCGATAAGCATAATAACTTTAGTACCTATCCTTTCCCTGGATAGAGGGTCATCTTCCCTCCCTTACAAAATGCGAATAATGTCCTAAAGTGTCCATTTCACGCCAATGAAATCCATTCCATGGGCATTTTATTATGTTACAGATTTGTGGTATTACCAGGTTTTACCCATTGGTAACGACATCTAGGTTCAGTAATATACACTAAACGGTCACAACAATTTCATTTTATTCCAATCAGTTTTTATCAATTCTACATATTACCATTCAATCTACAAATATTAAAACATGATTCAAACAAGTGCATTGTGAAATTAGTTCACAAGGGCAGCATTACTTGTATAAAGACTATTACATATTTTGCTCTGACTGTGGCGCCACCCCGACCGGACGAGTGAGACACTTTTTTTTCACACTCACACGAAATAAAAAATGGCATCCCGGCTATTTAGTTTAGAGATAAAAATTATTTTTTTGAGTAACAGTTTCTTTTATTGTAAACAATATTGTGTTACTGCTGTTTCTATGAGAAAATAATAGTAGATTGTTGCATCGAGCGCAAAATGAGTTATTAATGCACGAGAGTTATGTTGGTGCCCGAGCGCACGCGATTGCACTAAATTAACACGAGTGCATTAATTACTCACTTTAGCAAGGTGCGTAATCTACTTTTCTTTCAACTACCAATCTACCTCCCGTGATAAAATATACTTACCTACTCAAAATAAAAACTCAAGTTAATGAAAACAACGGTTTCCTAAGCTTTTAAATATTTATCCCGCGACTTTAGCAGCAAAAAGTTATTAACAATTTCATTTGCAGCTGTTTTTATACTTTCTGGAGCTGCATTCATATCGCTATCGCTATTTCCATTTTTAAATATTTTCTTGCTAAATAAATGATGTATCAAAATTTTACAATGATACAAAATGCGCGCCATTTGTTTTTTTTATTTTTCACACCAAGTCTGTTTTATTCAGCCAATTTTTATTTTCAGCCAGTATCTTTGCATACATTTTACATTGAACCTCTGTGGTAAATTTATAGGTATCTAAATAAAAAAATAAAAAACAGTGTGCAACCATGAGATTTCATACAACATTTCTGCACTGTTTTGGTTCTAAGCAAAAAATACGTCCTTTGTGATCGGTTTTGTAGTGATATAGATAACATTACTACGTAGATGAAAGAAAACAATTTTTTTCATTCAATAATAAAAGACACTAAAACGTTTTCCATAATGGGAACACTTATACTCTAATGTCACCGGTCGTTCCTGGCGGGCTGTCTGTTTCTTTTCGTATCGTTCTAACTTCTAAACTTGAAAAAACAAAAAAAAAGTGTATTTAAACAAACATTTGCAATAAAAGAGAATTAAAGAATTTAAGTACAATATTTACATCGATTTTAGATAAATATAATGGTTCAACCAACATCTAAGGTTTTAGGTAAGTTTTACATTGTTTCAATGTTCAAAAAATAGTAGGTAGCTGATAGTGTTATCTCAATTGTTAAATAATTTCTTAGATGTGTTAATATTTTACACGATTATCTATTTATTTTATTCTTGTCAAAACATTAAAAGTTATCTATTCCATAATTCCTCCAAAAATTAGGAAATATTTTTTTTAGTAAACATGATTTTTAATGGACTTTGTTTAAAACAATATGACGTTTTTTTATCCAAACTAGGCACTGCAATTGTGCAATTTTGCTACGTCATCGTCAGTATTTTATGAACTAAAATCAATAATAACTTTAATTTTTGTTTTGTTTAGAAATGGGAGGGTTAAAGAAAGTTTACATCAACAAATCAAATGTTGAAGCACAAATTAAGACCATACTGGAGGCACACCCTGTAAATGGTGACAACTTCAATGCATGGCTACTAAAAGCTATCACCGTAATTGACCTGACTACTCTGTCTGGTGACGATACACGGTCCAATGTCTTCAGACTTTGTGTGAAGGTTTGTATAAAAAACACTAATTGTTTTATACTACATAAATACTTATATAAATACGAGTTTCTTGCCCTTTGTTACCCATAGGTATGTACTACGCTTTGGAATGGGCTAAGTACTAGCTACATCTTTCTGACTGACTGACCCCTGGACAATCAAACATGCCTATAATTGGTTTATTTGAAATAAATGCTTTGAGTTTGAGAGTATATTTGGTATTTCAGACAAGCAAAAATCTTAAAATTTTTCTCACCTAATTCATTATTTATTTCTGCAAATGGTTATTCTTAATTATTTTAGGATTCCAATTTAATCTACTACTACATTAAGTATTTTTTTATGTCATACTTATTTTGTATGCGAGAAGCACAGAACCAGTCTAAGTGGAGGTGCTTGGGGGAAGCCTATGTCCAGCAGTAGACATCGGCTGAAATGATGATGATGATGATACTTATTTTTAATTTCAGGCTGCAAATCCTTTGCCCTCAGATTTAAAAGAAAAACTGAAATTAAAAGAAACCATTAGAACTGCAGCTGTATGTGTATACCCTAACAGGGTGAAGGATGCATATGAGGTCATAAAACTAATGAATCTCACCAAAGAAATAAATATTGCTGCCGGTAAGCTGGATTTTTACATTGTTTGTAAAAAATTTTTGTTTGCAGAAAATTTCATAATACAACAAATAATTAGTACATATAAGTGGGTGGTTGGAATGGTCCACTTGAAGGACTAAGTGCGAAAATCAAGCCAATAACATAGATATACAATAACATACATAGTATAAGTGGATACTATGAAGAATTATTAAAAGTTGATAATTTTTACAGTTGCCACTGGTTTCCCGTCTGGTCTTTACCCTCTAGAGACAAGACTGCAAGAAATCAATTATGCGGTATCAAGTGGAGCCACAGAGATTGATGTGGTCCTTGACCGTAGTTTAGTGCTAACGGGGCAGTGGGACACACTGTACTATGAAGTTCAGCAGATGAGGAAAGCATGTGGTCAAGCTCACCTTAAAGTCATCCTTGGAGTCGGTGAGCTAGGAAGTTATGAAAATGTAAGTTTTACTGATACAAAACAGTATTCCCTATAGAAACACTAGGCTAGTGATATTTTTACACCGATTGAGACATGAAGCGTGACACTTAACTGCAATTTAAAATAATTGAGTTATGTTTGGGAGTTTGGTGTATTAAGGGGCTACAATGAAAACAATGATACCGATTAGCTCTTCTGAACACTGTATGACCAGGTTTTCAAGACTTAATGTGGTTTTGCTAGCCAGTAAGCTCTAAAAATCAGTCTGGGTTGTCGTCGCCAGATACGGTGATATATATATGTACTTGTACATATCACCGTATCCGGCGGCGAGGGTAATATATGTATATTAAAAGACTAGCAGCGCTCCGCGGTTTCACCCGCATAAGTGTCACGCATCCTGTGGGAATATCAGGATAAAAACTATGCTATGTCCTTTCCCGGGACTCAAATTGAATTTCATCTGAATCGGTTCAGCAGTTTAAGTGTGAAGAGGTAACATACAGACATACTTTTGCATTTATAATATTAGTATGGATTGGGCTTCCAAGCAGTCTTGTTTAATTTTGTCACCAATGGCATCTTATTTTCCAGTGATAACGTCTTCAGACAAACTTTTAGATTTGTATTATAAATTGCTACATAAAGAGGTCGTACATTCACACTTTAACTACATTTTTTAGTCCTACCGTCATTACCTTAGATTTATTACTGAGCAAAAAGTGACAGATTAATTTAATACAGATTTACAAAGCTTCAATGGTGTCTATGATGGCTGGAGCAGACTTCATAAAGACATCAACAGGCAAGGAAGCAGTGAACGCTACCCTGCCTATCGGTCTGATCATGTGCAGGGCTATAAGAAAGCATTACCAGAAGACAGGTGTTAAGGTAAGTAATTCCATTAAAGGTGATCAATGTACATTGCTCATTACTATAATATTTCAACTAACCAGCCCGCTGGTTTCGGCGTAGTTTACCCCCGGTAACTACGCCGAAAAACATTGCTGTGGCAATGTGTAGCAATGTTTTTCGTTTTGACTGTACAACAACATTCATTGCATTATTTCAATGATATTATATTGGTAAAACCTCATTGCATTATTTACGTTGTTTAGCAGGCAAATTTTTCGAACATAATTATGAGGCAATCGATTAGCAATTCCCTTCCAAATCATTCAGATTGTGATTGAAAGTGTGTAACACAATCAGCTGGTGGATAAATATGTACATCTCAGTTAGTTAGAGTAGGTTCTCATCTAAAACGCAATATACAGGGTTACTTTTAATTCGACGTATATCCGTCAGGAGCTCATAGGGGGGCCAACAAATTGAACCCCCCTTAAGAATGGCCGAAATTCAATAGATTTCGAGATATTTGAAACATTTTTCATCACCACTTTTTGCTGCCTTACATGCAGGCCAGTATAAAAATTATATTCATGGATGAAAATTAAATGATAAATGATTTTATTTTTTTGTAAGTAGGTTTGCACAAACACTTTTACACGTCAATCATATTTTCAATACTTAATTGAAATGCTTGTATATTTTCACTAAAGATTTTCCACCCCAATGGTCGCATAACACTCTATACATATAGTCATACATTTCTGTTCTACAGGTTGGCCTAAAACCAGCTGGGGGCATAAAGACAGCAAGGGACGCTGTCAATTGGTTGGTCCTTGTGTACACTGAATTAGGACCAGAATGGCTTACACCAAAACTATTCCGCATTGGTGCTTCTAGTGTACTTGGTGAACTTGTAAATAGCATTAACAAATAACATTATATTACTATTTTACAAATTTTTATATACTGTTTTTATATATTGTTAAATCAGGAACCATTTCACATAAGAAAAACGTTATATATTGATTAAGATTGAGTAAGTGCCATATTTTTAACATAGTTTTATCATTAGCTGTGTCAGGGACAGCATAAATCTTATTAATTATGAACAGTTACCGTCCTTTTTAATATTTGGTGTTTCTTAACGTCTCATATGAAGGTATCTTTTATGTAACAAGGACTACATTCCTGAGGAAAAAAGAAGAAATATTTTTGATACAAGAATTTATGGACAAAGTTTTTGATTGTTTTTATGTTTATAGTTTATGCCTATGTGATATGATAATGGATGCTATTGATATTATACGTATTTAATTAAATAAAAAATATATTAAATTTTGTAAAACTTTTTTATTCATATAAGTTATTATATCTTATCCACTATATGACACTTATGGTAACAGACCTAAAATAGCTTACATAAAAATCTACATAACTTAATACAAATTGTATTTAGCTATTTCACATTGTATGCTCATGTCGTATAGAGACTGAACTCCCTCCACCGACACAATAAGTTGGAGTAAATACGATTATTTACAAAAAATAATATTTACAACATTCTAACTCCTCAGAGGTCATGAAGATTAGATAATTTTATCAATACCCGATAACTGAGTACGACCATACGTACAATAGCCGACCGTAACTACGTCACATCAAATTTCAGAAACTTTTCAGCTTAATAGAGCGTCATTTTACTCATACGTGTGTGATTATCTCTTTTTAGCGCTCGATGTATCCTTCAGCCTCCGGGTACTGTCCTTAAATAATGTTCGATGTTCATGACTGCTTTTCTACGGGCTCTTCAGCATGGAAGCCATACTCGGGGTGTGCGCTATAGTTGACAACGCGGAGTTTTCCGGCCCTGTCCATATAACCGTAGTGTCCCTTCACCAGGCCTTCGTTGTCACGCTCCTCGTACCGGAATTGACGATTTTTCCTGCAATTTTTACAATTTAGCTATCATTGATTTCACTGACAAATTTTATAAGGGAAATGTCGTTCCTTACGACATTACAACTTAAACATGCACAGCGAGTGATCAACGCACGATCACTTGCTATGCATTTCAAATCCATTTTTGTCCGTCTATGGTGGTATGGTTCAGTCCCACCCTACTCCCAGGGGTATGGTGGGTCCGGAATGTTTCAGACGAACAAAAAAGGATTTTTGTAAGTAATTGAAAATGTATAAAATAATTAATACAGAATTATTTTCACATCTGTCATAATGTCTGCTTTTAGGTCCAACTACCCAGCCTTTGATCAGCACTCTTGTAGGAGCAACGACATTTTGCCGAAGCGTACTTACTACACCAGCTTAGCCAGTGATATGACCACAGATAATATTAGGTAGGTACACCATTTTTATTTAATTGTCAACTCAGCCCATCGCTGCTATAGACATAGGCCTCTCCTCTCCTAATTTACGTACACAAAACCCAAGTTCTGCGCGTCCGTATACAGTCTATCTCAGCCGTCTTTTTAAGGTCCGGTCCGTGATCCGTCTATACCTATAGCCCACCTCTATTCGAAATGGTTTGAATAGAATACATACCCTTTGCCAGTATCGTATCCGAACTGGTAACTATGAGGTCCTTTCATGCCATGCATCCTGAACTCGGTCCTGCCATCAGGGGCCGGGGCCGCTGGGCCCGCGTCTTGTGGGGGAGACGGCGGGGGTGCTTGACGTAAAGGAGCAGGCCGGGGCTCATAACGAACAGGCGCAGGGGGCCCGTGATGCGGTGGGTACGCGTTGTCTGGAATATTATACACAAGTGTTATTACACCTTTCAGTGTTCACATTTGCTAAAAACGTCCACTTTACTAATAATCTAGCTTTAGACAAGAATAAACCATTTACTATGTACGATAAACATTTGTCCGATAAACTACCTCCGGTAGCATCCAAATAACTAGTAAGCATTTATCAATAAACCAATCCCGATTAATTTCTTTGTGGTATACAAAGAAATTAATCGGGATTGGTTTATTGATAACATAACATTCGTCGAGTGTACGAAATTGTATCTTTAACAATAATATTCAGTACCTAGTTCGTTGGAACTGTTAGAAGGGTCGAACAATCTATTGCGGTTATTACAGTAAGTAGTAACTTTAGCCATACAACAAGTTGTTGATTTATATATCTCAAGCAACCCACTTCAAACTATAATTGTTATGTTATTATTAAGTTATATTACACGTACGTCCGGGGTATCTCAAGTTAGTTTCCGAAGTTTCTTGTTCCGCTGAAGTAGGCTCGCCATATGTTTCCGCTGAAACGCCATCAGCTGACTGTTGTTGCTGAGAATGAAACAAGTTTCAAGTTAAATTCATATTAGCTTAAATCTCACCATCTTTCAAAATGATATACTACTGACCTTAGCGGCTTCCTCTTCTCCCTTCAGTTTCCGTTGATGTTCAGCTTTTTGGTAATGGTATAAATTCTTCTCATTGGTCGGTGTGTATTGTTCTACTTCAGCGTTAGACTGTGGCTTGAAGTATTTCGCAGGCTTTGCTTTAGGTATTTCTGGGGCGGAGTCAGCGAACTGGGTCAGGGGTATCGGAACAGGCTTGAATCCACCAGAATACTTCTTCGGATACTGTTTTGTTGGCGTGTTGAATAATTGTGGTTTAGGAGGTGTTAAATGTAAAGCGAGGGTAGGTTCTGCAGGATTAAGTTGTTGGCTTAGTGGTGAGCCATCGTTTTGGGGTTGCACATTATAGTCTGATGGTTCAATAGGCTCGTTATTTTCATCGACATGAAGCTCTTCTTCCTCGGGGATTTCTATAAAGAACTCGTTGACAGCATCAACTGAAGGTGGTTCAAGGTGTGTTGAAGGTACAGGGGGTAAACGTAGAGGAACTTGACCTCCACCAGCTTGGTTAGGGTTGAAAAAAATCGGAATGGACTCCAGAGGCAGTCTTTGCTGAAATTGGGCGTTGCGTTTGTTTTGGGTCTGTGCTTGAAGAATAGGCAGCCAGTCACTTTGATGATCTGCAGACTCTTTGGGCACGTTAAAAAAATTGGGCTGCTTTTCTTGCGAGGGTGGTATCAAGAACGTGGGAGGTCCCTCGGGCGTTTCTTCAGATTTGTGAGGGTTTGGAGGGATGAGGTAACTGTCGACATTGGTATCGTCTGATATGTAATAAATGGGAGTATTCTGTGTGCCTTCCGGAGGACGGGGTACTTCGGTGGGAGTATCTACATTGTCGACTGGTACTTTGATTGTTGATACTGATAATACGAACGGCAATATCTGAAACAATACAACATGTGATGTTATTTAGAGGAAATGCGGGTCGTATATTCTCCATAGAAAAGCTCTCGCCTATTTTCTTTCTGATTAATGACCATAAAGCAATGATTTTTTATAAAATAATAAATATATATTAACTACTTGCATGTCCCTATGTCTTCTTTTCTGATGATACATTATTTTAATAAGCACTAGAACCGTCAAAAAATGCTGATTTAAACCGTCGTTGTCAACAGAGGCCTAGTGTACAAGTTTGACAATAATTAAGGAAAAAAGAAAAACAAAGGGACACACTATAATATTCTTCTTATTCAGTTCGTAAAATATATTTTTACTTAGGCTTTCCCGTACGCAAAATACGCGCATTGACGTGGATTTGCGGACACCAGCCCGTATTACCTATTACCTACTTAGGCTTTTTCAAAAGTCTCTCCGACCGCATTTCCTCTTAAGATTTCAACTCGCAGAATATTGGCGAGGATAAGGTACAGTCACCAAAAGAGAAAAGTCGTCGGATATAGCTGAAGTTTAGTAAGAAACCTATGGATGTTTTCGAATTCAATTTAATTTGATAAATTAATTGTTTCTATTCTATTAAATAAATTAAATTTTATTCGATAACATCCATCGGTTTCTTACTGAACTTCAACTATATCCGACAAGCCTGTTTACTATCTCCTTTGGTGACCGTAATCCAAATGACATGTCAATTGGAAGAGCTTTTTCATAAGTGTTTTTAGAAATACCTACTAGATCATATATTGGTAATTATAATGTTAGGCTTTATTGGCAGCCTAGTTCGTTATGTTATCAGATATAACTGCGGCAAAATTCGACTAATCGGGAGTCAAACCCCTTCATAGTCCTAGTCTACCAACCTGTCTATTCAGTGTACCTAACAGCATATAGACCTACCTACTCAGTCATCCTTGACGACGCCCCTGGGAGCAATTGACTGACCTACTTAACGACCAAGCAGAAATTATTGAATCTGCTTGCCAAGTCAACTATGCCTTACAAAAAAAAGTTGTGCGTTATCCATTCAATTTTATTTGTAAATTAACCAGACCATTTCTAAATAGCTTGAAATGGTCACGAGATCATTGCACTGCATCTCAATGAAAGAGGTTTCAATAAAAAAGTGAATTTGTTTTTCTATTAGATCATGTTACGTAAAGTTCAATTACGAACAACTGTGTCACAACAATGGGTAAAAAACTGTATGACTAGCGCAAAAAATCAGTCAGGTTGAGAGGTTTGGGCAGACTGTGATGGTACTTATATCTGTAATGAGTACCTGACTACAATTAACGTAAACAAGTAGGTAGACAATAAAAACGCTGTTTCTAAGTAATACGTACCTAATCATTTATTGGAATAACTTTGAATATGGTTAATTTTTTATCATCGAATGATTTCGTTCATATTGGTTTAGCTTCTTCTGAACTATGTACCATTTCACCATGCCATATACCTTCCCTGATTTTACCTCAATAAGTACCTATAAGGTAAAATGGGAAAATAGTGATGCAGGGGTGGGGGCAAAACTGAGACAGGAATTTCGATGTTGATTTTATATAACTACTAGGTAGGTCAAATTTGAAAACGGCAACTGTAGTGACCATGAACACTGTAGAGGAGAGTAGTTCTTACTTACTGCCACAGTCTATACATCATACAGTCGTCCGACGAAGACGTCTAGACAGGGCAATCGTGCGGAGTGTGTTAGTAGTTCGGGACACGACTTTCAGGGTTGACGATTTCGACTTTTCGGTGTTGATTTGATTTTTTTTATACTGTGTTACTGCTGTGACCTGTTTTATTTATATTTCTATGACTGTGACCATGGACTGACAAGTAGATGGGTATAGGAAATCCTTGAATCCCTATTCGAACTTATAAATTAAAAGACAGTTGCCATGAACTTGCTTTTTTTTTGTTACGTCCCAGTAGACTCACACCTCTATTTTGAGACAGGTGTGAAGTACCTACCTACATAATGGGCGACATGACATTTATTAGACCATAACTATTACAAAACTTTTTACTCATGTTTGTTTTCAATTCATTGTGTCAATGCACATTTATGAACTCGGGCAGGAAGTAAAAATAAATTGTTGCATCGATAATAAATACTTATTCATAGATGGTTCAACATCATTAAATTAAAATGTGGTAATTATCTACCTCCCAACTAAAACAACGTGTCTATTTTTGAACGTTTTGTTCCAGTATGTGTAAATTTTTGACTTTGTCAGTTAGGAGCTATTGGCACTTCGCCGTCGATGTACACTAACTGGTCAGTGCTAAAGATATGAATCCGGAACTTTCGTTCATCCGTCTATTCTAGCCACGCTGATCTTACCTATCTGTACGTCCAATGCAGTTAATCTAGATGGTCTTGCTACAATTTTCTTCTCGCAAAACAAGCCCAACCGCTAATTACGCAATTAGTTGAGTACTAAGTTTCCACATGGGAGCCTTTATGTGGTCCACATTTCATTTCCTTCCTGACTTTGTAATAAAAAGTTATATTTCTCCATACATAGTGTCATCAGGAAACAAACTTACTGTAGGTATGTACCTATGACATAACAAGAAACAGGAAGTGGCACAAAGTTAATCTTAAACACATAAAAAAAGTGTAACTTGTGCAATATCTTGCCTCTGCGCACTTATTTGTGGACAGTAAAAAAACCTGATAGCGGTCGTGAAATTAATGAACCGTGTACGGGAACTAATTTTTACTTTCCACGGCCATATCGCTAAGAAAGTGTTGTGCGTAGATTGGATTTTAATAATACCTATAATAATGTGAATGTGTTAACATTGTGATACAACAACATCGATTGGGCAAGTTTACGTTTTAAA
The DNA here is from genome assembly GCA_963855955.1 of Luperina nickerlii. NCBI lineage: Eukaryota > Metazoa > Arthropoda > Insecta > Lepidoptera > Noctuidae > Luperina > Luperina nickerlii. Next base: position 13,235,006 of record OY979669.1, read on the forward strand.
CGTAACTCGTATAAAATTCTCGAATGAAATGAAATGTTTAAGTATTTTCTGTAAGTCGATCTTAGACGACAATTACACGTCAATATTTTGTCGGTCAATATTTTAAAAACTAAATGGCGCCGGCATTTCATAGCTGACTGATCCCTGAGAAGAAATAGGTACCGAAACAAACTCAAACAAAGGTCATGGTCTCTTTCCAGTCCAAACAAGCATTATATTACTTAGTAGGATTTTATGTGAGTCTAACAATGCAGGGCCATGTCTGGAAGGGTATATTGAACAAAACGCCATTGCAACTTTGAGTTGACCTGTCCCAAAAAACGGCATGCATGCATCGCCACTTCGTCTTTAAATCATGAACAATTTATGTAAGTACTTACCAAACTCGGATACCTTTACAACGTAGTACCTGATCCCTACTGAGGTAAAGTAGATAGGTATCAGTAATTTACGTAGGTAGGTAATTAGACAACGTAAGTAGACAGACAGGTACTAACAATTTAATAAACTATTCAGTGTTGACAAACACGCAAGTTTTAATTTCAGTAATTTTATAGAAATCTTTGTAAAAATAATTGCCGGAAGATGACGACGACAATGAATGGCCAATTAATAATTTTATGATTATCAATCGGCTAATTAACGACGGATCAGGCATCATTTATCATTGGGCACGGCCACGAAATGGTTTTAAGGTCGCATGTTGAGGTCCTATGTTTTTATTTGTTTAAATTCTTTTGTCGATAACATTTTATCTATTGAGCTTCCCGAAAAGATTGGCGTACAAGTTGGAAGAATGTGCGAAAGTAAAAGCTTTTGCTTTACTACTAATGATACTAATAGGAAAACTATATTCCTTTGTCTCTTTTCACTATAACTAGACGTAAAAAATATAGAAAAATACATGTAGGTAATATTATATAATGTAGAGAGTCCTCCCCGTCCCTACCTCTTCATTATAAGTTACCGATGAACGCATTATTACTCTCCTGCTTATCCCACAAATTGAGTTGATATGTAGGTGTAGGTAGGTCATCATCAACTGCCTAGCTTTTTCCCATTCCCAACTAAGAATTTTGGGTCGGCTTCTTCTTTATATAGGTAGGTATCTATCTAATTAATACTAAAATTCTCATATTTCGACTTTGTCTCGACCTGAACGTTAGTAATGAAAGCTGAACCTAATTGAAATACCTATCCCATTATTCTCTGACTAGTCAAAAACAGATTTCGTGGAAATCTTAATAAAACGTTATGATCGATGCTTACCTAAGCATGCGTACAGATAGGTAGCTATGGTATCACAACATGTATACGGGGTCAAATTAAATTAGCTAGCGAAACTCCGCAGACGTGATGGGTATCGCTACTCAAACAAACAAAAAAATTATTTCTATCGTGATTTATTTATAATTATTAATTGTTAACACATAAATAACAATATTAATAATAGTAATAATATGTACAAGAAAATAAAAAGGAGGGAAAATAATCAAAGGGTATCAAAAATTCATCCGCATCGCTGTCAACAGGAAACGTGCCCAAAAGACTGGCAGCATTGCCACGTTATATGGCAATGCTGATTCTTTGTCCCAAAAATAAGTCAGCCCTCCACGTGAAGAGTCGACCAATCGCTTGGCGATGTCTCGAAATACTATTAAAAAAATATTAATTTTATGCTTTCGTTTTGTGGGGTCATTGACCGCAGTTAGTGTAGTCACTTGAAATATTAGATTAAAAAACCTGTTCTTTTTGTGTGTAAACTTCATAGACGTGATGGCTATAGATGATATCGATATCCATCACGTCTGCAGAGTTTCGCTAGATAATTTAATTTGACCCTGTAGATCGGTACATAATAAGTAATTAAGAGAATCTTAACAGCTTCATCTAATTAGATGTAGCTGTTATTAAATTCTAATCTAGTGTGATAATTATTAAGATATGAACAGGTAATAAGGTAGTAATTTACGCCTGCGTTAGACATTAACGTGCAATTTATAATAATACACTAAGTTCCTACCTAGTCTAGTCGGTAGATACATTTTAATTACCTATTTATCGTTGTCTACTTCCTACAGTTTTATTGCGGCGATTATAGCAAAAAATAATGGTTGATTAACCACAAACAACTCAGTTTATCCTTTTATCATGTATAAAGACTAATATTAAAGCTGATGAGCTTGTTTTTTTTTTTGTTTGAACGCGCTAATTATTCTCTGGATTTACCAGTCGGATTGAAAAAATATTTTTGCATTTGATTGCCCAATTCATGAGTAAGGTAAGGGGTTTATTTAACATCATGTTACGGCCGTTTGTGGCCGAGCAAAAAAATACCAGAAAGAACGCTAAGCAAAAACAAACTAAGTACGGGAGGACGAGATGGGATGTAGGTAACGCGGTGGGTCCGGAGCCAAAATTTCACGCGGACGAAGCCGTGGGCAGAAGCTAGTAGGAAATAAAGAAGACATAGGTAATGTGTTTTCCGTTGATAATGTTCAAAAACTTGTAAAAGCAAAGTTTGTTCCCTAAGCACTGTTTAGGGTTAATGCGTATGTAGCGTGCCTCAAATTACGCTTTAATTTATTAAACTAAATATTAAAACTTTTCCATTTACCAACCCAGTTGTTAGACTACCAAGTGTACTTTGGAAAATTATCATAGAGTAACAGTACAGATATGTAGTGCTTCAAACCTCGACCACTATACTTAATCAACTGATGTCGCTATCATGCTATGCAGTTCACATAAGAGCTAAAAATTCAATGACCAAAATCACAACGCTTGGCCAGCAAGATAAAGTTGCAAACTTGCAAGCACACACAATTTTATAGACAGCGTAGGGATTTATTTTATGCTGCAAGTTGTAGGCCAGGAAAACTATAAAAGTAGGCTTCTAGCAGAAGCAACCTTTGTGTTTTATAGATGGCAAATTGTTATCTTAGCTTCTGTGACTGCTAACAGTTCTATTCTTGTGCAGGGTTCTGTACCGTTCAAGTTCGTTTAGTAAGGTATGTTGGAATAATTTCTGGACCATTTTATTCTGCAGTGCAGTACATAATGTTGACGGCATTAAAATATTACTAAATTAGTCGGGAATTTTCCCCTTTACTCATAATCGTTGCATAAAGTTAAGTAGTGATTAGCGGCTGTTGGTTTTACCACACATTTTTGACATTTAAACGTCACTTAACTTTAATCATCGTTTTTAAATAAACACCTGGGTCTTACTCCAGCGCCGAGCCTCTCCCAACAACACAGAAAAGAGTTAGGCATAACCAGAACGTTTGTCACGAGAAATCACAGCCATAGATACAATACCATCAAGGAAATACTTTTCTCTATGGTAGTGTAACTACTCGTGGTTGTAAAATCGATTTTAATGAGTTTCGACCATTAGAAAGCGATTCTTTGAAGCCAGCAACAGTTTCCTGCGTTGACTTCTCGGTCTTGGGATCAAGATTTGAGTTAGATGTGTAGATATATTTTTTTAAGTAGAATATAAAATGTCAAGCTTAATGGCAAACGACATCGCGGCTGGCCCAGACGGAGATGGCGGAATGAGCTGGACTTCTTTCATAAAGATTGGTCCTTGGCAGGTCTGGACAGAGAGAGGTGGAAAGAGAGTAGGGAGACCTTTCCCCAGCAGTGAAACACTAACGTCTAATAAAATAGATGTATCTACGAACCTAAAAATGAACAGGCCTGCAATGTCGATGTCCAGAAGGCCACACGTTGGTAGTAACAAATCCGGTATAAGGTGGCATCTTGTTTTATTGAAACTCTGAACTACGCTTGGCCAGCTCCATATAAAAGTGCTTTCGTTCGCTGATGATTAAAGACTTTCGGTCTATTACTAGTAGACTACTGGTACTACTGGTGCTATTAGTACTACTTGTACTACTGGTAGTGTTACTAGCGTTAATTAGGCTATCCTATCCTACCGATATTGACATCGGTGGCTAGAAAAATGTACATTTCTTACGTAAGGATCACGTCGATCCGTCGATCGTCGTGATCGTCGATCGTCGATTGTAGATAAGTTCACATCAGCAGCCCACCTAATAAATCTTATCCATAAAATGGCATCTACTAAGTACTTTGGTTAACAGCTTCAGATAGGGACCCTAGATTTATCCAGACTTATCACGAAGTAGGTATAATTCAGACGTCTAAATTGGATTGCGCTAATCAATGCCAAAGTAATTACCTACTACAGTGGGGTAACTAGTTTTTTTTTTATAGGTAAGGAGGTATAGGTACTTCTTTAGATAAGAGAAACGAAAAAGAAAATAAAGAAAAACTTAAGCGAATACTTGAGACAGACTTTTCTTGATTTTTGTTTGATTAGGTAATCAGAGAGTTAGGTGCGATAGCCTATAATTAAATATCCACTGCTAGATTATTATTTCTAGTGCTAAATTCAGTTTTTTCCACATTAATGAGGGTAGAGGGCCCTCATTAGTGGGAGCAAAACTGAATTACCCTTAGAGCAACACCTGTCAGGTAGAAACTAGGGCGATCTTGTAAACAATCTATCGAATCCTAAGAACGCTCAAAATACCAAAAATATTAGATCTTGGGTAACAGTATATAGATTTAGATATTAAATTACTTGATACACTACACGGCTATAACCACTATCAGCATCATATACCAACGTACCTCTTTTGAACCCTCCAGGCGAAACACGTGATGGTTTTTAAAGAATTTAACAATAAGTTTCTTTTTTCATATTTAGATGAAGCCACTGGTTGTGGTCACGGCCAATGGTGACGATATTCCATTACCTGCTTTCTAGGTCCGTCTGGATAGAAAGCAGTGCTTTCAATAACCTACGATTGTAAACGATACCTTTGCGGCTTAGAACCGAGGTCTTCAATGCACCAGACCAATTAAACCACGGAGAATTAATGCATATTGTAGTAGGTATTAAGGTAGCTAGGTAACTAGGTAAATTTTAATTAAGCTGGTAGATACCTTAGGTAGCCAGGAGAGGTAACATAGAATGATGGGCAAGGACGTAGCTAAGAGGGGGCAAGGGTGAGAAATACCTACCCAAGAAATTTTTTTGCCCACCCAAGAAAAATCGACAGTACCTACATATTGAAGAATTAAATACTTACTGCTTAGATGCTTTTTATATAGCCGTACATTTTGACCAAAATGTATGGTTTGAAGAGTCAGGTCTGGTAGAGTTAGGGGCTTGGCTATACATTAGATCTGATAGTAACTTTTTAACAGTGAAAGCGTGATTTTTGTCTTGGCATCCTACTTTACATTAAATATTTTTGGGTGAGATTATTTATTATGAGGCCTCATTTGACTATGGTTAGTTCAGCTGGACGGCTGTCCGCCCCTAGACAAAATCGCGGGCTACGCCTATGATGATGGGGTTTACTTATAATCGATGACAAAAGTTAGGTGACATATCAAAAATGTATCTATGGTTAAACAGCCACTGTTACGTAATAACTTTAAGCAACGTTTATGAATAAAAGGATACCTTCGGATCCTTAATACCTTGTCTACATGAGAACAATGAAACTTGTGTGCATATTGTGATTCTCGTAAATTAACGATCAGGGTAGGTACAGACGCCAGCACATCAAGCTACCCGAAACTATCAAATTTTCCCAATCAACTTTGAACCTTATGCGTTAGCAATAAAGTTGAAAATCTATTAAAGAAATTTGACAGATTGTTGTAGCTTGATGTGCTGGCGTCTGTACATAAAGTATACATTTAGCCACAGTACCTAGGTCTTATATTACCCATACAATGGTACAGTGGTTGATATTTTTATTATATTTGTAACTTTGTAGTACTGAGTTAAATTAATTAATTAATACGTAGAGCTCGTCTGGGTACGTAGTAAGTACTTACCTACCTACCCGCTATCTACCTTTACCACCACATTCATTCCTTTTTTAATTTTTTTTTTTTTTTTTCGTGGGGAAATCCGCTTCCAAGCAGTGTTGCTGTGTTCAACACCCTGATTGCGTAACACAATTTCAATCACAATCTGAATCATTTTGAAGAATATTGCTAATCCATTGCTTCAAATGTTCGAAAAATTTGTCTGATCATCAACGTAAATAACGTAATGAATGTTGTTGAACTGTCAAAATGCTATTACTGTCAGTGTGTTACGTAGGTAATTACCCCGCTGGTATGAACGGTAGGTACAGACGCCAGCACATCAAGCTACCCGAAACTGTCAAATTTTCCCAATCAACTTTGAACCTTATGCTATAGCGATAAAGTTGAAAATCTATTAAAGAAATCTAACAGATTGTAGTAGCTTGATGTGCTGGCGTCTGTACCAGTGCGCCTTAACAGCCTACCAACCTACCTATAGGCACACGATCTATAAATATTGTAGAAAATTAACAAAAGCTGAAAACAAAATCTTTATACGGTTTGTTCTTCTTCACTGCTCGTTACAAAGTAGAAAAGCTATTTGCTATAAACTTTTTATATCATGAAAACAAAATCCATAGAATCTAACTTTATACTTAGCAGGAAAACATGTTTTGTACCAATTTTAGTAATAGCATTTTCTTGCCATCGCCCTAAAACTTGTATCATTAATATTAATTGTAGTTTTCATCAGCGAAAACTTTTAATAACTAGTTCAAAGTATTATCCTACCTAAATAAGAAAAATCGGAAACTCGAAACATTGTGGATGAATATTAAATGGCCTTTGATAATTTTAATTACCTACCTACTTTGTAATAGTACCTATACCTACTACTTACGTAAGAAATCAACAAAAATGCAACAATACATCTCATTAGCTAAAATCGATCGAGGCCACTAACTATGAAATGAGTAAGTACCTACCTAGGTATAAATAACATTCATAACACTTCCTAATGGTTCCACCGCAGTTAGATAAAAATGTAGGTAGGTACAATTATCAAACCAAATACCAGCTTCAAAAACTTTTAAATACCTACCTACTGTAGCATCGCAATTAAATAGTTTTTGCATACTGTAAAATTATATGTGTTGTTTTTTTTTGTTTACACGTTCCTAACAAATTACTTCCTATATTTTAATATTATGTAAACAAATTCAGTTTCGTGTAGTTTTTTTAGTACGCAATATCGAGTAGGTAGGTAAACATAAATATTTTCAATAGTGCTAGTCACTCTGAAATCAACTTGCCTAATTATTACCATTAAAATAAAGTTCATATTTGTTTAACTTGAAATAACATCAATTTGAAACAAATTTGAATAGACTACCTATAATCCACCCACATTTCGCCAGTTATGTTTAGTCCCGTGTAAAGGCCCCATCAAACAGGCGCGACACGACACGCGAGACAAAGGCACCGCAAGTCGCGCAACGAGCGGTGCCTTTGTGTCGCGCGCGATTATATCGCGAGTCGCGCCTGTTTGAAGGAGCCTTAATAGGGGGCGAGCCTATTGCCATCAACCGGGCACAAATCCAAACTAGGTAACAAATAAAGTCTCCTATTTATATGCACCGGGTTCTTCACGTTATCCATAAACTTTGCCAAACGCATCTGTAGCTTTTACAAATTAAATCTAACAAAGGAAATACTACTTAAAAAGGCATCGTTACAAAGATATTTGTAATTTCATTATATGAAATCTAATTGAGCTATACAGTAAGAAAGGGTCTTAACTTATTTTTGACAAGTTTCAGTCCACCAAATTTTATGAATGAAAATACATCGTTGCGTACAAATTCGGATAAAGAGGCATGCATATCGGGTGATTTACGTCAAGGTAACTTTGTATGAAAATTAACAAAAAATAAAAAATAAGAATTCATTGATGTGTCCATAATTAAAAAAAGCTTATTTTCATGGTTTGAACATGTGGTTGAAGTTTTAGATCACCTTTGATGGAATTTCTTACCGTAACACCCGTTTTCTGGTACTTAATGCCTTCTTTTCTTTTAGCCTACTGATAGTGTGTTACGCAATTAGCCCTGTTGGACAGTCATTGTCCCCTATAATTTGGAACTTATGAAAGGTTACTAAAAAAAAACAGTGGCACTCCGGGAGTTCCGACAGAAGTGAAAACAAAACACAAACAGAATACCATTTGCCATGACTCACTGACATATCGGATATACATTAAAACCGAGTATATCCCGAGGACAGCCGAACACATCCGAAGCGAGTATTTTTAATCTATACTAATATTATAAAGCTGAAGAGTTTGTTTGTTTGTTTGGTTGAACGCGCTAATCTCTGGAACTACCAGTCGGATTTGAAAAATTCTTTTTGCATTTGATAGCCCATTTCTTGAGGAAGGCTATAGGCTAACATCACGCTATGACCTTTAGGAGCCGAGCAAAAAGAAAAAAGTCATAAAGAACGCTAAGCAAAAACGAAGTACTAGCGCGGGCAGGCGATGCGATGCGACGGGGTGGGTCGGAGTAACAAGAAGTTTCACGCGGACGAAGTCGCGGGCAGAAGCTAGTCGTCTTATAAACAAAACACGCGCGGTGTCGCTTACGGTAACAGTAGCGCGAGTTCAATGGTTTTTCCCCATCTCAAAAAATGCCGAACGCACCTAAAGAAGTTTTTCACTTCAAAAATTTGCTTTTCCATACATTTTGACCGCGTAGGTTTTGCACTTTTTTATGAAACGGCAGATTTTTTTTTTATTTTTAAAGAAACATGTCTACCCTCTGGGTTCTAGAATCATCTGCTGAATTCATGGTTACATTTTGAGCGCCGATGTTCCTGCCACCCTCAAGATGGCCCTGTATACCTTCTCCATGAACAGTTCACTAATGTTCTGTTTTTATTTAAATCCAAAACAAATACAAGAAAATTAGAGTTTATGATAGCCTAGGTATTTACATACTTGGGGACTCTTAGCCTTCCGTAGACGAAAATAAGTCCCTATTATTGGAAAAGGTATAAGCTAACCACGGACAATGATAAAAAAACGGAGCGAAGTCTTGAAAACCAAGCTCGTGACTTGAATAATAATTAGCAAAGTTATTAGACATTAATTCAATGATAATAATTTTAATTGGGTAGGCATTCATTTAATTATGTAGGTACTTACCTAGAGATTGTAAATCATATCAGATTTATTCAATTCTTGCACCTGAAAGTGTAAATATAGGTAGGTACCTAGGTAGTCAAGAGGTAAGATTTGCTCTTTTTTCCATTACATTCGAGTGAGTAGTCTTAAATTGAAATCTACATTTAATTATGTAATGTTTGTTTGTTTTCTTTTGTTATGTGTTTTGTTGCATATAATAAGTTGTATTTAAGAACTATTTCCTGTTCATAATGGCTTCCAAATTGGATCATTACATCATAAGTATAGATACCTATAGGTTGATAATAATGTCGGTTTTATATATCTATGTAGTAAAATAAATTATCTAATACTTGTTACACTCGCAAAACAACTAAAAAAAATGCCAAGCTTACAAGCAGTCACCGTGCGGTGGTGTATAATAATATTAATAAACCAAAGTATTTAGTAACTACACAAAGAATTATTCTCATTCATTACATACTCAAATCACGTATACATACAAACTCGGAACAAATGTCATACAACACTTCAAATATTTGTCCTCATGCGGAAATCGAACCCGCGACGACAAGAACAACAGACGCTCGGCCACCATTTAAGTCACCAAGGTTAAAAGAACAGAAAAATAACAATTTGTATGGATCTCCACTGCATTTTAACGTGCATGAAATTCCATTGTCTGTGCGGAACATATTTTGTAGAACAATTACATAGGTAACTTATTACTGATTTGGTATGTGACGAATCAGACAAAAGAATACATTTCGCCTGAAAGGCAGTAATATCTAACTGTAATAACGTTATACCGTGATTTTCACAGGTTAAGCAGAGCTTTGGGAAAATTAGCTAACGCAAAATGCGCTACCGCTGCTCATAACATATCTAAGCATCGCTTCATCAAGCCTGAAATTCTGGTTGCGTAAGGCATGGTGGAGGAAAATCTAGTCCTACACCAACCTTCTAAGCTACCTACTATTCCAGGCAAGTAAAAATATTCATTTATTTAAGTATGCATACACACGTCACGATGCAGTATAAAACTGATTATGCGTCATCTCACACATTAGGTCCTGTATGTTTTTATCTGATGTATAAAAACATACCTACATAATTTTCATATGTATGTTCTTCTGGTGTATTGTGTCTTTTAGTCTGTGCTAAATAAATATATTTTCTTTCTTTCTAAAACTGGCACGTTACGAAGCAATCAAAGTCATGGTTTCCGGAACTAGAATTAGGTACCAGTTTTCTATCAGAAAAACCATCTTTACAACCTACTATTTCCCCGGTCATTAGGTAAGCCCCTCACGCCTGGCCGCCGCGCCAGACCACTAATTCACTAAGGCGGTTCGGTTCACCTGAATTGGTTTTAATAACAGACTATATTTTTGTTGTTAAAAAAATTGTAACCAAAAGTAATACTTGAAGAAGAAACCTGGATAAACAAACTCAGGTCGAACTAATCTCTGCACCACCCTTGGTTGACTGGTAGAGAATGCCTATATAAGGCATTAAATCCGCCTTTGTGCCCTTTTTGTATGCGTAAAATTTAAATAAATAAATGAACTAAAGAGAAATATCGTAATCACCATAAAACTATTGAACGAGAGCAGTGAAAGATAACATAACATCACGCCTATATTAGGGTACAGGGTTAGGCAGAGGTGTAGTAGTAGAATAGAAGACTCTTTAACATACACATAGAAATATGTGTACATATAGTAACACCCACATTCCTCCAGTTATGTGTTTACGTCCCATGTAACAGGGAGCGAGCACTGCCATCAGCCGGGCACACATCCTGACTCCGGGCTGCTACTGAGAAATTCTAGTTCTTTTTTCGAATTCGCGAATTTCCAATTACACTTTTCCCGACACGGGAATCGAACCCAGGACCTCATGCTCAGTAGTAGCGACCACTAGACTGTTTTCGTAAACACCACAAAAATATTAAACGGATGATTATAGTCTTAATGAGCTTGGTTTACCGGTGAAAGATATTGTAATGAAAGTGAGACTAATAGGATGCGACCGTTGATCCAATTGTGGAGAAAATTTTGATAGAATCTATTGCCCTTGGTCGGCCTTGGTTAACTTTCAAGAGCTGTCACTCAGTGCGGTTGCATAGAATTCACTTATAAATTATGTATTTAGATAAGTAGGTATCACAATCGTGAGGTGCAGATGTGATGGTTAAATAAAACAAACACATACCGCACTTAGGTACCTACCGTACTTATGTGCAAATGCAATGATAGCAGTTGTTTTTTTTTTTCAATGTAGACACGGCATTTAAAAATACATTTTTAAATTACAGGTACTTAATTGAACATATTACGCATAATATTAAATTATTTTTGCTCATAAAAGAAAAATTTTAAGGGAGGTAAAGGCCTAGCCAATCTAAGTTCAAAAAGGAATCCGAACTACCGGAATGTAAGCAATTATCCAGGTATTTAGATATATTGTTTTTCTCATTGTAATGTTTCAACATTCAAGACCACGTCAATTATGAAATAAATATATTATTATTATTAATCAAAATTGATTTTAAAAAATTTAATAAAATATCAATACTCACAAATATCAATCGCCGCCACATTTTAAAAACGTTTATTATTTTTTTCTACTTCACTGTTACAACCGCAATCAGTCTACTCCTGTTCAATTCTCAATGAATACTGCACAACACTTTGTAATAAAGAGAAGTTTGCGTTACAATTTCCCGCCCAGTACTGCGCTAGCGCCTCCCTTACCACTCATAATATTGGAAGCGAACGGCGGCCGCGCTTACAATTTATGTAACATCGCCAATCCAACGCTGCACAATATATAATTTAAACTTTAAATCACTGTTTTTTTTTGTTTTAAACGTTAGATAAGATTAAGGTGGCAGCATCATAATTTACACAATATTATTCATCCATGAAATTAATAGTCTTCTTCAGAATGATAAGCATCTAATCATTGCATGTTTTACTTAAGACTTCGTGGAGTGAGTAAAAACTTGTGTAGGCGTCTTCATGGCCGAAAATTGCTTGTCGAATCATTAAAAATCAGGGGATTTACCTAGCGACCTTAGGGTCGCTAGGTAAATCCCTTACCTTGTAACTTGGTGACCTTAGGATCACCCCCAGCTAATTGCATCATTTAGCCCTGATAATGCGGGTGTACTATAGATACCTTTGCCCAACCCTTCGGCGAATACAGGCGTGATGTTATGTTAGACAGGGTTAGTCTTTAAAGACCAGCCAAATTGTAGAGTGTGGTACAGACCCTCAAACTGAACAACTTTCTCCGTGGGACCAACATCGTAATCGCGAATAAAAAGTCTTTGAAAATAAACCCATGTGATGTAATTATACAGAATTAAACAGGGTCGCAGGGGGGACATCGACGCGCAAACTGTAACGATGAATAATTCAGCACTTGATTCTAGACCCCCACTGTAGAAAATTTTAGTCAGTAAAAAAAAACCGGTCAAATGCGAGTCTGACTCGCCCACCGATGGTTCCGGACACATTTGTAGGTATGTAAATAGTTTAACACGGTTTTTTTTTTGTTATGCTTACTACAAGTTTACGGTATTCGGGTTTTTTCCTTTACTGTGCTACATGACTTTTGCTACATTATTTTTTTATAATAATTGACGAAAACTTCCAATCCAACGCAGGTGTTTCAGAATCATGCTACTGCCGGTCGATTCTGTTAAAATCTCACCGTGAAAACGTGGGTGATGTGAGATTGTTTTTGCTAGGAATTGACACTATTGACAGCTCACTCCACGCTCACTGTACCTAAGTTTTCACGGTGAAATGGTTACAAAATCGCACTGCTGAATCCATGGTAACAGGTTGAGCGTCGATGTCCCCCTAGCCAGCACCCTAATTGTGTAACATCAACAATCACAATCTGAAAGAATTTGAACGATATTGCTAATCCATTGCTTCATAATTATGTTCGAAAATGTCTGCTCGACAACGTAAATAACGCAATGAATGTTGTTGAACTGTCAAAATGAAAGCCATTCAATGTTATGTGTTACGCAATTATTACCCCGCTGTATAGGGTGGCCAAAATATTTTTTTAAGGAATAAGATAGGTAAATAGTAAGTACCCCTTTTCGGTTCGATTAAAATAGCAACAACTAGCTCTGTAGATGTATCTATGTATAGGTAGATACTTAAGGGGCATACAGGACCTAAACACAAAAAACGCAAGTTTGAGAAACAATAAAAGTATATGATCGACTACAGTAAACAAAATCAGAAAAATATATGATATTCTTCAGGATATAAGCTAGGTAGATAGTGTGTTGAAAACATAATACAACTAATTTGATACGATAGAAAAAAATCATGAAGTTATTACCTCTAAAAACTTTATTTTTACAATAAAAACCATACTAATATACATACAATCACTCTGATTTTTGTCAGATTATTCTACAAACAACATACTAAAACACTACTGTTTTTTTTAGTCCTAACAATGGTTTTTTTTAACTAAATAATAGCTTCATATTATGCAATAAATTACCAGGGTTGTCATCGCGCTTCTCTTTCTTTTCTATGCAGTCCGAAAATGATCGCGCTTTAGGTCATGTAAGCCACTTAATTAAAACATCATTGATTATGTCATACTGCCAATCCTAACTTCCTAACTAATATTATAAATGTGAAAGTAAGTTTGTTTGTTACCTTTTCACGCTTAAACCACTGAACCGATCATCCTGAAATTTTGCATATATGTACGTTGTCAGTTATTTCTATTATTTAAATTGAGTATTTTTCATAATGTTAAAATCCATTTTATCGATATCGACTATTTTTCCTTAATGAAATAGAGCAGCCCTAACGATAGGCATACCTACAAGAACTAACCAATTGCAGCCGCGCGTTCTTTTCTCGTCCCCGTAGTGAGTCGTGTGCTTCAAAGAAATCGGCCTATACGCTCTCGTGTACGTTACCCCAGCAAGAAAGTGTCTCCTATAGTTATAGGAGTAGAACGTATAATTGGTGCCTTATCTGCTGTAAATGTGCCCTCACATAAAAAATGTGTGCCCCCTGTCGTTTTGGAAAAAAACGGAAAAACGATTCCTGCTGGGGTAACGTTTTTCTAGCAGGAAAATTCTAAACGAATGATCGGAGAGAGAAAAATTGTGCATGGCCAGAGAGCTTATATGGGTGCCAAAATGTGCCCCCAAAAATAAAATCTGTGCCTCTTCAGGTTTTCGAGATATTGCATTTCCTGCTGGAGTAAAGTTTTGATGAATCGTATACAACATCTCTACAACCATTGCATGTGCCCGTGTAGAATAAACATACACGAGTAGCTCTTAATGTGTGCCCCTTAGTGCCCCAATTAGATTTAAGAAAATATTTATAGTTTTCAAGTTATAGCGGTTTTATGAAAACCCGAAAAAACATCGCAGTGCCTAAATTAGACAAGAAACAAGTTCGCTGAAAACTGTATTCGGTCCTTCTTGACGCTAATAATAACCATACAAAGTTTCAAAACTGTTCATGCATGCGTTTTTGCTAAAAGTCAAAACGATGGTGTCATAACTTTGACGGCAAAATACAAGGAACCGGCTCAATCCGAGATGTGTAGGTGTAAACCAAAATCATGTGCCTTTAGTCAAAAATATATGGTGAAAATATTCAGCTTGGAATGTTTCGCATTAAGTAAATATAAACAAAAAACCAAAATATGTAAGCAACGGCTGGTTATCCGACCAAATTCCAATGACTACTAAAAAGCGACTGATTCATACATATTGATGACCTTCTTTATTGGACGTATTATACCTAAGCTGTCCGTACAGTCGCGTTCAAAAGTTTTGGGAGCTAATTAAAAAATATATTAAATACACCTTGTGACTATAATAAATGAAACAGCTTGTTGATGTGGAAATTATTATTTTTATTCCCTTAATTTTAATTCTTAATGTAATTATTGCATCAAATCACAGATCAAAGTCCCTACCTATAAATATAAGAAATTATTTGCACGTTGTGTAGTCATTATTATTTAAATCACAGATCAGTTTTTCATCTAATTCTAACATATAATCAGTTAATACGCATCACAAAAATCACAGAATCAAATAATATTCTCATCAAAATAATATTCTAATCATCATACAACCTAGCACAGGCTTGCAAATTGCAAAAAACGTAAGAAAATTTGTATTTCGCGGGCTACCCTGGAGCATTCATCATAACCCTGTACAATTTTGTCTATTCTACCAACGATTATATTAAAGCTGATTATGTAGTGTCACATAATTTTGATTTGATGGCGTTTTAGACATATAAGTGTCTTTCCACAGTCAGGTGATAATGTTGTTACGTATATGGGATAAATATGTTTATTTATTGCCAAATACCATCAGATAATTTGTTCAAATTCGATGTTTACAGTTATATCTTGATGCGGTTTACTATATTAACACACTTTATCTGAATCTATGTATAAGCAAATTACTCGTAAGAAAATTATTTATCTGTGATTTAAAATTTAATTTTTACACAATATATTATACTTATACTTAATACTGATCTGTGATTTTTTGTGATGCGAATTTACTAATTATATTTTAGACTTAGATGAAAAACTGATCTGTGATTTAAATAATAATGACTACACAACGTGCAAATAATTTCTAATATTTATAGGTAGGAACTTTGATCTGTGATTTGATG
This sequence comes from Luperina nickerlii, assembly GCA_963855955.1. Lineage (NCBI taxonomy): Eukaryota > Metazoa > Arthropoda > Insecta > Lepidoptera > Noctuidae > Luperina > Luperina nickerlii. The sequence continues at coordinate 13,250,759 of OY979669.1, forward strand.
CAATAATTACTTTAAGAATTAAAATTAAGGGAATAAAAATAATAATTTCCACATCAACAAGCTGTTTCATTTATTATAGTCACAAGGTGCATTTAATATATTTTTTAATTAGCCCCCAAAACTTTTGAACGCGACTGTACGGACAACAGCTTAGGTATACTACGTCCAATAAAGAAGGTCATCAATATGTATGAATCAGTCGCTTTTTAGTAGTCATTGGAATTTGGTCGGATAACCAGCCGTTGCTTACATATTTTGGTTTTTTGTTTATATTTACTTAATGCGAAACATTCTAAGCTGAATATTTTCACCATATATTTTTGACTAAAGGCACATGATTTTGGTTTACACCTACACATCTCGGATTGAGCCGGTTCCTTGTATTTTGCCGTCAAAGTTATGACACCATCGTTTTGACTTTTAGCAAAAACGCATGCATGAACAGTTTTGAAACTTTGTATGGTTATTATTAGCGTCAAGAAGGACCGAATACAGTTTTCAGCGAACTTGTTTCTTGTCTAATTTAGGCGCTGCGATGTTTTTTCGGGTTTTCATAAAACCGCTATAACTTGAAAACTATAAATATTTTCTTAAATCTAATTGGGGCACTAAGGGGCACACATTAAGAGCTACTCGTGTATGTTTATTCTACAGGGGCACATGCAATGGTTGTAGAGGTATACGATTCATCAAAACGTTACTCCAGCAGGAAATGCAATATCTCGAAAACCTGAAGGGGCACAGATTTTATTTTTGGGGGCACATTTTGGCACACATATAAGCTCTGGCCATGCACAATTTTTCTCTCTCCGATCATTCGTTTAGAATTTTCCTGCTAGAAAAACGTTACCCCAGCAGGAATCGTTTTTTCCGTTTTTTTCCAAAACGACAGGGGGCACACATTTTTTATGTGGGGGCACATTTACAGCAGATAAGGCACCAATTATACGTTCTACTCCTGTAACTCTAGGAGACACTTTCTTGCTGGGGTAACGTACACTACGCTCTCTAGTGGTTATATTCTCTTTGTTTGAACGGGATCGACACTTATGCGGGTGAAACCGCGGGGCGCTGCTAGTAAGCTATACACCCTTACATTTTGATCGTTATATTCCTTAAAAGGGGTAATTGTACTCATCATTATGAACAACTTTTACTATGGGACCAACCCTGAAATTGTGAAAAAAATCTGTTGATCCATACATTATGTCTAGTTGTGCTAAATAAATGTATGGATCAACGGGTTTTTATTTCACGATTTCATTAATTTTTCAGCCAGTCTACCCAGAAAATTCCCCCAGATTGTCCTTTATGTCCAGCAGTGGTTAGATACCTACTGGTTATTGCGGTCAAGTTTTCTGTGACATGGATTACGTTTATTGGCAAACAAGTGACCATAATGATAGATTGCTATTACTTACAAAATAAAAACCACGCCTTGGCCCATGGCTTTGTGGATTTGATTGAAGAAATGAGAAATTTAATCAACTTAATTTTGTGGTACTTAGATTAGTTTTATTACGTGGGTAGGTACTGAATCATTGCTACCGTTGTATGTTGTACCTATTATGTAAATATATTTCTTCATTATAGACTGCATTGTAAGTGTAAATCTATGGTAGCCGTTATTTAACCACATAGACCGTAATAAGTAGATAGGTATGTAATTAAAAAATATAGGTAAGTATATAATTTTAATTATATAGGAATATTAGAATCAGTAATACAACTTGTTAGGTTAGTATAATCCCATAATATCAAGATTTCATGAAATAGTCATTCTGTGGGGTTACGTGGTCTTAGAGAGTTGTGTTGATGACTTTAATGATTATAATTCTGTAAATACATATTTGTTACGGCCGCGAATCATATATTAATCAACGTACAACTTAATACTGACCAGCAAATTGCAAAATCGTAAAAAATATTGAATTTCGCGGACTACCCTGGCGCTTTCGCCTTAAGGTTTAAGTTGATAAATAAGAAAAAAATATGATACTTAACGATTTTTTTATTTTATTGTAATTATTTTTTTCGGAGTTCGGCGATTCTTTTTATTTCCTTCAAATGTCCGGGGTTTTTGAAGTTTTTATCCGAGGTCCGTTATTTAGGTGATGGCAGCCCTAGCTATGTAGAATATCTGTATATAATTAGTGCTATGTAATCAACACCTACGTGACTGATTACCTGACCATGAGCTTTCAGTCCATTAATGGTAACAAATGAATTAACTTTAGAAAATATAATTGCGACACACTGCGAAGTTTGTCTGTTATAATTAAAAAAACACTTAAAGTGACAAAAACGGACATCTGGCCCGATGTGCCTTTACATTTGCCTAACTAAAAATTTAAATTTAATTTAACTTTTGAGTTCAAGGTAAACACTACCAAAACGATCAGATAGGTTTATTTAACAAATATTAAGAAATCATTAATGGTTCACCTTACGATTCGTCACCTATACAAACAGTTCAATCGTAACTAGAAGGCCTTGGTCATTGCCCTGCAGGGTGCCAAAAAAAGGAACAGAAAATAAACACAAAAGTGGAACTTAGTGCTTTTGTTTCTTTTGTACTTATTTGTTTTTAGAGTTCCGTACCTCGAAAGGAAAAAACGGAACCCTTGTAGGATCACTCGTGTCTGTCCGTCTGTCTGTCACAGCTAATTTGCTCCGAATCTAATAGACCGATTAAGTTAAAATTTGGTAGGTACACTTAAGAATATCTGCGACCCAAACACAGACGTGTAACGTAAATAAATGAATTTATAATATATAAGAATATGGGGGCAAATACAAAATGTTTTAAAAATGTTTCGCAATCTGTACCGTGTGACATATCAATGGCTTACTGTGAGGATTTCAAATATATATATTTTTTTATACTTAATTTCAAAGTAAATTGTATTAAAGTTACCTATGTAAGAAAATAGACGAAAATTGACCAACCCTTTACTTCCGAAACTACCGAGTCTATAATTTTGAAAAAAAAAAAATACAGAAAATAATTCTATAGTACCTATAGATTACAGGAAAACCTATACGAAGTCTGTGGTCTTAAAACAACATGGTACCTACCTAAATATCTCAATATTGTGCGTACAAACTTACATTTTCAATTGAAATGTATAGGAGAACATGTTTGTTAAACTACAGTCTTAAGTTTGCTCTTGGTATAAATTCATTCCAACGTGCGTTGCAATTCCATTGTGCGTGGTCCGACACGCACTTGGCCGGTTTTTTTTAGTATTGAAGACAGTTAATATTAATGATGCTAGTTTAGAGACAATGATGCTGAATACTGACAAACTATAAGAGAGACAAAATAGAGCATGTGTAACGCGAGCAATTCCCCTCTCTTCCACAAGATTTAGAGGTTATTTCTCTAGTCTAGCTCGTTCTGTGTATGGATGAATAAATATTACCTATTTTTGTAGATCCTCTTTCAAACTGTTAGTCATAATCTGGATATTGGGCAATTTGGACGAATAAACCAAAGTACGTCCATACCCTCTAGAATCTAGAAAATATTCGTTACTTTTACTGGAACTTTATAAAGGTTTCCATACATTGCATTCTCCATGCAACAGATCCGTACATATAAAACCACATGTGTGCATAATTTTTTTTAAGACAACTAGTGGAATTTTTATGAAATGCAAAGAATTGTTTAACCCTCGGTATGTGTGTAATTGTTTAACCCTCGGTGTCCTCAACAAAGAAAACTAGTTTTATATTTAATTAGACGCTCTGTGACCAATTAGGTACACATAATAATGTGTACTATGTTAGGTATTCAACTCGTGCGCATCTTCCGTTGACGTAGTACCATGTTATTAAGTCGCAGTGTATGAAATTGAATAATTCAAGGACCTAGACATAACGATGATCGGACAAATACTAAAGACGATTAGATGACAGCATCCGATAGGTAGTTACAAACGGTCGGTCACGCAACTCCAATCGTTTACTGCGCAGCGTTTAAAATAGATTGAATTTTTCACAATACCGATCATTGGGTAAATCATTTTTTGTTAGTAAAAAAATTGATGCAAGGTCAACCGCGACAGGTATTACATCCCATCCAGTTTCATCACACAATAAAACGAAGGTATTATTAGTAATAGGTACCAACCCATTATGAAACTAATTAATAATAAAAATACATAAACTGTTTACTGATTTCTTTATTGGATATCGCCGGTACAATACTAGTTGACCAATTTAAAATGCAATGTTTATTATTGTATCACTTCGAATAGTAATTTCGAACGCTATTTGTACACAGGACAACATACATAAATTATTGAAGACCTATTTTTAAAATAATACACGGCAATATTTCTACTTTTTGTCTGGTGTGAATATGGATTTTCAACTTGTTGAACAACGGGTTGACAACGTAAAAAAATACAAAATAATAAAAATAATATGTCTTATAAATTGTTTGTGTGAACAACTCTTTTCGAGTTTGTCAAAACTTTACTAGTAATTTATTAGTATAAGTAGGTACTACAAGTTATATAAAATTTGATAGTGGACACACATTACCTCTAAATACAGAAACCTTTTTCAATTCAAGACTTATTAATAACCTTACCCTACACTTTTAATCTCTTATGATCATAATTATTCACAAGCGACAAATAATACTGCTAATGAGGGGACAACGTGTATCGTTTGCGTTTATATAATGTGTTAATGCCAATAAACAGACTTTGTCCAATTATTACATTAAAAAAGAATGTCTTCATTACACTCACTGCAAAGTTAGACGATGCAGTGAACTTGAAAATAAAGAATCGCATCCAAAAACACACCAAAGAAAAAATAGAAATGTGTGACTACAGTTTAGTAAAAACGACTTTCGCAATCAGATCATATCGTTTAAAACACATTACAAATTAGATAAATAGTTATCTATGCATATAGCATTTGCATAAATTACTACTATGTAAGAACATATCACGGACCTGTAGTTTTAATGAGAAACTAAAGTTTCTAAGATACTAAAGGCGCCTATCTAAAATTACGATTGATAAATACTCCGTACAAGCTATATTCGACTTAAGACTATGTAGCAACATATCACATCCATTAATCGATCCATAGCCACAGTAATAAAGGGACTTACTGACAACCGACCACACTTAACTATTAGTGGGATTGAATATGTACTTGAAAATTCTACACTCATTGAGTAATTAGCTTGGAGAAATTCAGAACTTTTCACACATTCATAACAATATTAATAGTTTAATATCCACACAAAAACAGTTTCCTGAAGATCGCACTAAGTAGTGTTTTATTTTATTACATCATGTTTCATAGTAAGTACCTAAGAATAATCACTTCATATCATTTATCGAAAGTTTGCTCTAAATACATAAATAATATTTTAAGAAATGTGTTCATTTTTTGTATAAAATAAATATAAGTATCTACTATCCCAAGAAAATCATTAAATTTTGTGACAATTTCAATAAACCTTATTTCTCAAACTAAAGTTTGGTATGTAGATGAGAGGATGTTGAATAAATTTGTCATATCATTATCATAATAATATTAAAGAATTCATGGTGAAAATGCCATGCTAGGCTAGACTAATTAGTTCGTGGCAAAGTCGGAAATGGTTATGTAGGTATGTTACCACAAAACTAGAAAACACTTCATATTCCATAGCACATGAAATATTGGAATATTAAAATGCACACTCCAAATTAATGGCATTTTAAAAGTACCTATTTATTACAGATATTTCAGGCACGTTCCGAGAAACATACTGTAATTGCATCAAGTGATTGGAAGTATAACGTTTTTGTTTCATCAATAATTCGTTATAGAACTACAGATACATCGGATCAAATATACTTATAGTACAAAAGAGAATAAATATAATAAGGAGGAGAACAAGTCCGGCGGGGCCCGCCGAGCTTCGCAGGAAGGTAAACGATAGTGAAAATTTAAAGCCACGCTACTCACTCGACCGGGAAGCGAGTCAATCGTTATGAAGGAACACTCGGTCATGCACATCAATCTTAACACTGAATGTGGTCACACTCTCGCACTGAAAGTTAGCAGTCGGGGGCCTACCACTGCGGGTTGGGCGGTAGGTAGCCCTCGGGCGCGTACGTGGGCGCGGGCGGCGGCGCGGCGTAGGGCGGCACTGCGCCGGCCGGGCCTGCGTAGCCCGGGTAGTACGCGCCGCCGCCGTAGGCGCCGTAGTACGCCGGCGTGGGGTACGCGCCGTAGCCCATCCCGTAACCTGACGGTACAACAAGAATTATTAATCTGCTCATATCACCAGGTTATGCCGGGTACTGCATAACTATCCACAACCGTTCGATGTGCTATAATATGATTAGACTGTTAAGGTTGTTTAGGGGGATTACTACAAAATGGCAACTTTTATGGTAGATAAAGTGGTAAATAAATAAATTATCAATTAGATATTTCGTAACATAACTATGTGCTGCTATAAAATATACTAGCCCAGTCATTTTAGGCATTTTAAACCCCAATTTACGGAAAAATTCCTAGTGAGCTGAATTTTTGTACACACCTTTATTACGACGTTGTAATGAAGATGTGAAAAATCGACATTAATATCGTGCCGGCTAAAAGAGTTATAAAGGTCAAAAGGTCACGAAAATCAGTTTTTTGCAAATATCTCGCGACCTATTGCTCGGACGTCAATACAGGTCATTATAAAATTGTTTGTCGTGAAATTATCTACAAAAAATGCCTCTTGCAATTTTCTGTAAAATTAACCGTTTTTGAAGTAGAGAGCTGAGAAAGCGACTAGAATGCACTTACATACAGTATTGTATACCAAGGCGTAAACTCTATTGTTTTTTATTTATGTTTTTAAGTATCTTAAAAACTTCTATCTGATATTTGGGCGTTTTGTGAAAAGTATACTTATATTATAGAGGTTTGGAACTTAGTAAAATCTACTAGGTATATATTATACAAATGACCTCCGGCTTTTAAACGACGCCAAGAAGAACCGAGTACATCAAAATCTCCGCGGAACAAAAGAATTAGAGCTTTTGATTTAAAAAAATTATGTTTATTTTGTGGAGAAGAAGCGAGTGAAGAAGTTGAGAGAAAAAGAGAAAAAAATACAGACGCGTTATTAGAGAAGTGAGACAGTAGCAGGTATAAAGGGACGGGTCTCGGAACAATAAAATACAGAACATCTGCCAGCGGAGGTCGTATATATATTATACAAAGTTCCAAACCTCTATAATATAAGTATACTTTTAGCCGGCACGATATTAATGTCGATTTTTCACATCTTCATTACAACGTCGTAATAAAGGTGTGTACAAAAGTTCAGCTCACTAGGAATTTATCCGCAGATAAATCTAAAATGACTGGGCTATACATCGAGTGTTAATAAAAAGGAAACCAGTGGTAATATTAAAATTATGTTTTTCTCATTTCCAATAAACTTGCTGTGGAATCGGTGTACGTTACCCCAGCAAGAAAGTGTCTCCTAGAGTTATAGGAGTAGAACGTATAATATGTGCCCTATCTGCTGTAAATGTGCCCCCAAATAAAAAATGTGTGCCCCCTGTCGTTTTGGAAAAAAACGGAAAAAACGATTCCTGCTGAGGTAAAGTTTTTCTAGCAGGAAAATTCTAAACAAATGATCGGAGAGAGAATAATTGTGCATGGCCAGAGAGCTTATATGTGTGCCAAAATGTGCCCCCAAAAAAAAAATCTGTGCCCCTTCAGGTTTTCGAGATATTGCATTTCCTGCTGGAGTAACGTTTTGATGAATCGTATATCTCTACAACCATTGCATGTGCCCCTGTAGAGTAAACATACACGAGTAGCTCTTAATGTGTGCCCCTTAGTGCCCCAATTAGTTTTAAGAAAATATTTATAGTTTTCAAGTTATAGCGGTTTTATGAAAACCCGAAAAAACATCGCAGCGCCTAAATTAGACAAGAAACAAGTTCGCTGAAAACTGTATTCGGTCCTTCTTGACGCTAATAATAACCATACAAAGTTTCAAAACTATTCATGCATGCGTTTTTGCTAAAAGTCAAAACGATGGTGTCCTAACTTTGACGGCAAAATACAAGGAACCGGCTCAATCCGAGATGTGTAGGTGTAAACCAAAATCATGTGCCTTTAGTCAAAAATATATCCAGCAGGAATCGTTTTTTCCGTTTTTTTCCAAAACGACAGGGGGCACACATTTTTTATTTGGGGGCACATTTACAGCAGATAGGGCACATATTATACGTCCTACTCCTATAACTCTAGGAGACACTTTCTTGCTGGGGTAACGTACACGTGGAATCGAGCGGTTGTAAATAGCTATGCTGGGCCCCATTAGGGAAATACCAGTGTAATTAATGGATAAGGGGGTTTTACCTGGGTACTGAGCGTAGGGTCCTTCCGGGGGAGGGTTCCCGACGGGGTAGGCCTGTCCGGGCGGCACGGGCGGCCCGAGCGGCCCGAGCGGCATGGCGCCGGCGGCGGCCGACTTCGACAAGTCGGCGGGCGCTGCCGTGCCGCCGCTCATCATCGCAGGGTGGCTCAGGCTGAGGGGCATGCCGGGCGACGGCTTCATATGTCCGGCGTGAGGGTGGGGCTGCGGTTCGTGCGCGCGACCCATGAGCCGGGGGTGTGTGCTGACGTGCTGCGTACTATCTAGGGGAGAGACAGGCGAGGCGTGCGGCACGGGCTCTGTCTTGCGAATGCGTGGTGCGGCCGCCGGGCCCAGTAAACTCGACACACTGTGAGGCATAGGAACGGGCGCGGGCGGAGTACTCAGCACGGGTTCAAGCACGGCGTCAGGTTTAGCAGGCGACCGACGCTTCTTCGTCTTCGCTCCAGGCTTCTCTTCGCCAGTCGGAGAGTACGACTGCGTAATATCATCCAAGTTTCGACGGAAGTCTGGCATCCCCTCTTTGTTCAAAACGCTCGCAGTCCTCTCTAGCTGACTGAGGCTTGATTCTAGTGATGGCCGACCGCCCGGCCTCTGATGTCTATAATTCTTTAGCGGATTAATTTTTCTTTCGACAGCATCAGCTGTGCGGCTCAAATCTGCCGCATCCACTTTTGACATATCTGGTATTTTAGATTGCTCAATCGAGTTATCTTCTATTGTCTTATTTTCTAGAACATCTTCGGAGAGCAATTTTTCATCCGTCGTTAAGACTATAGGTTCTGGTTCAGGATTCGAGTCCTTATCAGGTGTTGTATTTGATTTTTCTTCTTCACTAGGCTTAGAAAATTCTGGAGTTTCTGGTTTATTCTTATCTTGTTCTACATCAGACGATGGCTTCGAACTCTGTTGTTTGTTGTCATCCTCCTCGTCACTATCTAATACTTGAGTATCTTCATCAGAGTTTACTTCCATCTTACTTGTAGAACCGGAGTCATTGCCGTCAGCTTCAGGTTTCTTGGGTTCTCTCGGGATTTTCGTTATACTCACGGAACCAGGCAGATTGGGTCGTAATAATCTGCCTGCTAGTGGGGATTTCGGACGCAAACTTGAGTATGATCTGAGTTCACCCAGTCGACTCCTGATATCGGATATTTTTTGACCAGGCATCATGGGTCTCATTTTGTTTTGTCCTATTATAGAAGGCCGCATCACTCTGTGAAAACCAGGTCTGGGGCCTGTTTTTGATGTAATTGTAATTGCCGAATTATTCTTCAAAGACCCTGGTATGTTTGACACTGGACGACTGCCTAAAACTAAAAACACATCATTGAAATGTTATAAAACTACATATTACAAAGCTGCATTTAACGGATCACTAACAAAGGCTTACCTTTCTTCCCTATTGGGCTGTTGTCTTTACTATCAGCGCCTTTTTGTCCTAATCCTTTGAACGATGTCTTGATGGCAATAATTTTACCGGACTCTAGCTGCATATAAATTCCTTTTGGTGATTTCAGTACCATGACACGCTGTCCCGCCTTCAAAACTATGTTCGTCTTCTCAGCTGAGTTCGTCGGTATTACAACATCTGTAAAAGACAAAGATTACACATTATAAATTACCAATAATATTTACTACACAATTTACTACACTGCTGTAGCTCTAGGAAGGGAGCTCCCTGGTAACTATTGGATAACAGGTTAAAAGAATAGATTATGACGTCTGAAGAGAATAAGGCGATTACGACACTGCTGTTTTACGCAGCGGTGTGCGGGAAACGGAGCCAAATCCCACGCGCGGGAGTGCGTTTTTATTGAATTTGTATATAAAAAATCACGCGCGTGGGTGCGTTATCTGCGCCCCGCTGCGTGACGCAGTGCAGTGTGAGAATCGCCTAAGGGTCGTATTATCAAGTATAAGTAGTTATAATATTATATACATACTACTGATGAGCCTATATTATTGTTATTTGTAAACATTTTATATTGTAGCTGTTTATTGTCCCTTATTAAATAAAATAAAATGTACTTTATCAATTGTTAATTCCTAAGAATATGAGTTGACAAATTCATATAACATACATTGTTAGGTATCCGTCATATTCTACCAGAATTCTGGTGTGCAAATATTAATCGAACATTGGAATCTAATAAAATATCTATTATGGTATTTGAATGCCATGATTGTTCCGTTGAAAAAGGAGTGGTGCTATCAGTCATGTAACGCTCTGTCGTCTTTCTCTCTCTCGCATTGGAAAAATTATGTCATAATCATATGGCCCCAGATAAATTTTCATGACGTAACATTACCTAGCGGCAGCGTCATCTCCTGCGCCGTCATGCCCTGGCGCCGCCACACGTCGGCCGGGATCCAGCGCGCGCCGTGCTGCATGGGCCGCACGGACGCCACGGGCCGCTGCACCAGGCTGCCGTCGGCCGTGCGTACTGTGCGGTATGCAGTTGTTGGCTTTGGTGCTAATGCTGCTTTCTTTTCTAGCTCGTATCTGAATAAATAAATAATTAATATTTTATTTCAGAAGACAGTATTTATACAGTCCATATTAGAACAATTTATGAATAATATTATAAAGCATTCACAATCTTCGTACAGACTGTAGTCGAGACATATCAGGTGAGATATTAATAAATAAAAAAACTGGCCAAGTGCGAGTCGGACTCGCACACGAAGGGTTCCTTACCACAAGGCAAAAACGCAAAAAAAAAATCCCGTTTGTTGTATGGGCCCCCTTAAATATTTATTTTATTGTGTTTTTAGTATTTGTTGTTACGCCGGCAACAGAAATACATCATCTGTAAAAATTTCAATTGTAAGCTATCACGGTTCATGAGATACAGCCTGGTGACAGACAGATGGACAGTGGAGTCTTAGTTATAGGGTCCCGTTTTTACCCTTTGTGTACGGAACCCTAAAAAAATTAACAAGAATCAAGATACATCGAATTCAAATTACAATTTGAATTTGACTTTGATACATCGAAGTTCAGTTCGAATAATTCCAGATAATTCCTCCGAGCCCTATTCTTGTTTCGATGCTCAAACCCTATTATTATTCACATTTATTTTTCAATTGTTTGACATAAATGTAAAACCCCTTCAAATTAGTATTAGGAATCAACAATTCCAAATTAGTCTAATGTGATGAATTCTTAGTAAGCAATATACCAAATCTAAACTCACCCTCTTTGAGCTAGCCTCTTTTCAGCACTAGATAACTTCTTCTCTTTTCTATCAACAAGTAGGGACTCATGTTGGAAGGGCTCCTTGCTCAACATCCTCCCGTGTTGCGATATAACACCTTGCATCAGCACATCGATGTACTTATCTTTATGCTCGGACAGATCTTTGATTTCGGATTCCTAGAACAAAGAAAATGTTATACTCGAAAGCAGTAAGATTGATGATTTCAGTTTATTATATTTCTTAAGATTCGTTTTTCTTTCCGAACACCCCGACTATGGAAGCTGCAATGAATTTTCGGCAAATGTAAAATATATTTATAAAGTATTTAATTTTAATATCTAACCTTTCACATACACATTTAAGATCGACAAGACCTAAGAATGTCTTTGGACTAAGCGTATACCCAGCGAAGGCGTTGACTTCGCGCTAACGCCATGTACACGCTGCGTGAATACATAAGCAGCGCTAGCGCCGCGTAGGTACTATGATTGTATAGAAACTCTCGCGTTGAGGCAAGGTCAGCGTCGTTATTGCACAGCGTGTACGTTACAATTACGTTCAATAGTACTATTAATCCTTTTAACAATACGTAATGTTATTAAAACTTACCTTCTCATCATTATCGAAGCAAAGATTGGTGATTTCCTTCATAGAAAGAACAGCATCGGGATTGCACTCGTCGACGACTCGATCAGCCATTCCTTGCTTGTTGATCTGACGATCGTATATCTTCTTCTCGAGACAGCAGTCCATCACAAAACGGTAGACGAAGCAGGGCTTTCTTTGTCCGTATCTGAATAATATTACGTTTATTGTGAGTTTTAATATCAGAAAATCGCTCTTTATAACATTATTAAAATATAACATAACGACTTTAATCCCTGAAGGGGAAGGCAGAGGTGGACCCACATTTCGCCATTTATGTTAAGTCCCATGATTTCATGGGACTTAACATAAATGGCGAAATGTAGGAGCAATAAAGTGAATTGTGTCAAATAAAATAAATACTTGCCTATAAACACGACAAACAGCCTGCGTGTCGTGGCAAGGGTTCCAACTGGCGTCGAAAACGATTACCCTGTTGGCTCCAACAAGATTGATACCGAGCGACCCGGCACGAGTCGAGACGAGGAACAAGTATATGTGCGGGTTGGCGTTGAACTCGTTTATTAGCTTCTCACGCTCTAAAGCATGTGTTGAACCATCCAAACCTGAAAGAATATGATATATGAAAAGAAGCTGGGCTAACAAACAATTATTATGATTTTCAGAATAATACTTACGATAGTAGTTTGTATTTCTCTCCCAAAGACTATTTGTCCCAGGAATGTAATTCTTTTCTAAAAAGTCTTCAATGAGATTCAATGTAAATAAACTCTGGCTAAACAACAGTAGCCTATCTCCAAGCTTTATGCTCTCATTCAATATGTAAAAGAACAATTCCATTTTCGAAGAATTTTCAATAATCCCAGGAATGTAATCTTTTAGCAATTCAGTGGCCCAGTCGTATGTCATTTCTTCAGCTTTCTTGACCATCGCTAATTCTTCTTCTCTATTCATTTTCTCTTCCTTCTCACTCTCTTCAGATTCAGAGTCTTCGTTATTCTTTTCTTTCGAAGTCTTTCTATCGTTTCTTCCCTTAGCTTTGGGTTTACTCTTCGCCTTTGACTTTTTACTATCTTTCCCTTTACCCTTTTGTTTACCTTTCCCCTTTGGAATTTCTTCTTCTGATTCAGATCCATCACTCTTTCCTCCATCTGTTTTGGAGTCCTTATCTTTCTTTTTAGTAGATTCAGATTTCGAATCTTTCAAAAGAAGAGGTTGGTTTTTACTTATCTTCTTTGTTTCATCTTTTACTAATTTCTTTGTATCCAAGTCTTCTATTTTGACTTCACCATCAGACTCCGATTTTATCTCGGTTTTTTCCTCGGCTTTTAGTTTATCAATTTCAGTCTTTATTTCAGTTATAGGCCATGATGTTACTGGGCTGCCAGAACTGGCACTACCCATAGGTGGTTTAGTTTCAAGGTGTGAGGGGAAATTCTGATATGAGCACGGATAGTTGTTACCATTAGAATTGCTTTCTTGCTGTTCAGGGTAAGATGGAGTATTTGGAGGATATCCATATGCAGGATTACCAAATGGCACAGGGTTTGTATTTTGTGTTTGCGGTACATTAGGTTCTGTTTTGACGTCAACAGCCGGGTAATTACTAGGAACAGTGTTAGGCTCGCTTTTAATAGCAGGTTGAGGTGGCACATGTGGATCAGTTTGGCTGGAAGGCATATTGTTGGGGAAGCCCGGGTAATTGGTAGGATGATTGTCGTACTGGTTATACGGAGTTGTATTATTTCCATATCCAGAAGTGTTGGCAGCATATGGTGGAGGATATGGTTGATTAGGATATCCTTGAGGCCCAGAATTATTAGGATTATTATAAGTTCCCTGTGGCGCGTTGGAGTTATACTCAGAGTATCCAGGATGATTATGATAGCCTTGATATGGCGGTCTTTGTTGATTACCAGTGTAATTATCTTGATTATTCGAGTAAGGTTGCATCGCATTGCTAGGATACGGCTGATCGTTCGGCGGCGCGTTGTAGTTCGGTGGGTAATGCTGAGAATTATTGTATTCAGGCGGAGGGTTGCCTCTGAAGTCTTGTGGTGGCTGATTATTTTGTTGATACTGAGGATTATTGTAATACCCAGTGTTGCCATAGTAGTTTCCATTACCCCAATAGTTCTGGTTATAACCTTGTCCACTTTCAGGAGGCATGTTTTGTGGATACTGATTAGGGTAGTTACTGCCGTACGGCGGTTGTTGCTGGTAGTAGTTACCATCGTAGTTTTGGTTGTAACCTTGATTGGGTGGGTAGTACCCAGGACCCGGGTTCTGGTAGTTATGGTACGGTGGGTAGGACCCGGAAGGCTGGTCTGGTCTGAACGAGTTGGGCGGTGTCCCGTAAGGAGCGTTAGGGTAGGGCGCGTTGCCGTAAATGTTGGCATCGGGGCGCGGCGCCATCGGACCAGTGGTTGTATTAGGAGGTATGGTCGCTGCTGGCTTTTTGGATGCACCCTAAAATAACAATATATATTAAGAGCTACATTAAAGTCATTACTCTTAGAAAAAACGTTGGAAAACAACATATGCAAGGTGGACTTTTCGAGACAAAGCAGCAAGGGCACGTACCTTAACCGGTGTAGCTACAAGAAAACGGTCTTAGGAGACTAAGCTTAACTTTTTGAGAAATTTTGATCTGCATTAACAGATTAAAAAAAAATTAAATTGGCAAGACAATGGGCAATTTTTACAAAAACTTGTTTTGATGCCAATCGCCCTTGTTTCTTATAAGGAGAAACGACTCTATCAGACCAACTAAGGTTTGAGTACTTACTAGAAAAGTCAAAAATCGCTTAAAGCTTTTCCCATAGGTACATATTGTAAAAAATGCGAATTCATATTATTTTTTTATAACTGACTGCCGCAACCTAAACTGACCGAAAAGAAACAAGTAAAAGTTAAACTTCGAATTTCAAACGATTACGAGTCATTACTTTTTGAGACATGAAATCTTCTCTTACCCGTGGTTTTCCTGGTCGTCGACCCGGCGTTCCTTTTATGTTTCTTGCGCGTCCTGCCTTTGTAACGCCACCAATCTCCTCCAAATCCAAATCTTCTTCAATAGCGGCGTTCACTTCACTACGCTTCTTGAGGAAATTGTATAGGACGTCAGGGTGATTCCATATCTAAGAAAGGTATATAAAATAGGTTATGAATATAAAAGTACTAGTTGAAGGAGTAGTCAGTAGTAGTTATCTCATACTAGCTGAACCAGCGAACTTTGTATCGCCTCATAATCAAAACGAACGAAAGAGAAAATGAATTATCTTAATTTTTTTCGTATATTTTTCCCATGTTTTAACAGTTATTCTGCTATTCACAGAGACAAATCCAACATAAAGATCATAAAATCGTTCCAGCCGTTCTTGAGTTATTAATGGTGGAACTAACCAGACTTTATTTTATTTACATAGATTTCTGCCTATGTAATCAAAGGAACGAAGTTTTAGGTTATTTTTAATTGTCATTACAAGCACGGTGGTTATGGCAATTTACATTCGACGTGGTCTTTATAAAGGCCCATATTTCGTGAAAACGTAAGATACCGGTATGATGAGCAGAATAAAAGAAAAAGTATTGAACACAACATAACAGTGAACTATTACATACCTTACAACAAATCGCGAAAGCTTTCAAAGGATTTGGCACTGAAGTAGAGCGGACTACTTCGTTCATGAACCTTTCGTACAGTTTGCGTTGAAGCGGTGTCATTCGCACTAGGAGCACGTATTCTTCCTTTTGAGGCAACGTTGACTGCAGCACTGCATGCGATCGTCTGTAAACAAATTACTAGTGTAAATATGTTTAGTTCATCTAGTATCCCAACACCGATCTGGCCTTTAACCCTTCGTATGGACGTGGATCCACGCGAGACACGATGACTTTTTAATTGTTTCTATAATTACGGCATTCAACCGGTTAAAGCGATATACTTCTCTTCATTTTGGGTATACCAATTGCAAAAAGGAAATTAGTGAGACGGGAACCGGCAAGTAGAGTTAGTAAAATTTTATTAGATCTCTCGTATCTTAGATAATCGAGACAATCGTTCACACATACCCTATATTATATTCGAGTCTGTGCACAGAACACTATAAGTATACTCCTAAAGCGGTGTATATATGGTCCTAGCAAAGTAATCTGATGGATTCATTTGATAAGAATATAATATTAATTATAATCATGGCTAGATTGAACTTCATTTATAATAGTGTGAAAAACCAGAACTTAATGCCCGTCCACGGCCTGTAGGAAGCAAAACATGAAAAAAGTTAAAGCTGTTGTTTGATATCTTACCTTTGTACAAAACCTACAAGTAGTGAATGCAGCACGTGGGCCCGATATCTCATGAGCCGTATGTCCTGAGGAGTCGAGTCTATGCACTGTCCGTTCTGAATGGGGCGCTCGAACATGTTACAAAACTCCGTCTTGCTACCGAGGTAGTTCGGACGCACGAAGTCCACCATACACCAGTATTCCAGCAAGTTGTTTTGCAAAGGATAGCCTGAATAAAAAAAATAAAAAACCTAATACATAAGCTCGCGCCTTCTGGCCATGGGGATAGGCAGACACTGCAGAACGCCACCTACTATAATCCTTACATACTCCTTTTTACATTTATACATTTGGTCAAATAAATCTAGTTCGTGTGGTGCCTCTCCACCAGACTTATTTTCCATAGAGCAATCTACATTCGCTTTGAGCAATCTACTTTCTGAAAAAAGATAGATTACTCCACTTACGCATTAAGCCTATGCTAGATTAATCTTAGTGAACGATTTCTCGTAGCCCAATACGCTTTACGATAGACCATAACTTTCGCATTCTGATTTTCATAATATAAGCACATGATTTAAAAAAAAAACATTAGGTAAAACTTTTGGTCAAGAATATATAATATATAATTATACTCATATAACTAGAAAAAAATGCGTTTCCAAATTAATACTTTTAGTGTATAGTGTATATTAATACTTTTTATGTATTATCAGTACAGTCCCATAAGCAAAATCCGCGCATAGACGTGGAGTTGCGAACACCAGCCCGTGTTACCTTTAGTACATAGTCATACCTGTTAACACTACTCTTCGCTTCGTCCTCATTTGCTTCAATGCGTAGGAAATATTCGAGTGGGAATTCTTAATTCGATGTCCTTCGTCACATATCACCAAATCTGGACCTGGCTTTACCAAGGCTTCATACATTTCTGTAAATACAAAATAATGGTTAAATCTATGATTTTGTGTTCTTTCTAGTCTACAGGGTTTAAGGTACATTGACGCACAAACGGTTGTCATGAATTTAGGTCATGTTTCTAGACCCGACGACAGTGGAGAAATAATTCGGCGGTTATTAAAAAAAATCTGCTGTATTTTTTAAATTTCCAGATGAGTCAAAAGTAAACAAAGCATGCACGCGGAAAATATTAAGATTAAATATTAATAAAATTTTAAGATTGCCCGGAGGAGACTTAAAACTCTAAGCGTTATTGTGACGTGCTATGTTTTAAGACTGTTCAAATAATTAATTGATATATTCCAATAGAACAAACACATTTTTAAGGATATAAAAAATTCAACTATTTATACCATTCTTTTCGCAAAGTTCTCCATCTCAAACATAGTGGAAGTTTTATTATTGTAGGTAATATTATTTTGCTTCGAACTGTCAAGTTACTGAATACGATCAAGAATCCAAGTTTAGTTTAATATTCAAGTAATGTTTAGTATGCTCACCATCCAAAAGTTTCTTATCTTCATCATTGGCATTGTCCTCCTTTTTCTCTTCCTTCTTTATGTCGTCTTTCGTATCATCGGGCTTCGCCTGACTGTCGCCATCGTCTTTATCGAGCTTCGATTCTTCAGAAGCCTTTACAGAGAATAAAATAACTTGTAATATGTACTCTCAAACGAAGAGAAAATTAATCGTCATATAGCATAAAATAATCAACCTATTTAACTATTTAAGGTAAAATTACCAGCCTACAGTGGACATAGTCCTCTTCTCTGTGAGAGGGAATGGCCGAAATCCAACACGCGGGTCCAGTGTGGATTGGAGGATTGTCCATATACAATATTTTTGGTAAGATGTCAACGGCTGCAGTTTTATGCACCTCGCAGACACATCGAGAGAATGTTATTCGCGTCGCGGGATAGTAAATCTATGAATTTAATACAATATATCGTCCAAAAATATGGGTACATTATTGACAATCTTTTTACCTGTGTATCTTCTGTAGGCGGATCCGACTTTTTCTCATCTTTCTCCTTTTCGGCTTCCAATTTAGCGTCAGCTTTTCTTTTCTTACGAGGTTTCTTGTCTTTCTTCATACTGAGTAGTCTATATAATTCGTAACCTATCATAAGAACTCCGCCTGAGGTAGTCCAATCCTACAAAGTAAAAAAAAAGGATTTATAGAAACACTGACAAAATTTAAAAGTTAAAACTTTATATACAGTATAAATGTGCTAGACAGTTCTATCCATCTATAATTACAACTTTTCAAGAATCAGACTGAATGCTAAGGCATTTATCATTATTATGTTATACTCAATATGATCAGAGACAATTCAACTTTTTTAAATTATGATCCATAGTTTAAAAAATCCATACCTTCACAACTTTGGCTCGCATTTGTAACGTTTTGTGACTATCGTTGAGCACATAGATAGGGAAGTTCCTCGGTCGCACCTCGCCGTGGGCTGACAGTGGACTTATGTTCGCGTCAAATGGCAACCACATGTTAAATTCTGCTACCTGAAACATTATACAGAATGTATTTTAGGAATAGTACACACAGCAATCATGTGTTAATTGTATTTGGTAAGGATGGAACCTCGAAATATTTAATAGTGGTATTGGTTTCTGAATTGATCATCAATCAACTATTTTCAAAGTATTTGAATAGGCTTGGGGGCTATAACCATGTTAAGCACACATTTGATCTTAGCAGAAACCTAGATGGCGTGGTGGGTTTTAAAATAAAAATGTATTGACAGACTGTATGAAACAAGATAAGTTTTTAAAAGTGAACTTTACAAATCCATTTTTGACAATAAACTCAATCAATTTCCGAACATATCGTATTGAAATTTGCATTATCTAATAATCTCACTATCAGCTACTACTAGCATCATACAGGACACTTACCCAATTCTGAAGTGTGTTGATTGGCATGATACACAACACAGTTTTAGATGACGTGTGGCGAAGGAATATATCACAGAAGCATACAATTTGTAACGTCTTGCCAAGGCCCATTGAATGTGCCAATATACACCCAAAGCCCGACGATGTTGAGAATCGTTCCACAGATTCTATAATGTTATCGAATAGGAATCTTACACCGCCAATCTGGAACACAGACAAATCACATACAAGAAGCGTTTATTTACATGTATTCAGACCAAAAACTGAAAATTTTAATATAAATGGCTCTTAAATTGGAAGAAGTACAGTTAAAATATTCGCGATACGGTAGTAAACACCATATAATAATTATAATTTAATTTATTTATTTATAAGACTACAAATAAGGTCCACTACTACATATAGACCATGGTGACATCCTAACTAATATTATAAATTCAAAAGCGAGTGTTTTTGTTACGCTTTCATGCTAAAACGGCTAAACGGATTTGGACGAAATTTGGTACACAGATAGACCATGAACTAGGTAAGGACATAGACTTTTCATCCTGGATCGCAGACGATGTCGCGGGCAACAGCTAGTTATAAAATAAATCAACTATAATTTTGTAATGAGTTTTACCTGATGAGGTTTGATAACCCTAGCAATTTGTGGTGCCAAGAATATGTCCTCATCATTTTCCGGATGGCCAATATTTATTAACACACGGCCTTGTTCATCTGGGATGTTATATGCATCATTCACATGGAGACCTTGAAAACAAAGAGAAATATTTTCATACTTATTACTTTAAATTGTTATGCGGAATTTCGCACGCGGGATTGGTCCGTATTCAAAACCAACTAAACACAAAAACCGCGTCGCACGTTCGTGGAAGCGTATATGAACACATAATATGAAAAGAATATATATAATGCGGGTGTGCCAGCATACGTACAATCCCGCATGCGTGATTTCATCCGCATGACACTTACAAAACTTACAGTTTGAGACATTAACTGTTAGAATAACATTGATAAAAGTAACAAAAGAAATGCAAGCTACTGTCTTGTCGAACGGATCAGGAACTGGCTTAATATGCATCTTTAGAACCCATGATCGGCCTATTATTAAAATTCCCAATGCTGGCACACAGGTCACTCATCTGTGTGAGGGAAAAGCCGATTTCCCCCAACACCGAGAGGACAGAGGTCAATTAAAACATTGTTGTTTTTTTCCTTTCCGACAAGACGCCAAAGTGACACTATGACGCTAAATAAGTATCTCTATTTAACAGTGACTTTCTTCTCTTGCGAGAAGGAAGTCACCAAGTCAAGGGAGTGTTGTCACCTAGAGCAAGACTAAATACATATTTTACAAGGAATTACATCATGATATCCTTTCTATTTTAAGAGTCTTACCTGAGTTACCAGGATCCTCTTCGGCTTCAGGACTAGGCGGCACTTCTGAATCTGACAGCATTATGCAATCATCAGAATCAGATGACGAAGACGAAGACTCCTCACCACTGCTGCTATCAACTATCTCTACAACCTACACATTAAAATTTCGTGTTAACTTTTTGAATTTATTATGAAAAGTCACTGAATTGACTGATATTATTTGGGAGGGTAATAGAACATCTACATGTACTAGGTTTCCATATAAACTAGCCATTTTCAAAATGGATAACACTAAAAGAATCCTTGTATGGGGGAATGCGTTCTAGGAAACTCAAACAACTTCAAGAGTAATAATACTAGCTGGTAAACTTTAACTAAAAAGTCAGTTTATAAAAGATATCAACATAATTATAGTTTTCCTACCTCTTTCTTATCAGCCTTCTGATCAGATTTCCCTGGTTTTTGGGCACCAGAGGTTGTAGGTTTCAACAACTTTGTAACTTCAACTTGGCCAGCTTTTAATGTCTTTTTTGTTTCACCTGATGGTAATTTCACTAGCACTGTATTTGGCAAACTAGAAACAAGAACAGAACACCTATTAGTTTTTGAATTTTCATCTAATATTAATATCTTGAACTTATGCTACATACTTTAGTTTCTGCCCAGGAAGAGATTTCTTCAGAATTGACGATCCTCCTTGCAACAGTGATATAGTTTTCTGATGAATTTTATTTTGTCTATTAATTGCTATTTGCCTTTGTACCTGTTTAAAACAAGACATACTTACATTATAATTAGAAACACCTTTTCATTATTTAAGCAACCTTCATTTTCTAAAACATAATTTCCGGTTAGCCACAAACTCCGTCAAAACCTCGCGAAATATGGAAGGAGTGGAGGGAGGCCTTTGCCCAGGAGTGGGACAACATGAGCAAGTAAAAAAAAATTAAAAAAGAACAGATATACATAGAATTGAATTTACAGAGAAAATGTTTGGGTGAAGCCTATGTCCAACAGTGGACATCTTTCGGCTGAAATGATGGTGATGATGACAGAGAATATAAGATGAAAATCAGCAATTTATTAATTGGACTTCCATTCTAGCTTTCTTGAGAGTACAAAATTATTATAGTCATACCTCTCTGATGATTCTCTGTTGTTCTTGAACTCGAGCCAATCTCTCTGACTCCTGTCTCTGGGCAGCAAGTGTTGAAGCATCCAAGTTCTTCTCATCCATGACTTCCCTGATATTTCGACGTACATTTACAGCATTGGTATTCACTGGTTTCTTCTGCAATATGAACAATTATAAGTACTTATTTGTTTCTCCATATTTAATTATGTTGTAGCCTAGAAATCAATAATAATTGTATGATCATGACATTGGATTAGATAGTTGTTAGAAACTTTGACTATTGTACCAGATTATATCTTAGTACCTTGTAATGTAATAATATAAGTGATTCTGGTCAGCGGTAGATACTGTAATTTATTTTGAAAATTACTCGTTTTTATTGACTCTATTATGTACTAACAGCAATAATTGTCAAATAGTTTATAGGTTTATTTCGAGGCAAAAGGAGTATATAAAGATTGAAGCAGGTGGCATTCTATGCATTCTGCCTACCCCCATGGTAAGAAGGAGTGAGTTCATGTATGTATGTATGTATGTTTAGTTTATTCAAACAAGAAAGAAAAGGGTCTTTGATTAAGAACTATTGTAATATAAGTCAAATACATAAGTATCTGCCTCTGAATGTTAACAACAATATAAGAGCAGAATAATTTATCAAGTTTCATGGATAGAACTAACATAATTGTGTAAAAATATCAACAACATCTTAAGGATCAAATCATGATCTTGGACTTGTACACTGGACATCATTATGACCAAACTCAGATAACCGTAACTAAATCTCATCACATTTATAATGACCAGAATGTATGAATTTCTAGTCATTAGTACATAGTACTATACATAGATATATCAAGACTATTGTTTAGTCTTTTACCATTACTATTCAAGCAACATAAGAATTACTAGAACAGTATAAACATAATTTTATAATAGATAAAACATACTACAGTGTGACTGAGTTTTATCAGAGAAAAGAAATGTCTGAATTGCTCTGGATTAATGGATCTGGTTTTTGGTACATAAGTGAATGTTAATAATATAAATGTAGCCTGCCGAATAGTGAAATATGGCTGAGCTTTAATGTATTACAACAACACCTAACTAAATGTAAGATTCTATTCTATAGTTTAATTTGTTACTTTAACTAATATTGGTTGGATTTGAGACCATTACCATACAATACAAATTATCAATAACCATTATTATCAAAATTACTATAGCAGCAGAAAAAATTATCTATCAAAAAAATTGTCTATCTTATTGTGTTGTGTCAACATTGCGATAAGGTAAACAAACAACTTTAAAATTAACCAATATTGTTATAAAATTGCAATAATATGTTAGTAAACAAACAATGAGGAACATGTTTTGTGTTAATTCAAGTATTGGCAGGAGATCAAAAGTCTGTTCCTCAGTAAAAGTTATAACCATACATAACTGTATATATTACTTTCAACGCATTTTATCACTGCTAACACAAATAATAGTAAAACTGGCTTTTTATGTCTGAATTTAGTAGGTACTGACCTGAACGTTACAGAGAAATACTAAGAATAGTGTTACTATGGGACCATTATTAACATACACAATCATATAAATCAACACATACAAGATAATGAAGAATAAATCTTACCTCATCTTCCTCTTCAGGCTTCTTTTCTTCATCTTTTGATGACTCCCCACTATCATCCTCCTTTTTAACAATAGGTTTGACACTTATCTCCCCCATTTCTTTCAGTTTCTCCGTGATGTCGAAATCCTGACTACTCTCCTCTTGTTTAATATCTAACAGTTCTTCTGCTGATTTCTCTGGACATAAGTCACCCTGTTCCACTTCAGCAATTTCAACGTTTTTATTATCTAAGTCACCCTCATCAATAAGGTCACTAATTGAAAGGGTTTTAGGTTGTTCTTCTTCTTCCTCTTGTTCTTGTTCCTGCTCTTGCTCTGGCTGTTCCTCTTGTTCTTGTTTTACTTCAGGTTCTGAACATGGAGGAGGCTCTTCAGGAGGGTTACCAGTGCTTTGTGGCCCCTTTTTTGCCTCCACTATGTCACCAGTCTCAGGGTCAATGTAACTCTCGTTTTCTTCATTCAATTCTTGCACAGCATTTAGGTTAACTACAAATTCCTCCTCTGATAGTCCATCACTTTCCGTCTTACTGTCTTCACTTGATAAGTCACTTAATTCTAAGACGTTATTACCAACTAAGCTGCGAATTGTAATACCGGTGTCCTTTTTGAGTTTCTTCGTGAAATCATGAAAGTTTTTCACAGCTTCCATCTTCCGCTTGTGGCTCATAGGCCTGGGCCGAGGAGTCGCGCGCCTCCGAGCGCTCATAGCCGCTGCCTGAGCAAAGTGAGCTCGTTGTATTCTGGCGATGGTCTCGTCATCGTCCTCACTGTCTACCACTTCTTCCTCGGACTCCTCCTCTTCGTCTTGCACCTTGCCCTTCATTTTATTCTTCACTGAACTCGTGCCGCCGGCATCATCCATGACAATAAACTAATTTCTAATATCTCAGATTCCCTAAAACCTACCGCAAGTCATCATTTTCACGTCTTATTTCATTGAATGAAATCATAAACACACTGGATTTTTGTTATGAACACGGGCTTATTTCATAAATGGAAATTAATTTTCTTGGACACAAACAATCTTTTTCAGGATAGCTCTTTGTAGCAGTTTTACAGGACGCGGCATTAATATCCAAGGGAATAAGCCGATGACACAATTATTCACATAGCGCGCGCGATCAGGTCAAAAAATACGACATATCGTCATATTTGATTTTAATTATCGATAATAAAATAATGTCTGCAATTAAAATTTAGGAAGCCATTACTTCCGCAATAAATAGCCTATTCAACTATTCGTATAGAATTTGTGTATTCGACAAGCGTGTTTACAAAAATTGTGGATGGGCGACTGCGTCACAAAACGTCACGGAGACCTTATTAGCGATGACTAATAAAGTGTTTAATTGCGAATTCTCTTGTGCCAAATGTCTTAGTAACTTTCATTACAGCATCTCGCACTTGCCATTGGAAATCCATCCTTGTTGTACGAAAACAATTCGTCAAAAATTGTAACAGCAAATGTTTTTAAATTATGGCAACATTATTGATTTTCTTCACGGGGTTGACATTTAATTTAATTGTCTATGAAATACTTTATGGTGTGTCATTAAGTGAGGTCCACTCACAGAATATTTTTTTTTCAACACATGACCTTGATCAAATTACAATTTAAAGTGTAGAGTAATATAAAAAATCAATGTGTAGGGCATTTAAATTGTAATTTGATCTTTTATTATTTTTTCATTAGGTATTTATTTGTCAGTAAAGCTAAAATTATTACTATTTTATTTTCACTGGATACAAGACACCCTACACGAGCCAAGCAATGGTTAAAGCGTATGAAACTAATGTTTAGTTAGGTACGGGGCGGGGGACACATTGTGGCTTAGCATAGCTATAACAATATAAAATAACAATATATTAACCCAACAGCATTCCAGTCCCTGACACTCCATACAAACGCACTTACATTAGTAGTGCAACTTAAATAATAATAAGTAATATAAAATCCGCCTGCCATACATTACGTACGATACTTATAATTATATACGTGCGTTGGACTATGTTTAGATGGCAACATTTTGACGTTTAGAGTTTAGACATCTAGACACGCGGCAGCGTGTCAAGCCAAGTTCAAGCAAAGGATCCTAATTACAATAACAACCGATCACATGCACGCGCGTCAACGCAGCGCTCAGACAACAAGTTTCTAGGCGCAGACGATCGCGCCTTGACGCGTCCTTTGATATGAATGTAATAACGTCCATCCGTTTGCTGTTGAGTTGAGCACGCGCTTTCACGTACTTCTTTTGCAATTTTGTTAATTTTCGTAAATATATAGGTATTATTGTTTTCGCATTTAAAATGAGTGATATTATAACCACAAAGTAATAGCCTCTTCCACGTCCATTTTCTAAGTTCTATACCAGACCGACAAGTAGTGAGGAGTATTCTCGCAACGCGCGTGCATCATCTGAACTCTCTTTTGATCGAGGGTTAAGAGCTCTTACACACTACGTTTTTTCAGGCACCGCGCCGTCCACGCGCGTCTCACGCAACTGTAACGCGCTGCAAACGCGATGTTATCGCAATCAATTTACCTCATCATATAAATTTTAGTATGCAGACGACAAATTTTTCGGGTGCTGTCGACGCGCTACTAGTGCGGAGTTACATCGATACAGACGCGCTGGCACAGCGTCTATTTAGCTGCAAACTCACACCTACAGCGCGTCTTAATCGGTCACACAGCACACTCGTTTCCAGCGCGATACACACACGTTCGTGGCTCGTTCGCGCGCGTGCTACGCGCGTTTTACTTTGCAAGGAGAGTTGCTCACGCGCTTTTGTAGAGCGTTTCTCGTGAGTTTTCAAGTTTAGCAGCGCCGACAATGCGCGATAGAGATACGCGCGTCGGCTGTAAAAAAAATGGCGCAAGAGCTCTAAGATTAAAGATTGACGGGTTTAAGTGTAGGTGTCGAGTTAATTTCATTCATCTAATCATTCCATCAATAAATTCTTTGCCTACCCTAGGAATCGAACCCGCAGAAAATTACGTGTCCTTACTAGTTGTAGTCCTTAAGCCTACAGTGTCCCCCCCGGTGGGTTCCCGCATTGTCGAGGCGGGGGGGCTCAGTAGCCGTGGCTTGGACACCCACGGTGAAGCTAAGAGGAACCCGAGGAGGGGTCGCTCGTCAGGGATTTTGCTGACAAGCCGACGACGTAGCGGCCAAAAGTAGGTTGCGGTGCCGCTTGGGCGGCATCGCTATCTCCCCGTGGTAGTGCAGTATGCATGAGCATTTCTCCACGTAAAAAAAAAAAGCTTACAGTGTATGTGTATAGGCATAAGATGGACCTAGAACTTTTTGCGAATTTAATTGTTGTTGTATCACGCTTTTTTCAGTTTGCAGGGTGGGAACTGTGACACACAGATACATAATTTCAACCCATCAAAAGTATGAACAATAAATGTTGAATTATAAAAAAGACAAATAAGGGGCATATAAATAAATATTATAGATGTTTTGTATATTCTATTTACACAGTATTCATAGCAACATAATTTATCTACTGAACATGATGGATTATTAAGATTTATTTTTATGCAACACCAACAAGACGTTTTTCACGTAGCCTGAGACGACGCTCACGTTCGAACTCCTTCATGCGAAGTTCATAACTGAAAAAAAGAACGGTATTTTATTAACACCTTCCTCATTAACATACTCATTATTGTTGGAGCAAACATATGTAACCTCATGTCTGTCACATTAATTTGTAGACAGGCTGGTTGTGAATTTTAAAATGAGATTGTTTTTAAAATTGACAACTGTTGTTTGGAACAATAAGAAAATTAGATTTATTATTGTTGTCAACGTGTGTATGTCCATCAAAGTTCGCTTTCTATATCTTTTATCTTTTCTCACATATATATTTGTTTAACACCAAATAAAGGTTTAATTATTCTGCGCTGTGTTTAATTAACTGAAGACACAACAACGAGTTCCAACAAAGGTTATGGGCCCAGAAACCAAATAAACCGAGAAATGATTGAAAACGGCGAAAATCATTCAGCAGAAACTGTAAGTAAGAATGATTCTTTGAGCATGGCGTCAATTGAGAAACTAGATGGTGCCATTAACTATAGTTCATGGAAATTTGTGATGGAATTATATTTAATACACGATGATCTATGGGAGTATACACATACTACGCCAGTTGATGAGATAGGCATAAAGAGAGATCAAAAAGCAAGAAGTAAAATATGCTTGATGATAAAACCAGAGTGCCTAATTCATGTGCGTCAAGCAAAGACTGCCAAGGAGGCTTGGAAAGCTTTAGAGAAAGCATACGAAGATAAAGGGCTAAATAATCGCTGCAGATTGCTGTCAAAACTAGTTAGTCTTAAACTGGAGCAGTTCACGACTATAAGAGATTATATTTCGGCATTGATGACGACTGCACAAAAACTGTGTGATCTAGGAAAGGAAATAGATGACGAATTATTTGCTGCCCTAATGCTTCAAGGTTTAACAGATAATTTTCAAGCTATGAGATTAGCAATTGAAAATTCAAATATTGAGCTTACTATGGATTATGTGAAAACTAAACTTTACCAAATGGAGGATACACATACAGCGGCTACGAGTGCAAACAATCATGCTCTTTTGACAAAGAAAAATACTTTTAAACAAAAACAAAAGAAAAAGTTTAAATGTTTCATTTGCAATGGACCACATAAAGCGAAAGATTGTCCAGACAATCCAAGCAAGAAGAGAAATGAAGCATCTACAGCTTTGGCGATGACGACTTCAACTTCAGAAGATTTTTGGATTGTTGACTCGGGAGCTTCTAATCATATGACTTCAAGGCGTGAATGGTTACATGATTTGAAGAAGTATGAAAGGGGAGTGACTGTAGTGTGTGCAAACGGAGAAAGGTTGCAAGGTATTGGAAGTGGCACAGTGGTATGTACGAAACCGAATGTTACAATTAATGCTATGTATGTCCCGAGATTAGCTGCAAACTTAGCGTTAGTGCTGTCACTAAGAAAGACCTTAAGGTAGTATTCTACAAGGGAGGTTTTAACGTAGTAAAGAGTAGTAATTGTGAAATAACAGGCGAACCTTTACTTATAGGTGTAGAGGAAAATGGTGTGTATAAATTAAAGCAAAGCTTAAAGCACACAGCGCTGGCGACTACTATCAGTGGAGATGAGATGGACTTATGGCATAGAAGAATGGGTCACCTTGGAGTACGTAACCTTAAACTATTACGCAATATCATGGCGACAGGGGTGAGTTTTTCTAACAGTTCTACTACACTAGAGTGCGTAGCTTGTCTGAAAGGAAAACAAACCAGACAACCATTCAAGAAAAGCAGTCCAGCAAATAGAGCAGACAGTGTACTTGAGCTAGTACATACTGACGTCTGCGGACCAATGGCTGAAGAGTCATTTAGCGGATTCAAATATTTTGTAACGTTTATAGACGATTATACGCGTAAAACCTTCGTATATTTTCTTAAATATAAAAGTGAAGTATTTAATAAACTTGAAGAATTCAAAACTTTTGCGGAATTACAGACTGGAAACAAGTTAAAAACTTTACGGTCAGATAATGGCAAAGAATATGTAAATACTCGGATGAATGATTTCATGAAGAAGTACGGAATCAAACATCAATTAACGGTGGAATATACACCTGAACAGAATGGTGTAGCAGAAAGGGCAAACAGAACAATCGTTGAAAAATCTAGGAGCATGATCCAAGAAGCTGGATTAAGCAATAAGTTTTGGGCAGAAGCTGTGAAGACAGCTGTTTTTCTGAAAAACCGATCACCAACGAAAGCTGTTAGGAATAAAACGCCTGAAGAAGCTTGGACTGGAAAGAAACAAAATCTGACATATATCAGAGTTTTCGGATGCAAAGCGTTTATGCACATACCTAAACAAAAACGCACCAAGTGGGATCCGAAGAGCAAAGAGTTGCTTCATATTGGATACTGTGAAGATGCGAAAGCATATCGTTTGTTTGATCCAGAAACCAAGATGGTACATAAAGTAAGAGATGTTGTTTTCTTCGAAAATCAATTTCAACCCATAGAGAGAAGTTCAGAAACAAAGAAAGATGAGATATCTATAGTTTTTGAACACGAAAATCCACCAGTTGTACCAACAAACACTGTGATAGAAAGTGAAGAAGAACTTCAAGAACAGAATGAGACTGTAAGAGAAATAAATACAAATGATTTAGATCAAAATGAAGAATCTAATGGCAATGAAACAGAAAGCTGTGATGAATGGGAATCCCTTGATGAAAGAGACGAAGAGGTACTACAACCAGAGCCGGTACTTCCTAGTGAGAGAAGATATCCATTAAGAGAGAGGAAACCTAAACAATTTCCGGATCACATCACATATCAAGCTATTGAAAGTGTTTTTCCACTGACAGTGGATGAAGCTTTATCACGCATGGATAAAGAAAATTGGAGAAAAGCAATTGAGGAGGAGTTAGATGCTCTACGAAAAAACAATACCTGGACACTGGTCAAACCACCAGCGTACCCTTACAACATCGTTGATTCTAAATGGATATTTCGAATCAAAGAAGAGGTGGGCGGATATAGGTATAAGGCACGCCTGGTAGCAAGGGGATATAGTCAAAGGAGAGGCATTGATTACCATGAGACCTTCGCACCAGTTGTGAGACACAGCTCACTCAGAACTTTAATAGCTCTCGCAGCTAAATTGGATCTTCAAATTGATCAGATGGATGTTAAGACTGCATTCCTAAATGGAAACTTAAATGAAGTTGTTTACATGAAACAACCACATGGATTTGAACAAAAAGGAAAAGAGGACTATGTGTGTCTTCTGAAGAAGTCATTATACGGACTGAAGCAGGCTCCAAGAAGTTGGAACATAAAATTAGATGAGGAACTAAGGAAGCTAAACTTTAAGCGATCCTTAAATGAACCCTGCGTCTACACTAGGACTAGAGGAAAGAACATAATAATCCTGGCTGTCTATGTAGATGACATTCTGCTATTTTGGAACAATTTAACAGAAATGAAGGTAGTGAAGAAAGAGCTTATGTCAAAATTCGATATGAAAGATCTTGGCAAGGCAGAGTTGATGCTTGGTATTCAAATTAAACAAAATTTGAATAGCATAAACCTCAATCAAGAAAAATATATCGAAAAGTTGCTTAGAGAATTTGGCATGGAAGATGCAAAGACAGTTTCAACGCCGGAAGTAACTGGACAAAGGCTAGAGAAGCCTCCATCAGAACACAAGTCAAGAGATGACCTACCATATAGAGCATTGATAGGTTCTCTTATGTATCTTGCTGTGTGCACACGTCCAGATATTGCTCATTCAGTGAACAGTTTGAGTCAGTTTAATAATTCATTTGACGAGAGTCATTGGATCGCAGCAAAACGAGTACTTCGTTATCTCAAGGGCACTAAGAGTCATGGTCTAAAATATTTAAAAGGACAGAATGGACCTCTAGAAGGATATGCAGATGCAGATCATGCTGGAGAGTTTGATAGGAGATCATACTCTGGTTTGGTCTTCATATTGCAAGGTGGCGCAATCAGCTGGGAGAGCAAGAAACAAAGAACAATAGCTCTTAGTACAGCAGAGGCAGAATATGTGTCACTATCAGAAGCTGCAAGAGAAGCAATATTCCTGAGAAGGCTAATAGCCGAAGTAACTGATGGACAGGGCTACAAATTGGATGAAGCCGTGACCATTTTCAGTGATAGTCAGTCTGCCATCGCTATTGCCAAAAACCCAGTACATCACCAACGTACTAAGCATGTAGATGTGAGGTATCATTTTGTGCGTGAGGCAATTGTAAATAATGAGGTGATACTGAAGTATAAGGAGACCACATGCATGGTCGCAGATGGTTTAACAAAACCACTTCCAAGAGAGAAGTTTCAGTGGTGTGTGAGAGGTATGGGTGTGTGTGTTTGATAAACATGTATGGTGTGTGAATGGACACGAGATTAAGGAGGAGTGTTGGAGCAAACATATGTAACCTCATGTCTGTCACATTAATTTGTAGACAGGCTGGTTGTGAATTTTAAAATGAGATTGTTTTTAAAATTGACAACTGTTGTTTGGAACAATAAGAAAATTAGATTTATTATTGTTGTCAACGTGTGTATGTCCATCAAAGTTCGCTTTCTATATCTTTTATCTTTTCTCACATATATATTTGTTTAACACCAAATAAAGGTTTAATTATTCTGCGCTGTGTTTAATTAACTGAAGACACAACAACGAGTTCCAACAATTATAATCATTTGTGGAGTGGGCACTTTTTCTATAATACGTTTTATCTTAGGTACTAATATATTTATGTATGTTTGGATGAAATTTGGCACCAGATAGTTTATTACCCTTGGGGGGGTAATTGCGTAACACACTAACAGTAACAATAGCTTTCATTTTGACGGTTCAACAACATTCATTGCGTTATTTACGTTGTTGAAGAGATACATTTTTCGAACTTGGGAAGCAGTAGATTAGCAATATACAAATGATTCAGATTGTGATTGATAGTGTAAGTGTAACGCAATTAGGGCGCTGGATTAATACATAGGAAACTTTTTATCCTGGTAGTATGTTCCCGTGGGATAATATCTGACCTCCATGCGGGAGAAACTGCGGGCAAAACCTTGTTATTATTATTTACTTGGCGTCACAAAACAGCATGGTGATATCAATTAATAATCAACATTTCCATTTATCTAACTAGCGGTTGTATTATAGGAAAAGAAGTCATTCAGTTTAGTAATTTTGATAAAAAAGCTATTCACTTCCGAACAAAAACAAAATGAAGCAAAAATTTTTTTAACAGTGGTATATTACATTCAACCTAATTAGAAAATTTTGATTATTTAAAAAATCCTTCTGATTTTTTTTTTAATCTTTTATTGAATTAATTTGGGGGTTTTATCCCAATGGATACGTCGACCCCATCATGCCGTACACTACTACTACATAACAATGGTTTAAATCTAAATTTACTTAAATAAATTAAAAGGAGAATCCTAATTAACAAGATACACCAGCTCACTAAATCTTTTCGCTAAATCTGACTTCGGTTGTGATAAAATTGACTGAATTAAACCTACTTGTGTTATATTTAAATTAAACTCCTTGATTAGTATTCTCCGTCCGTCCAGACTGGGGAGCGGGGCGGGCGCGGGAGCGGGAACGCGCGCGGGCTGCCTGTCCGCACTGCAGCGCGTCTGTGCTCTGCGTGTTGGCGTGTCCAATGCAGTGTGACCAGATTAAATTTTAAGAAAAAACCGAAAAAATACTCAATTTCTTATATGAATGAAATATGTATAATAGACTAAATCCGGGTAATTCCCTGAACATCAACAATGTTCGCGGGGACTATCGCTACGGTGTTACCATAGCTTTTTATCCAAAATATACCCAAAATACTTACTTTCGCCAATATACCTACAAAAATACTGAATTACTGATGCTCGGAAAAGTCGATAAAACATACCCAAAAAGTATTAAAATACTGAATCTGGTCACACTGGTTCAGTGTTTGTCAAATTATAAGCGCGCGCACTCCGCGCCAAGCAGCTCGCGCCGCTCACCGCGTCCCCGTGCCTACTATGGACTTGGACACTCGAAAGGAAGTTCATATGTTTGAGTTCGCCGCGCCGCACCCGCCCCGCTCGCCAGTCTGGACGGACACTTATAAACAAGTCTATTACAGATTAAAAATTTTCCGCGATGTCAAATTGTCAATGCTATTGAATGATAGTAGAATGTCTTATTCAATAAATGTTTAGCATTGATTGCATTTGTTTTTCCACATAGTCACAAGAGTTGAATTAATTTAATTTTTTTACCAATAAAATACCAGAAAACCGCTAGTGGCGAAAGTATAATAACCTAATTAGTAATTATATTTTTGAGCCATTTGGTGTTGAAACCCTCAGGCCGTGGTGTCCTAGTGATTATAGTTTGTTTAACAAAATTTCCAAATGGCTGGTTCTCTTCCCTTATCTCAAGGGCTGGCTTTTATCATGGCCAGAGACTAAGCGTTGCCATACAACGTGGTAATGCCGCCAATCTCTTGGATGCTGACAGTGATGCAGAGGAATTTTTTGACGCCATATTTTAGTTAAGGTTCTCATATTTTAATTTTAGTAGATTGTTAGTTAATTTAGTATATTATGAAGTTTATGTAGTGTATCTAAATAAAATACTACATTATCTTGAGAAAAATAGTAGAACTGGCTCTTCTACACCTCATTGTTGTTTCCATAGTAAAAGTTTTTATATAATTACAACTACATACTTATAGCTATAAAATTGTGATATTGAATCAACATACTTTTAAGGCCCCAAAGCACGCAACCCACACAATCTAAAGAGTCGTTGTATTAGTATGTAGGTTTTTCTTGCAACCTCTGTATCCTATAACTTATATCATTTTATATTTCTGTTTACCTAGTTAGTTTTTTTAGTTTTATCAGTTAATTTTTGGTCATTTCGTTTTTACCTTAAGTTATCACTGTATTTGAGAATGTTGGTGCACCTGTTATTGGCAACTGTATAAGCACATAACTGTTACCTACTGTTATTTGATATTTTGTATACAGAAGCTGTTGGTGTACCTTTATAAATAAATAAATAAAAAATAAATAGACATACTCATCCTTTTCACAGGTCAAGAAGGCATGTTTTTCATGGGCACACTTATAGATCATTGGCATGTTTTTGTAGCGGCATGATTGATATTCTAACAAATGATGGGCACAGTAGTCACGGTGCTTCGGTGGAATCTTAGCAGAAATAAGATCAGCCTCACGAGCAACCATCTCTAAAAAATAATTACAACCATAGTGAGTGTAGGTAAACATATCGTTTCATTTAATAAATTAAGCTACTAATTTTGCTTTAATAGTGGCAATTATTAGTATGACTTCAATCTCGGAAGTTCACTTTGTTTTGGCTGCAACCTAACCTAAACAACAATTATGTAACTTTTGTTTAAATCAATCTTACAACATGGAACATGTTTGCAATTATAGGAACTCACTAAATTATAGATTTTAAACTTACGTCTTGGTTTTCTCTGGTAATCAAATCCTGCTTGCGGGTTAAATGTTGGTTGATCATCCATATAAAGATCAACTTTCCTCGCGTCGTAAGATCCCATCATTTGACCCATCTTTACAGTTCAGATAATTATCTAACGAACCAGCTAATAATAAGGCCTTTATAAACTATTAGCCTTAATATTTACAACTTTTAGTTTGATAACCAGCTGAGCAGAAGGCAATATAATAAGGGTTTGCACCGGAGCAGTGAGTACCGGAGAATAACCGGTGATTCACCGGTAAAAGTACTCGATTGAAATAATCGGTTATTAACCGATTGATCTCCGGTGATCGTCGCATCTTATTTTTTTATATAATAAAGTTTTTTATAATTATTTAATATTCATGACAATTATTTACCTACTTGTTTCTTTCGAATTAGATTCATTCAGTCATTAATTCAAAGCGGTCTTGTCCGTTTATGTGATTCATTTCACTAGCATCTAACTGGCTAAATAATTTGTTGCAATGTTCGTGGTTATTTTTGTAATTGCTCAGTACTATGAGTTGCTTTTTTGAAATATCGCCCGGTAGTCGCCCGGATTTGCTTGGATTTCTAAAAAGAAACACTAGTAATGCAGATGTGACATCTGCTACGGCAATTAATTTATTCAAAATGTATACGGAAACACAGTATCCCGAAAAAAGCCACAAATGGGATGACGTTGTGCAATTCTGGAAATTCAATAAACATTTAAAGCCTTTAGACGAAATAGCCTTTAAATACCTAGCTGTGCCTGCTACTTCAGTCAAATCAGAAAGAGTATTCTCGGCAACAGGTTATATTCTTAACGTCAGGAGAAGTATGTTGCGCAATGACGCAGTCGAAATGTTATGTTTTTTAAACCAAAACTACAATCTTCTAGAGTAAACTTTTGTTTCTTTCTTTGAAATGCCATTTAAAATTAATAATTATAAGAAATGAATGAACACTGTTTTTTTTTTATTAGCATACCCATTTAATAAACAATATCGTTTTTATCTTATGCATATAATTCCAACGCATTAACCGGAGATCACCGGTGAATCACCGGAGATCGCCCAATCACCGGTGAATTTTACCGGTACGCAAAATTCCGCACCGGTGCAAACCTCTACAATATAAATAGTACGGGTCGTAAAACTAGTAGTGTTGCCACTTTAGTAGGAATGTCCCATTAATATGGGAATTGTGGTGATCAACATTTTAATGAAAACAAAAAAATAATAGTTGATTGAAATTATAAAAATATACGACAGACTTCATGGGATATACAGCTAGTCAAGGGTTTTTATAAAATCAAATATCATGTTAATAACTGCCGGGTCATCGTTAGGTCACTCTTCATTCCTTCATTTTGTTTATGAAAACAATACGAACGCAAATACTATATTATGTAATATCGTATCGTCAAGAAAAGTAAATATGAATGATTGTTGAAATACATCAAGTTCACGGCAAAATAAGTTAAACAGATGTAAACACAAGTTTTGACGTTCTTTGACAATGTTGCTAGCATTGAAAATAATGTAATAAAAAATCGATACGTGACTTGAAACGTTACTCAAAATCATAGTTACTTTACTCTTTGCCCTAAGTAACGTTACGCGTCGTTCCACCAGGATCGTAACAAAATTATTTCCTTGTCTATAACGATACTGACAAACGGAACGAAATCTTAAACTGTTCCATATCAATATGATCAATATATCGTTCTATGTTATGGGTTTGGTTTCCGCACTTAGTCCTTCAAATGGACCATTTTGCGTGACAATATATCATTATTAGTATAACGATATAATAACGTTATTCGTTTCGATTTTTACCGACTTTACCAGCTTCATGACATAAAAGATGACTAAGAAATTCATGGCAGGCGCATTCCGATAAAACATTTACATGTTAAGTAGGTACTAAAAATCAGTAAGTATATAACTAAAATTGTAGTTGTTATCTTGATATACAATAAATATACATTTGTTTATATTATGACCTGTGCAAAATCAGCGTGAAAAATAACCGTTATTTTAAAGTGGTTCTGCTGGAGAGTATGCTCTGTAGCATGACCACTTTGAATTGATATTTTCCAAGAAACTACAAAAAGTATACAATTTTTGATATTACGCTACAAAAATATAGACATTATCTACATTTTATCCTGTAATTTTTACATAATATAGTCAAAGTGGTTCTGCTGCGGAGCATGACATGAAAAAGTATGAGAATAACGTTACAAATGTATCTGTAACCTTTCACCAGTCACGTTATTACAAGCGGATAAGCCAAATGTTGCTGATACCTAAAAGGTTACTTTTATAATATTTTGTTCTACGAAAATTATATATTTTAAAACATTTTTTTTAATTTTAGTTTGGAACGTTATACGATAACATTAGTGGTAACGGAACGAAATTCATTTCGTTTTGAAGTCCCTGGATTAAAGGTATGAGCGTCAAAATAAAGTATTGATCTCCAACGTCTGTCATACTCGTACAGAGGCCAGCACATCAACCTACTCCAATCTGTCAGATTTCCCCATTTTAATATGAACCTTATTCCATTGTCGTAAAGTTGAAAATCTATCAAAGAAATCTGACAGATTGGGATAGGTTGATGTGCTGGCGTCTGTACATATATTAAAAAAACCATTAATTGGACATTGGAGATTTGGTCCCTTCATTTTGACGCTATACTTATTTTTTTTTTAAAGGCTAAGGTCTGAGACCATGCTGCCTAGTCATCAGTAAGCATTTTTCTTGAGTCTAACAAGACATTAGAATATGGGTGTACACATTCTAATGTATTAGGAGTATTTGGCAGCAAATGTATCGAATCAAGTTTCCCGGTAAACTTCGCTGAGGTAGCCAAAACTACAAAAAAAATTCTCAGCTCCATTTTACCGGGATCGCGTCTGTTTCAATTCCACATATTGTCCAGTTGCGCAAACACTTGAGATACAAAACTACACCAATTTTACATCACAATATCCACTAGG
The DNA here is from genome assembly GCA_963855955.1 of Luperina nickerlii. Lineage (NCBI taxonomy): Eukaryota > Metazoa > Arthropoda > Insecta > Lepidoptera > Noctuidae > Luperina > Luperina nickerlii. The sequence continues at coordinate 13,288,361 of OY979669.1, forward strand.
AATCAATTTGCGAATAATTAAAACAGCCAACTAGACTTCACTCGAAGAAATCCCGCCAAAAACTCGACGCTATACTTACATAGGTATGCCGGATACAGTTGATACAGATAATAATATGTTGTACGACCATATTATTATTTTTTGCTGTGGTATACAATCTACTATTTTTAGTGATAATTATGCGGGTGGTTTAAATTTTTTATGAGAAGTTCTAAATGCCAGTGTAAACTGTATTCGCAATTAATGTGATACAAAGCCCAATAATGTGTTATGATTCTAAACTAATGGACATTCTGAATTATTATGATAAAATAGGAAATAATAACAAAAATGGACTGTATAACGAAAAGATTTAAAAGTCATAACTTAAAAGTTTTAAAAACAGTTGGTAAAGGGACGTACGGGTACGTAATAATAATTATTATTTGAGTAGTTAATCTTTCCTTAGAAGTAGGTTCAAACTACTGTTGGTACACACGATCAAGCTATTAATTTCTAGTTGTTTTAGCTGACCTCGCATTATACATTCAGGGGCGGATCTACTTAAAGGCTTTTTGGGCTGCAGCCCAGGGCCCCGTGGATACAGAGGGCCCCCAACCGAACTGAAAACAATAGACGATATTGTCAATAATAAAAATTATCTAGAATTTAAAAAAAATCCGATCATAATAAAATAGCAATTGGCTGAGTAATTAGGTAGGGCCCCTGAGCAGTATTAGCCCAGGGCCCCACAAATTCAAGATCCGCCCCTGTATACATTACCTATATTTATAGGCTTTTCGTACGTAATGAGAAATCAGCTTATACTGGAAGTGTCGTCGTATGTATCTGGTAAGTGGTACCCGTACTTACATAGAACCATTGGTTTTCCAGGAACGTGTATTTATGTGAAAAGCGAGGTAGTACTAAATTAACAATAGTAAAGGATATAGAATTGAACGTAAAGCTTCAAGACCATAATCAAGTGAGTACCTACACTAATGGACCTAGAATAATTATTTTGGTAGGATTTTGTTGAGACCTTAACTGGATACCCCCATTATTGCAGGATATAGCAAATGAAGTTCAGATCCTGTCTTCGCTGCATCATTCCAATATCATCAAGTTTTATGATTGCTATTACACTGATAACCATGTTATGATATCCATGGAATATGCTACTAGCGGAAATCTAGCGGAATACATGTATCAGAGATGTCCAAAATTATTAGAACAGCAGGTAATATGCAGACTATGTATTTTAGACTGCTGTACGCCAACATCCAACACGTCCAAGGCGTAAAATACGTATCTAAACTGCGACTTTGTGTCTGGAAGCGACTTTTACGTCGTTTCCTTTATTTATAGGTATACGTTGCATAAAGTTAGGGACGTTTTAAACGTCCACAATTTATGGTTAAAGAGCCGCTAATCAATAATTAACTTTATGCATCGTTTATAAATAAACCCCCCAAATCCCTAGTTTGTACCTATCTGCATAGCAATAACTTGTAATAGGTATCTACTAATAGAAAGTAGGTACTTAAATTGATTCATCATATCGACCGAAATACGTCTGCTACACATTATTTCTTCCATAACATCGGCCACCGCCCGTCTGATTGCACGCTGCCAAATCCAAAGGACCGTGCCGTCTAGGTAGAGGACAACAAGATACTACACTTACAGCATAATATTATGCTGTAATATACAACAATTATTGTTCCTTGATATATTCTGTTTATGAATTCTTATAATATTTTTGACATAAAATTATTTGTTCCATATTTATGATTGCAGGAAATCCTTTTCTACTTTTGCCAAGTTTTATTAGGAGTAAACTACATTCACAGTAAAAATATAATTCATAGAGATTTGAAAGCGGAAAATATCCTCTTGACTGGCAAGCATGGTGTTATTGTCAAGATAGGTGATTTCGGAATATCGAAAGTGTTAGCAAGGTGAGCTGAATCGAATTATGTACATTATTTTATTTAATCGTACTATATCACGCCTAGTTTTCCCTAATAGTAGGCACGGGTCTAGTTAGTACAACCCCATTTTCGCTGAGTAGGGGGAGCATGGGGTCCTGGGTTCAACATCCAGGTCTGGCTAAACGTTTTCTCAGAATTTATCTTTGGGTGTATTCAGTCAAATAATAATACTGTTTGAATTTTAATGCTGATGTGTGCTAAATGATTATTTCCTCCTGCTGTTTTTCAGTGCCAAGAAGACATCGACTGTAATAGGCACACCGTACTACTTGGCCCCTGAACTGTGTGAAGGCAAACCGTATTGCAGCAAAAGTGACGTTTGGGCTTTAGGTTGTTTACTTTATGAAATGTGTACACACAAAAGGGCCTTCGACGCTGAGGTATGTTAAAGTGTTGAATTTAGAGTAGATATTAAACAGTAGACCTACCAAAATTAATGTTTCTGTCTACTTGGCGCATGTGCGAAGCGAAGAGGGGTTTATCGCGAACTAAACCCGGAAATCGGAGTCCATTTGCTAACATGCACCAGCACATCAAGCTACTAGAATCTGTCAAATTTCTTTAATAGATTTTCAACTTTGTCGACAAAGTCTATGGTTCAAAGTTGATTGAGAAAATTTGACATTTTCGGGTAGCTTGATGTGTTGGCGTCTGTACCTACATATAGTTCGTAAATACAGTTTCTGAATATAATATATAGGTACTAGGGCTTCTGCCCGCGACTTCGTTCGCGTGGAAGTCGTAAGATACACAAACATTGCCTATCAGGGCATCTAAACGGGCTATCTTTCACGGCAATGTGTAGCTGTACCTGATATTGGCAACTATTGCTAGGCCACAATGACAAAAAACATTTTATTACAGCTTATGGCTGAGCAATTTATGGGCTGGGTCATGTATTGCAATATACATATCTGCAACATTATGGCCCATGATTCACATTCGTAAACGGGCTACACAATCTGGCAACAATGGCCGACGAAATCAATCTTGTGGCAGCGGCTTAATTCTATTGTTTTATTAAAAGAAGTATTAAGAAGTAATTTTTAGCAAGTATTAGTATATTTTTTAATACCTAATCTATACTATATACTATAATATTATGAAGCTGAAGAGTTTGTTTGTTTGGTTGAACGCGCTAATCTCTGGAACTACCAGTCGGATTTGAAAAATTCTTTTTGCATTTGATAGCACAACTCTCTGCAAAACAACAACTTGAAAAAGTCACTTTAGTACTGATTTTGGCCACGCTCCAAAGGATCCATGTACAACTATACTAGCGCTGCTGGTGGGTAGTGCACAATAGTGGTGTTGCACCTAAAACGAAAGCAGTCGTAGCTTTAGTTTATTTGCTTTTTACTTAGAAGTATTTTTAACATATGTGGCTATATGGCCGGGACTTTACTGCAATATTGCATAGTCCGGCTGGTATTGCTGGCAATGTTGCCGGCCACTGCAGCCACATGTTGCAGTAAAATATTACCCGTTTAGAAGCACCTATAATAAGTACTAAAATAGCAGCCACATTTTTATAAAACTCCCCGTCGCTATTACTTCGTTTTCGCATAGAGTTCCGACTTTTTTTCTTTTTGCTCGGCTCCTATTGGTCCTAGCATGATGTTAAATAGCCTATACCCTCAAGATTTAGGCTATCAAATGCAAAAATAATTTTCAAATCCGACTAGAGTTCTAGAGATTAGCGCGTTCAAACAAACTCTTCAGTTTTATTTTTAGTATAGTGTATAGATTGATTTTAATCGTTTTCCTGTTTAATAGTTGCCCTAAACCTTAGTTCCTCATTCGAGGACTTGCAAATTTTAGAGCCGTTATAAACAAATTATGTTCCTTGACCAAACCCTAATAAATTATGTGCTTTTCAGACGTTAGTGGGTTTGGTGAAGGCAATTACAAGTGGCAGCGTTCATCCAATAGATATGACGATGTATGACAGGGGCATGCAGGACCTCGTGGATTCTATGCTGTCAATATTGCCTGACAAACGACCCTATGTAAAAGAATTAATGGGACGAATGGTACTTCTACCTGATATATATACAGTGTACTTAGATGCTGGCAATGATGAATTATTATATTTAAAAGTGAAAAAATTTGTGTATACATAAAAATAATAATTATGAAATTAAATAATAAGACAATTTAATGGAATTTTGGTTTTATTGGAAAAATAGAATGTATATGAAAACAGTTGTAGTATGGAGTTCTTTTCAGATAACATCAGAATATTACAAAGCCAGCATAAAGGTTTCGATTTTCTTTATACGATGCCATCTAGACACTGTTTAGTACGGAACTTTGTTTTCGTAACATACATATTTTAGTTTTGTACATTTATCGGTACTATGTGTATCTGTTCTTTTGCTTAATAACCTTGGTTTCTGTGTAGTATCTGTCTTAATAGCTAAATATGTAGTTTAAAACCGAACACTGTTCTCACCAGCTTAACATAATCGCACTCCATATAATTAAATATATAAAAGGAAATATACAGGTTGTATCTGTTCTTTCAACCAAAACAAAAAGTATGTATACTTTTGTGATGGGTAATCTCCTTACTGGCCATTCGATTGGTCGGTCTCCATCTCCTCCTCGTCGTCTTCTGGAATCACAAGAATTAGTACATTTGGTTGTTAATGTTTAGATTCTATGGGAGCACAGTTTGCCCAAATATGTCTTTAGGCAGGTTGACGGTAATCCTTTTCCAGCTGCGATACTATAGACGTCCATTTGCCATTAGGTCGAGCTGTGCTGTAAATATGCTGCTTGTATGTTAATTCACATAAACAATAATTTGACGACACGGTTGGCGCAGTGGCTGAGCGATCGACTGCTGCGCTGCGTGTCGCGGGTTCGATTCCCGCACGGAACAAATATTTGTATTGCCTACAGGTAGTTGTTCCGGGTCTGGCTGTTTGTGTATGTGAATTTTAAATGTTTGTAAAACGCACCCACGATACAAGAGTAATTCTAATTCCTAGTGTGGGGAAACGTTTAAAAAAAATAAATAAAATTGGTGCAATAAAATGATAGAAAAAGCTGTGTGCAAAAACAGATAGCGCCATTTGACATGTTGAAAATGAGGGTACTTCTGCAAACAATATTTTTCAGAGACTGCTTAATTCAAGCTGCTGGATAAAGGCCTTTTCCAAGTTGCACCACAACCTATCTCTCCACATTACGCATCCAGTGTCCCACTAGGTTGTTGGTCCTCTAATCTTGGTAGAAAGCGTCAAAAATACATTGGCTGATTCAGGATCACCATATTGGGTTTCATTAGTTCCAAATGCCATTGGACCAAGTAGTTGGTATCTTATACAAATCTTACGTTGGCCATTTGACTGAGTTGGTGGTTGTAAAGGTTTCTGTCCAGGGATTTGGCCTGATTGAAGCATTCTGGTCAGCCTCTCCACTTCTTGTAGAGATGAAGCATTCTTGATTGCTTCACGAATCTTGTGGATTTCTTGTGGGGTGAGATCTGAAACAGATTGATTAAATATGTGAGATTTTTACTTAAATATAAGGACAACACCACACAACAACTACAACAAATGTAGTATTGCATTTAAGCCACGTAATTTAGTAGCAACAAAAAATTACCATTAAAAAAAAAACACATTTTAAGAAAACAGGTATAAGGATGTTACTGTTCTATGTTATTATTTTGTCATATATTATATAGATTACAAAATGATAACAATCTGTATCATTCAGTAACCTTGACAACATATGTTGGCAAACCACTTTGAAAATACTATTAAACTTTTGACTGCCGTATAGATGACAAACCACAATGTGCCCAGCACGCCTTGACTACATGACAGACTTTGACACCGAGGGCATGTTTTAGATTTTTGGATGTGTGGCGGTCAAAAGGTTAAGTAAAAAGTGTTTAGGATCTAATTATTTGATTAAATAGGTATCAATGAGGTACTATATATTTATGGTATTCAACATTCAAAATCTTGACTTAGACCTGCTGTCCTGACATCAGAAATACACATTATTGGTATATTAACATAAACTTACTTGTAACTTTAGGATCAGGCATGTTTCCTCCAGGTACAAATGTCTTTGCCTTTCTTGTGATTTCCTTCTGCATCTCTTTTCCTTTCTTACTTTTGAACAAAATATTTGCTTCATCCCTTTCTTTTTGCTTGATTTTTCTAAAATCTAACAATCTCAGCTCTGGGAATTTGAATGCCACATATGCTCTGGAATACAAGGGGCAAGCATTTTAGACACATAAAACCACTATTTTGTTTGATAGTTCATAATATGAAAGGATGATAAATTAGCAAATATTTATCTGCAGAAACATACATCTTTTGTTATTCTTAACAAATAAATTTACTTAAAATACATTGTTGCGATTCAAAAGCCATAGGTTCATATTGTCCCAATAGCAAAAGGATAGGGAGAATTTGTCCCTGTGTACCACAGGCTAAAAATAATTAATGGTTTTTAAATATCAGAAATGGAACAAAAAATATTCTGATACATGTCTTTACACTGAGGTGGATTGCACTCGTATTTTGTGGCTTTTATTGTTGCAATGGGCTAGATAAGAATAAGGACACCATAACTGTGTATGTAAAAAATTACATTTACCTGTAATGTTGTTTGTTGGAAACTGGATTATGCAGTAGTGATAGTGTTCTCAGTTTTGGCAGTGTGACTAGAGGGTCCAAATCACCTAATTCTGTTATGTTGTTGTTTGTCAGCACCAGGGATTCTAAATTAGGTATGTATTGCTCCAAATTTTCACCGATTCTTCTGTAAATATATAAGTATGTTAAGTTTTTATTAGTTTCGAAGTTGTTAGTATTCTCTTAATTATAAAATAAGGTGTCATTGATTATGTTTCCAGTATACATAGGTATGCATCATTGGTCTGTAATGAGTTCACACACAAATTTAAATTAAATTATGTGGTAGTCAAGCATTACCCCTGGCTTCTGCACTGGCACATAATAATTATGAATATTACTAGTAGATCTTGCAATACTCATATGTTGTGATAATTTATTGACTGTTTTCATCGTAATAATTGGTACATAACCAGAAGCCCAAAATTCTGACAACCAGTCTTGCCAAGTGGATATTGCATTACCCAGTAACTGGGTTGTGTAGGTCAGATAGACAGTCGCTATAAAACACTGGTATTCAGTGGCTTCCGGTTAGACTAGAAGCCGACCGCAAGTTATTTGGGATTTTTTAAATCATAATACTTACACAATCCTATTGTTGTTCAACAACAAGCACTTGATCCTCTTCAGCAACGGAAATCCATCCAATTTCCGGATATCGTTGTCTGAGAAATCAATGGTGTCGAACTGATCTAATGTTGCGCCCATATTCTCAATTTGCGGTATTTTGTAACCTATAAAGGCGGGAAGATTTAGAAGGTAATCCGAAGCTAGTATAGAGTTATATCAATTTAATTACGAGAAAAGCAAAGATCTTTTGATTATGCACATGTATCGGGTAGAAGTAAATAAAAGACCAAACTATTACGAAAATGTAACCATGAACTAACCTCTAAGATCTAACTCTCGATCTCGACATGGATTCATATATTGCATCGAGTTTTGTATCAACTCTGTTGATAGTTTCACCATTTTGGATACTTAGATAATAACACCGAAGAAATAAATTGAATTCACAAGTTACGGCGAAACGAATATTTATTTTTGTAGCGTTGTTTTACGTTTCGTTCGTAGCGCGTCAATTCGCTGTTGACAAATGAAATGACAACTTGCTTGACAAGTCAGTTAGTCTTGCCAGCGCATGACTGGTAACTGTACTTTTGATTTTTTCGCCACAAATTCCCCGAAATCATGTTTTTGGACTAAAAACACTGTTTTATACAAAATTTGTTTACTGCTAAAACTTTTATAAAATATACCAGAAAATTAACTATTAAATCTACAGACTATATACATACAAAACAAAGTACTTAAGGGCCACGTGCTTATTTAAATTTTAGTGTTACAATTTACATACAGTTGATATATCGCTCCCCCCACCGAATAACATGGTAATGTGGTACTACGACAGTTTTCGTTTTATTGCATATTCGGTGTCTAAAGCATTAATTATCATCTTGTAATTTTTTTTGTATTTTTTCTATGTATATTTATAAAAGTACAATAATTTCAATGGTACCGTAATGAACATAACAACATTATTCCCTTAAAATCTAAACACACTTTTTGCACGAATAATACCATAACATGTTATTACAGATCATGCAATCGTTAACTTTTTCGGTAAGCGACGATTACCATTATATTCGCGTAAGAAATGCATGCCTTTTTCCACGTAAAGTATAAAACAATTATATTTGTGTATTATTTTTGTTTACAATATAATAGAAACGGCTTATTCGATTTAGATGCGGTTTTCACTAATATATTGTAGTAAGCTTCACTTAACATTTAGTGTTTATTCCATGTCAATCGGTTCATAAATAAAAAAGTTATATCAATTTAAAGAATCACGGCGGACATTTTTAGGGTTACTATCAGAGTACGTACATGGACGCGCACTCTCGAGGCTAACTGATGAACAGCGTTTGATATTTGATCTGGTGAGCGTTGATAGTACTTTGGAAGAAATGCTATTTGTAGATGCACCCGGTGGAACGGTTAAAACATTTCTTACGAAAGTTATTTTGGCGAAGGTACGAAGCCAAGGTAAAATCGCGCTTGCTGTCGCTTCATCAGGCATAGCAGCCACATTGTTGCCAAAGTGGGAAATCTGCTCATACAATGTTCAAAATTCCGATCGATTTAGACCGCACAGAAAGCCCTGTTTGTAATATTTCAAGAAACAGCGATAAAGCTAAGGTTCTTCGTGATTGTAGCCTTATTAAATGGGATGAGTCCACAATGGCCAATCGAAAAGCAGTAGAAGCAGTAGACAGAACGTTGCGTGATGTCAAGCAAAGTGATCAACCCATGGATGGCATTACTATGCTTTTTTGTGGCGATTTTCGTCAGACTCTCCCTGTAATACCACGTGGAACAAGGGCTGTTGAAGTTAGAGCCTGCCTAAAGAGTTCTCGACTGTGGCATTACATTATACCTTTGCATTTGACATTAAATATGCGTGCGCAAATTAGAGGCAACGAAAATGCTCAATAATTTTCAGATTTGGTACTTGAGATTGGTAACGGTGTGTTACCGCAGGAACAAGGAAAAGTTTTTCTTAATGAAAACCTATACAACATAGTTTCGTCAATGCGAGACCTCATATCATCTGTGTATGGAAACGCAACGCAAATACCAACTTGCGGAAATTTCTGGCTTTGCGAAAGAGCTATTTTGACGCCACGAAACGACCAAGCAGCAACAATAAACGCTGAAATTTCGAGCTATGTTCCGGGGGATTATGTTGAGTATATCTCCATTAACAGAGTCATGGAAGAAGGAAAATCTACAAGCTACCCAGTAGAATTTTTTGAATCCCTCAATGCTCCTGGACTACCAGCACATAAAATAAAATTAAAAGTAGGCGTACCGATAATGCTTCTTAGAAATTTAAGCCCCCCAAAACTTAACAATGGCACCAGGTTAAAAGTGACCAATTTACAAAGAAATCTGATAGAAGCAGAGATTTTAACAAGGTGTGGAAAAGGTAAAAGTGTTTTCATTCCTCGGATTCCTCTCATTCCAAACAATTTTCCATTTAGTTTTAAACGAGTCCAGTTTCCAGTCAGCCTATGTTTTGCGATGACAATTAATAAAGCCCAAGGTGAGACGCTGAAAGTTGTAGGTGTATCTGATCTAAGTATCAGCTGTTTCTCGCACGCTCAGTTGTATGTGGCTCTGTCACGGGTTAGCAATCCTAGGAGCCTGTATGCTTTCATCCCCGATGGCCATACGTCAAATATCGTATACAGAGAAGCATTACTGTAAAGTAAATTTTTAGCTACCCAAACGATACCGTCGTTTGGGTAGCTAAAAATTTACTGTAATTCAAAATATGCTGCCCGAAAAGTCACTATTCCACGCTGACGAAGTCGCGGGCACAGCTAGTTAATAAATAAAAGGACTGATTATGATAAATAATAAAACCTTTGTTTTATTTCATAAATTTTAATAAAACGCTATTATAAATTATCCAGTATTAATATCAACTTCCTCTATTATTGTTATTTTTCTGCCAAATCAAATAATAAGTACTGGATTATTTAATAAAACATGTATTTGCAACATTATATTACTGTTAATCTTTTGACACCACACATCGACGAATATTACTGTAATGTAATATTACATTATACACTATCGCTTGGATTTCACACGAATAATATCGTAATATCATATTGCCGTTAGGTTTTTTGACACTGTATTACAACGAATAATACTATAATGCATTAATATTGACTACGATATTGTTGCGTTTACACGCGAATAATATGGTAATGATGCGTTGCATACTATACTTTTGCCATTTAATTTCAGTAACATTATTTTTGTGAATAACTTAATTTTATTAAAGTATTACAAAAAAATCATAATATAAATTAGATTGTAAAAAAATTAGCTTTGTTTTGACGTTTAAATGTCTACCTTACGATCTACCCGTGCCGAGATATACGCATAAAACAGTTTTTTATTTTTCCTGTAAAATTTTGATTTATCGATTACCATATTATTCGGTGGGGGGAGCGATATTATTATAATCAAGGAATTTGTACTTTACCTACAAATTCTTTGTAAGTATATAATATTAATTTGAAACATATTAAGTTTGAAAAGACTTTATTTAGTTATGTTTGCTATCCTGTATAATGTTTTTCAATTTCATTTTAAGTGATCCTTTGCTAATTTTTACTTTTTCTCTTAATAAATCTATTTTGTTAAACACCAAACACATACTTAGATGTTCTCTTACCATAATAGTTTTTTATCTGTGGTTGGACGAGTTTGTTCTCTCTAACTCTACGTGTATTTATATTCATCATTATAATAATATTCCAGATCTACCAAATAATCTACTTTTTTATCAATGGGTATAATTTTACAGATGGGAAATAACTTATCATACTCTTTGTTGCTGATCTTTAACATTTTTACTGACCAGTAGCTTTATCAGTCTTCATCTCTTAATTATGTAATAAAGGTTCTCCCGTACACAAGGAGTCCTTAGCTTATCAGCGAATCGGCAATTGCAAAATACAAAATTCTTAACGTCTGTTTGTTCAATACATTTTTTACGTGGTACTTAGCACAGATCATAGCCTATTACAAATGTTATTTACGCGTAATCTCAAGTTAAAGTTCTTCTCTATTGTTAAATCCAAAATATTTAAAATCTACTATATAATAATATATAGGTAATCTATATTTAACTCTAAATTACTCCAATTTTGCACAGTTACAATTACATTTATTTCTATGCAAACATTCGTATGTATGTCCTATCACTGTGAGATATTCATCATTTACTTACAGATTTAGCAGTTCGATTATATGGCGAGTGTATATGCATACATTTAGTTTTTGAAAGATTTAATATAATTCCATTGTCGTGTGCCCATTTGCTAATATTTTCAAAGTCACCTTGCATACAGTTTTGTGCCTCAGCTATATCTTTGGAGGCATAGGTAAACAAGACACAAATATCGTCAGCGTAAGTACACGGCTGCCCCATTTTTATCTTAAGTGACTTACTAGGTTTTAAAGTCACTAGGGAGTGAATGGTGCACTTCCCAAGTAACAATTTAGGTTTTAGAAAGGTTTTGAAAAGGTTCTAGAACCTTTGTATGGAAATCTGTTCGTAAGTCTTAATAGACTTAATAACGTTATATTAAGCTTATATTAACCTCCTGAGTGCAAAAAGGGCCCAAGTTTTAGAACCTTTCTGAGAGCTACAGCAAAACCTATAGCTCAAATTCAAAACCTTTCAAACTACTTACACAGAACCCAAATATAACCTTCACAACCTTAATTTAACGTTAATATGACCTAACAAGGCAGCTTTTAAGTTCTAAATTAGTCATGGATGTAACTCAATGACAACTTAAAACCTTTTTGATGGACATGAATTAATGCCTTTCCAGGACTCAGGTTTTAAAATGTTTCTGTGTAAGATTTATTTTACACAGAAACACCAATCGTGGATTTAAATACTTATTTATAATGGCGCCATTCCCTGTCATTATACCAAGTTTCAAAATGGCTAGATGTAAGTGTTATTTTATTCATAAAAAATAATAAGTTGCTTGCTGAAGTCAGGAAAAATCAAAAAAATAGTGCGACTGGCACTTTATCGTGAAACTTTAGGATAATAGTGCTGTATACGAGACGGGCCTTTCGTAAGTAAAAAATTTAGAAGATATTTTAATGAAATAAAAATTATAAAATTAGGTGGTTGGTAGTAAGTTGCATTAGAAATAAAACTTCTATTCATATTAAAATCATATATTTTAAATCACATAGCACACGTTACTTAATTTTGCCATGATGACTTAAAATATTGCTTTTTGTTTAGATTTTTTTTCATTTCAGTAAAAAAATATGGCTGGCGTTAGGAAATTACTAGAAAGCATTAAAATTAACCTTTTCAGAACTGTAACAGCTAAAAGCTCTTAATGTTTGCCAAAATAAGAGCTACAGATCATCTCGCGGAGCTACTTAAGGTGTAAAGATGGCTCACTGACCTTGTGCATATGGGCGGAGCTAAGCGTCCTACTCCCGATGCTTGCAGTGGCGCGCTACACTAAAACGATGATCAAAGAATATGCAGAGGCGCAGACATGCCGCACGTAGGTCGCCATTTTTGCCTACGATTCCAGAAGGGAATGGCGAATGCAAGACTGATATATTTTGTACTAGCTGTTACCCGCGACTTCGTCCGCGTGGAATTTAAGAAAAAAGTTATTGTTGAGTTCGCAGAGTTTACGATAACTTATTAATTCTGTATTCCGCGTAAAGAAATACCTATGCTAATTTTAATGAAATTCTTCTAATATTTCTCCATTTAGTTCTTTTTGATCGTTTTTGCATTTTTAGTTTAATTATTATTTATTTTTAGTTTTTCGTATTAGCCTTTTTATATACAATATTTGGTGTACGATTTTCTTAAACAAAAACACTAAGTATATTATTATATTATTTATTCAATCAATTTCTATGGAGATTAAGGAATCTTCACGTATAGGATCCACTTATAAACATAACTATAGGTACTCCGTTTCTTTATTATGATTTGATTACATTTGGAAGTACCTAATTAAACGGAGTATAATACAACCTCCCTATTTGAATCGGATATTATTCAATATTTCATTTCATTGATTTTATTTTTTTTTCGTAGGAACCTATTTTATTTTTTTTTCTAAAATAAATGTACCTAGTCTAAGTAACTCCTTATTCACCTATCTGCTAGTGAAAGTCCCGTCTTAATCGGTCTAGCCGTTTCAGAGATTAGCGGGAACAAACAGACGACAGACGGACAGACAGACAAAAATTGTAAAAAAAAATATTTTGGTATATGTGCAATTTAACAGTCAGAAGTCGACTAGCAATCTCACAAAACTATGGCATAGCAATATTAGTACTTATGACCTTCTTCTATAAGAACGTTTGACAACACTACAAATTGGCAACATGATTGTTATTACAAATTTCAAAAAGTTTCGTAAGCGTTACGGTGGCCAAAGTGGCTAGCACTGTGCCTCGCATGGCGAACGTTCGGGTTCGAGTCTCACATCAAACATGAAATTTAAATATTTTTTAAGTATTACATGTGAAATTAGAATGCCGAGTTGCTAACCAATAATTATGTTAAATATTCCACAACTAAACGAAGATTCTTTTGTTTTACAATTATTTTCAATCTTAGCGTCGTTTTTAAAACATGAGGGTAGATTTCAAACAAAGTGTTAAGTTCACTCTGTTTCAAATCTATCCTAATTTTTTAACTACTTTACTAGTTCACATAAATTATTCCACTATTCGCGGCAAAAATATCTGTGCAAATATTGTAGCGTCTATGCGTCGACGTCTCATTAGCTGTATCGAGGCTAACGGAGGTCACACGAAATATTAAAAATCCTAAACAGGTAGGGTAATTTTGTGTCAGGGGACATAGTGGTCGTAACTTACCAAATTAGTATTTATATTATTGTAATATTGAGGTTAAGTTTCAATCCTCTTTTCATTGAGAAAATGAATAATTAAGCTGTAACCTCTTAAATGATATCAGAATTTTCATAATATCCATAATATTTAACCTAAAACCTTATAGTTCAGGCATAAGTATTCCGGCCTCAATTGATAAAGCTGCCTTATTTCGATTCGTCGTGAAATAGTGATCAACATATTCGCCACGGGATACAAGTAACCAGTTGGTCTCGGGGCATAGTGCCTGGTTAAGATTTCTCGCCGTGGGTTCGATCCCAGTCGGAGGATCTTCTTTGCGTCAATCAAGACATTTTGTTTTATTTTTATTTCGTTTTTTTGGTATACTTTGTTCTATATTTAATTGTTTTTTTTATGTACCTACTTTGCTTTATGTTTATGTTGTTTACTTTTATTTGTTTCCGTTATTTAGTAATTAAGGTGTGTTTTTTAACATTCAATACTATAATAATAACATAAGTAAGTGTAAAGGATTTCTTATGTATAAAAAATATTACAATGTTACCATATCAAAATTTATTTCATTTGTTATCATATTATAATAATAAATTACCTTTATTGTAATATCTATTTGTTCAAAGTAATTTACAAAAATAAATTACTAACACATAATAATAATTATATAAAACTTCAAAAAAAACTGGCCCAACTCGGATTTGAACTCACATCTATCCCGATCACATTAGCGAGTGCAGCCTCGTTACCGATCTAGCTAATGTTTACTTATGTTATGTTATCGAAATTTTGCATTACTATGAAAAAAATAATCAGACGGCGAGAAAAAAAACAAGTTACTGATATTGTCATCCTTGTCTAGCATTGACCACATCTTTAACTACTCGTAGCGATGCTACACGGCATGTTATTTTGTTAGCGTTGGAGCATCACTCACACGGATAAATATGCGCATTGTGTATAGACGCCGCAGCCCGTATAGCGCAGGCGATAATGGTCATTGCGGTGTAAGTGGACGTCTAGAGGTTGACTGTACCTACCGTGTATACATTCATATGCATTTAGTAAGAAGCGGTTGTTTTAATATTACAAACAGACACTCCAATTTTATTTATTCGTATAGATAGATAGATACTTATTAGTCCACTCAACGAATAACTATTAAGAGATAGAGATAAGAGGTGTAGAGTGCGTGAGCTGGGCCCTGAGCGATTTCTTCACAAAGTTGTTCAGAGTGCTTAGGGAGTGAACATAGGTACTAAAAGTCCCCGCGTCTAGGAGGTGAGCCGGAGTGGGGGGTATAAAAATTCCCACATTTGAGTTTTTCGCTAATATCTATAAAACGGTGCGTCGTCGTAGAGAAAAAGTATTTTTCTTGACTTGCTTTGCTTTGGCATTTTTATTTATTTACAAATTATCTTAAATTTACAAAATAAACAATATAAACAAAAACAGTATTTAGAAATGGCACCACTAATAAAGCGTCCACGCGGACAATAGAAATGGGCCCTCTGCAGCGAGCTAGTCTATAAACGCATACTGATACAATTCGTTCATAAATATTTGCACTAACACAGCCAAACGCGCGTAGTCGATCGATAGCCGGGCGGAGCAGCGAGCGACACAGCCACCCCGTCTCAGTGCTAACGCACGACTGCCGCCCGCGCCCGCGCAGAGCACCTCTGAAGCTCTATCTCAAAATGGGGCATTGTCTTTGCAACTGTTGATTGATTTAAAAACGCTCTTTCAAATATGTAGTACTTCTAACCATCAATTTTTCAGTGTAAAAATATTTCCAAACATCAAAGCCGTTTAGAAGTTATAAGGAAATATTAGCCAAAATAGCGTTTTGGTAAATATTTTTTTAAGGCAAAAGTATTAGCTTTATGAAAAAACCCTGTTTCAAAAATGCTGTACATGAATCTATAGCAAACATATATTTTTTACAGACCTTCTAACCAAACCGTTAATAAGTTATAAGCTTCATAAAGTGACCGTGTTACGGTACTAAACGAGAGTAAGGCCCTTAAAACTACAAGGCTGTTTTCGCAGCTTTAAGGTTATCACCAGGAGTAGTTCAAGACTTGCGAGTCGCGAAAACAACCTCTGCGCATAATTAGTTGCTTTTAAGTTTTGGTTGTAGGAGGACGTTCGTTCGACGGTTTGACAAGAGTGCTGAACAAACAGCTACAGGCTGCTCTTAAAGTAAATTTCTATTTTTTTCAATTATGTTTTAGGTAGGTACTTACTTACCTAATTTATTTATTAGGGGAGGCCGGGGCTGAAAGTTCCGATTTTCAAATAACATGAAAATTTATGATGAAAATGACAAGATTTCAATATTGATATTAGATTTTATTAAAAAGTCTTAATCGGTCTCTGTAATAGTACGTCATTTCTGCTAGTTTCTCTATATTTTTTTTGTACAGGCATATTTAAATTTGCAAAATTTCGGAAGGGAACATTCAACCCCACTTTTGGGCGAGTTGTTCCATGTATGGGGCAAATTGTGCCACTTAGATAATATTAATAAAGTACAAGGATAATGTATGGTTTCTCTGGTTAAATAAAACAATAAATAATTTCTATAGTTAGGTTCATTTATTTATTTGTTATGCAATCCTATAAACTTAAAAAAAACAACGAAAAAACATTACTAGCTACAACTAGATTCAAAATTTGTATTTGTTTACAAAAATTGAGATCTATTAGCTTATACCTAAATCTTACTACCTACATACTTAAGGATACAAAAAATCGTACTGGAAAGGATACTCAAGATAAACACTTTTTTATAACTAAAAAATATTGGCAATTCCATAAAAGAACTTAAAAAAGACAGCAAAATATAACTGGAAATCTTTAGATAAATGTTTCTTTGTTTAATTCAACTATAATAGAGATTTATCAAGTTGAAAACCTTATCACAAACATAACTGCACTTATTTTAACTACATAACACAACAGGTTGCCTTCATGCACACGTTTCATTAATAAATTTAATGATAAGTGAGATCAAAACATACAATTATAATTAAGGTGAATGGGTAGTAGTAGACCGCGAAATTCAAATTTTCTTACGTTTTTTGCAATTTTTAGGTCAGTGTCAGATTGTATCTTGATCAAAATATGATTCGCGACAATAACAGGTACATATTTAAGGAATTATAATCATTAGAATCATTAATATATCTTTCTAAGTTAGATTTCTACCACCAACCACCAATCTCTTATGGAAAAGTGTTAGTGGTAGAAATCTAACTTAGAAAGATGTATTATTGATTCTAATGATTATACTTATCTAAATATGTACCTGCTATTGTCGCGAATCATATTTTGATCAAGATGCAACCTGACACTGACCTGCAAATTGCAAAAAACGTAAGAAAATTTGAATTTCGCGGTCTCAACTACCCATTCACCTTAAATACCAAAATGAAACTGCTAACGTTAATACCTATTATTTATATTCGTAAGAAATTTTTACGCACTTTACGTTTAAAACTTCCACTCCATTTTTTTGATAACACCCTGTGTCGGTTCATCTTGCAATACAACGGAATGCTTTGAAGTCGCGGACACAACTAACATTATTTGAGGAAGCCTCTAAAGCTTTAAAATATTCTTGTAGGACTTTAAGCATGCCTTCAGCTCATAAAAATAGCTTATTGGTTTAGGTTTTCACCACGCAGTTCTAATTTGTTTACTTAGACAACTATAACACTGCCTATAAGTTTTAAGTAGGTTTTAGAAATTACTTATAAGCAATTTCAACATTCCATAACTTTATGGTTATATCAAAGTTAAAAATTAAACCTTTAGATCTCACTTTAGCATAATGCTAGCCTTTCCAGAACTTAATCAAGAGTCTACGACAACTATAGGTTCCTAGGACTATATGCTCTTGAAACACAAGTCAAAATAACGTTAATTTAAACTCTTGTCAGCGGCTCCAAGGTTGTAATAATAAACAATTAGTTTTAGGACTTATTTTAAATCATTCTCAAGTACTTAATATGACTAGATAGCAAAGCATTAACCTTTTTACGACCCTTAGAAAACCTAAAGGCATTTTCTACAACCTAGGCCCGAATGAAATGTTACTTGGGTTACTAGGTATCGATTCTTAAATATATCTGCTTTTATGCAAGTTTAAAACGCTGGTTTTTTTTTGTATTTGAAAGAGACCTTATAGGTTAGCAAGATTATGCAATAAAACGGTTTTTGTAAAAAGTGTCCCTTACTAGGTTTTGAAATGGGACAGCCGTACAGACGCCAGCACATCAAACTACCCGAAATTGTCAAATTTTCCCAATCAACTTTGAACCTTATACTTTGGCGATAAAGTTGAAAATCTATTAAATAAATTTGACAGATTGAAAGTAGCTTGATGTGCTGGCGTCTGTACATAAACACCTCACATTTACGTACGACATTTGACACACTATTCACATACATTATAATATCCTACAGCTTATTTTTCTATTAGTGAGGTAGTTTCTAAACCAATTAGGTAATTCGCTCCCCCCACCGAATAATATGGTAATCGACAAATCAAAATTTTACAGGAAAAATAAAAAACTGTTTTATGCGTATATCTCGGCACTGGTAGATCGTAAGGTAGACATTTAAACGTCAAAACAAAGCTAATTTTTTTACAATCTAATTTATATTATGATTTTTTTGTAATACTTTTATAAAATAAAGTTATTCACAAAAATAATGTTACTGAAATTAAATGGCAAAAGTATAGTATGCAACGCATCATTACCATATTATTCGCGTGTAAACGCAACAATATCGTAGTCAATATTAATGCATTATAGTATTATTCGTTGTAATACAGTGTCAAAAAACCTAACGGCAATATGATATTACGATATTATTCGTGTGAAATCCAAGCGATAGTGTATAATGTAATATTACATTACAGTAATATTCGTCGATGTGTGGTGTCAAAAGATTAACAGTAATATAATGTTGCAAATACATGTTTTATTAAATAATCCAGTACTTATTATTTGATTTTGCAGAAAAATAACAATAATAGAGGAAGTTGATATTAATACTGGATAATTTATAATAGCGTTTTATTAAAATTTATGAAATAAAACAAAGGTTTTATTATTTATCATAATCAGTCCTTTTATTTATTAACTAGCTGTGCCCGCGACTTCGTCAGCG
The DNA here is from genome assembly GCA_963855955.1 of Luperina nickerlii. NCBI lineage: Eukaryota > Metazoa > Arthropoda > Insecta > Lepidoptera > Noctuidae > Luperina > Luperina nickerlii. The sequence continues at coordinate 13,307,643 of OY979669.1, forward strand.
TGGAATAGTGACTTTTCGGGCAGCATATATTTTGAATTACATATACCGTCGTTTGGGTAGCTAAAAATTTACTTTACAGTAATGCTTCTCTGTATACGATATTTGACGTATGGCCATCGGGGATGAAAGCATACAGGCTCCTAGGATTGCTAACCCGTGACAGAGCCACATACAACTGAGCGTGCGAGAAACAGCTGATAATTAGGTCTACACCTACAACTTTCAGCGTCTGACCTTGGGCTTTATTAATTGTCATCGCAAAACATAGACTGACTGGAAACTGGACTCGTTTAAAACTAAATGGAAAATTGTTTGGAATGAGAGGAATCCGAGGAATGAAAACACTTTTACCTTTTCCACACCGTGTTAAAATCTCTGCTTCTATCAGATTTCTTTGTAAATTGGTCACTTTTAACCTGGTGCCATTGCTAAGTTTTGGGGGGCTTAAATTTCTAAGAAGCATTATCGGTACGCCTACTTTTAATTTTAATTTATGTGCTGGTAGTCCAGGAGCATTGAGGGATTCTAAAAATTCTACTGGGTAGCTTGTAGATTTTCCTTCTTCCATGACTCTGTTAATGGAGATATACTCAACATAATCCCCCGGAACATAGCTCAAAATTTCAGCGTTTATTGTTGCTGCTTGGTCGTTTCGTGGCGTCAAAATAGCTCTTTCGCAAAGCCAGAAATTTTCGCAAGTTGGTATTTGCGTTGCGTTTCCATACACAGATGATATGAGGTCTCGCATTGATGAAACTATGTTGCATAGGTTTTCATTAAGAACAACTTTTCCTTGTTCCTGCGGTAACACACCGTTACCAATGTCAAGTAGCAAATCTGAAAATTCTTGAGCATTTTCGTTGCCTCTAATTTGCGCACGCATATTTAATGTCAAATGCAAAGGTATAATGTAATGCCACAGTCGAGAACTCTTTAGGCAGGCTCTAACTTCAACAGCCCTTGTTCCACGTGGTATTACAGGGAGAGTCTGACGAAAATCGCCACAAAAAGCATAGTAATGCCATCCATGGGTTGATCATTTTGGTTGACATCACGCAACGTTCTGTCTACTGCTTCTACTGCTTTTCGATTGGCCATTGTGGACTCATCCCATATAATAAGGCTACAATCACGAAGAACCTTAGCTTTATCGCTGTTTCTTGAAATATTACAAACAGGGCTTTCTGTGCGGTCTAAATCGATCGGAATTTTGAACATTGTATGAGCAGTTTTCCCACCTGGCAACAATGTGGCTGCTATGCCTGATGAAGCGACAGCAAGCGCGATTTTACCTTGGCTTCGTACCTTCGCCAAAATAACTTTCGTAAGAAATGTTTTACCCGTTCCACCGGGTACATCTACAAATAGCATTTCTTCCAAAGTACTATCAACGCTCACCAGATCAAATATCAAACGCTGTTCATCAGTTAGCCTCGAGAGTGCGCGTCCATGTACGTACTCTGATAGTATACCTTAAAAATGTCCGCCGTGATTCTTTAAATTGACATAACTTTTTTATTTATGAACCGATTGACATGAAATAAACACTAAATGTTAAGTGAAGCTTACTACAATATATTAGTGAAAACGGCATCTAAATCGAATAAGCCGTTTCTATTATATTGTAAACAAAAATAATACACAAATATAATTGTTTTATACTTTACGTGGAAAAAGGCATGCATTTCTTACGCGAATATAATGGTAATCGTCGCTTACCGAAAAAGTTAACGATTGCATGATCTGTAATAACATGTTATGGTATTATTCGTGCAAAAAGTGTGTTTAGATTTTAAGGGAATAATGTTGTTATGTTCATTACGGTACCATTGAAATTATTGTACTTTTATAAATATACATAGAAAAAATACAAAAAAAATTACAAGATTGTAATTAATGCTTTAGACACCGAATATGCAATAAAACGAAAACTGTCGTAGTACCACATTACCATGTTATTCGGTGGGGGGAGCGAATTGTGGGACCGCGTATTCCGCATTCGTTCATTGCCTGTAAGAAGATCTCATGGTCCAAAGTGTCAAACGCTTTTTTATAGTCAATAATTTGTTTTGCTATAATTTGTTTGCCAGAATCTAAACAGTCATTAATATAATCAGAAAATTCTAACAAGGCAGAGACAGTGTTGCGCCCTCTCCGGAAACCGTGCTGAGTGTCACACAATAGGTATGTTGTTGTTCTAAGAATGCGCTAATCTGTCCCACAATATTTTTTTCGGTTATGTTATAGATAGATAGATAAACCATTTATTTGGCGCACACAAGAAGACAGCATAACACACAAAAGTACAATATTTGATGATTATGTGATTACGATTCTGTAAATACATGTTTGTTACGGCCGCGAATCATATTTTGATCAACGTACAACTTAATACTGAATTAATTAAAATTGAATTTCGCGGGCTACCTTAGCGCTTCCCCCTTAAACACTTCTATGGTACAGGTCAGTGTCCTAAACACAGGTAGTGTACTAAGCATTATCTTGTGTTTATAATATTTTTATAGAGGCTGTTTAGCGGTTTTGCCAGTACTTTTATTTACACCTGCGCGCCCATCGCTAGCGCGACGCGCGGAATAACAAGACCAGCGTGCCATTTTCCACAAAAATATACCTTTATAAGGTATATTTTTGTGGAAAATGGCACGACCACACATTTCTGTTCAGGCTATCTGCATATAGTGGACCCGAAGTATTATTTTAATCAAACCGATTTTAAGAGCACCAGCTGCCAAAAAAATGTGACCCACATCCCGTTAAAAACACTAAAGGATCCTTCAAAGAGGCGCGACACGCGATAAAATAGCGCGCGACACAAAAGCACCGCAAGTCGCGCAACGAACGATGCCTTTGTATCGGGCGCGATTATATCGCGTGTCGCGCCTGTTTGTAGGAGCCTTAATTCCATTTAAAAGCAAAATAAGTAAACAAGTAAATAAAAACAACCACAGTACCTAATTTAAAGCACAAAAGCGGGAAGACCTTTATAACAGCAACGGTTATATGGATTTATCCCTCAATTTTGTTTGGTCTCCCACTTTTTACTGCGTCGTAAAGAAGTTATAAAAATAAACCTGTATTAAATGGCATAGAAATCCTGCAGCTGTGAACCAATGAAGAATATAAAAAGAAACTGCTGACAACTTCGTTTTTGTTCTAAAGTCATGGACATGACTTGAAATTGGAACATGTTAGGACTTACCTACCTAGGTAGGTACACTAAGGGCTGATTTTTCCAACGCCAGATAATTTTATCCGAGGAATAATTTTGAAATTTGACAGTTCATCTATACAAAAGCTGTCAGACGTCAATTTTATTCTACGAATAAAAATTATCTGTCCATTAAAAAGGCGGCTGAGATTAGGTACCTATGTCATGCTCACTCAAATGTCTCGCTGGGGGTGGCGTGTGTGTTCGATCGATAATTTCCTTTCAAAATGGTGGAGCTGAATGGTGCTGATCCATACGTCATGTTCGTGAACGGGGCGCCTTCAGTAGGGACGGGTCGTCTAGCCGCCATCACCATCATTTTTGAAAAAAAAACCGAGGTTTTTTCAATTTTATGATTTAAAAGTGTGTCCGTGGAGTTTGAAGTCCGTTCTTCTGAACGGGCATGAAACTCCAAAGCGTAATGTACCTATGGAGAACCATAATACCTATTTTCACAATTCAAAGTTCACAGGAACTTTTAAGGATTTTTTTTTTACTTTTACTTCACCAATTACACAATTGGTGTATTTGAAATAAATGCTTTGAGTTTCAGTTTTCAATCACGACAACGGGTGCAGAAAAGTTAAATTATAACACAGTTTTTAAGAAATCAGCAAAAATATTTAGAGACAATGTTAGATAAAAGCGATCGCCAAAAGTACCTTATCTTATTATTATAGGATACTTATCTAAATAATTAGAACTCTGAACTTTATTCTGTTGTTAAAAAAAAACATTAAAAATATAACATGACTTTTGCCATTTAAATATATATAAAAAAAAATTATTACTTTGCTAGCACAAAAGCTTGATCTGCCGGTCGATTCTGTAAAAATCTCACCGTGAAAACTTAGGTGATGTGAGTTTGTTTTTGCTAGGGATTGACACTACTGACAGCTCACTCCACGCTCACTTCACCTAAGTTTTCACGGTGAGATGGTTACAGAATCGCACTGCTGTCTCGGGATCAAACCGATCGAATATACTTTTTCTTGATTTTCATGTTTTTATTATTCCATGTCCTCTACATGACAATACTGAGTGAGTAACAAGACACCCTGACTGAAAACACTATTTTAGTACATTTTAGTGTTTTATAACACGCGGTTTTAAACCTAATGCCAAGACCACGCCACCGCGAGGGTTCACTTTAGCGCTAAAGTAATGCCAGTGACCCCCTCTTGTAGGGTTCATGTACATATGAGCTCAGTTGAAAATGTGAGGTTGGCAAATGTTTTCTCACTAAGGAAAATTGACGTACGTTTATGTCAATTTATAGCAAGTAATTTTTTAACCGTCAATGTCACAAATGGAGGTAGAGTGGAATGTAGGAAATGACTAACAATAATATACATCCGTAGGTGATGTGAGTTTGTTTTTGCTAGAAATTGACACTATTGACGGCTCACTCACTCCACGCTCACTTCACCTAAGTTTTCACGGTGAGATGGTTACAAAATTGCACTGCATGCTATTGTTTTGCGAATTTGATCTTTATTAGCGACTAGAGTTGTCTTACTGACAGGTATTAGGAACGCATTCTCTCGACGGCCGGACCAGACGGGTTTTGACTCGAACTTGTCAAAATGTAAACCCGTCTCACTCATGATCATAACATTTTATCAACCCTACATGATCAGTTCCTATAAGTACCTCCTAGGTATAATACCTATAAACTAAGCTGACCCCAATCACTAAGCTCTCTCCGATATGAGTAGGTATAGAAGTAGGTAGGTAGGTAGGTGTATCTACTTATTGTGGGAAACGAATGTACTCTATCAGTAGTACACTCAGTGTATGAAAACCTTCTCCATACAAACAATGGTACCTAATAGACGATGCAAATGCGGCGAATCAACTACGTAACACAGCGGGTGTAAAAAACCCATATCAAACCTAGGAGTCACTTGGTGTTCAAGTGTTCAAGTTATTATGATATTTTTTGTACTGGACCATACCTACCTGGGAAACTTGTGGTTACGGAGATTATTCCAACTTTTTTTTGTTTTTAATAAATACCAGTTTGAAATGTTATAACTTAACTTTAAATACTCCCATGATTCCTGTACCGTTGTATACACCCATCATCACAATGTTGTGCGTGCGTTAAATTACGCACTCCCGTTAACAGCGAATTTTCAAGAATTTTTGAATTTTTAAAGTCGTTTATCAGCGATTATTCTTGCAGAAAGTTACTTAGTTTGATCAACATAATGCGTAGATGACGGCTTCCTGAAGGGTTTATTTACACCATGTAGGTACACGTTCAAAGTGATAAAGAAATGCAGTTTCATTATTTTCCAATAATGAGATTTCATAGGACGACAATCTAAAAGCTAAGCTTATTGGCACATGAGGAACACGCACACGCAGGCAACCGTATACATAGTTAGGTATGTTTAAAAACACGAAGCAAACAACACACTTTCCGACTTCGACATTCTTTCCCCAATCATTAAATATTTCCTGGAACCAGTGACATACACGTCGAAGTGTCTTGCCCACGGAAAATGCGTAAAACACTATCAGTAGCAATGGGTTTCATTTCGACAGTTCAACAACATTAATTACGTTATTCACACTTTTGAGCAGACACATTTTTTGAACATATGAAGGAACTATCTGCGCCACGCGGTTTCACTCGCGTAAATGTCGATCCCGTGGGAATATATGGTTAAAAAGTAGCCTATATGTTAATCCAGGGTTACCGCTGGCCCGGAACATAAAGGGCTAAGGAAGGAACACGGGTGGGTTTTAGTCAGTAAGAGTCTGACACTCCCTTTCGCTCCAAGCAGAGCGGGATTTGATGATTTCCCATCCTGAAAAAAAAGGGTGTCAGCTACCTCCATACAAAATTTTATCAAAATTGGTCCAGCCGTTTGAGCGTAAAGAAGTAACAAACAAATAAACACACACACACACTCACAAACTTTCGCCTTTATAATATTAGTGTGATGGATTAGCAATATCCTTCAAAATAATTCAGATTAAGATTGATTGTGTGTTACCCAATCAGGGTGCGGGACTAAAACAAAATCGTAAATTTGTTTTTTCACGAAATTGTACCTATGAGCCTATGAGCTTCCACATGATATTTCCTGCTGCTACATGATATTTCCAAACGTTTTGTGGAACAGAAACATAAAAATAATAAAATTGTCTCGAAAAACCACCGCGAAGTTACTTATAATTTTCTCGCATTTCTGACTCATTCTGACTCATGTAGGAAAAGTTTTGATATGATTTGATTTTACTCGTACATCGATTAAATAAAGTGGTAAATTATTGAATCCCTATGCGATATGATTTTGTTTTAATTTTTATCTGTCTATTAGATAGATATTTATTTTGCGTTCTCTTTTCTAGCGATGTGGTGGCGAAAAGCAGTAACTTTGACAAGTCTTCGAGTTCGGTTACGTGGAAATGAAGAGAATACTGCGTACCGGAAGATGTAGCGTTGGAAGGCCTCCTAAAAGGTGTACCGATGACCTAGTGAAGGCAGCAGGAATCCGCTGGATGCGAGGAGCACAAAACCGATTGAAATGGCGGCGCTTGGGGAGGCCTGTGTCCAGCAGTGGACGTCTTTCGACTGAAATGATGAATTTATGATAGCTAAGGATGGTGGAGCAAATATTCCTTTTTAGTCAAAGACGTGTGTCGTATAATTTTGAATGTGCAAAATAATTTGTTTCTATTTTGACGGTCAAAGGTGCCTTTTATGTGTCTATTTGAAATAAATGCTTTGACTTTTTTGTAACTTTATAGGATAGTGTATTTTGAATTACAAAATCGTTCCAATTTACGTTACGTTTACTAAGCGCGTTCGTGCCAGTGTCTCTGAACTTAATTCAGAGACCCTGGCACGAACGCGCTGAGTATACAAAGAAATTATGGTTTATTGATCTAGGGTACCATAATTTCTTCGTATAGCTTTAATCTAACATAAGTGACTACTAATAATCAAAAAGATTTTTGTTGCAACAATAATAGAAAAGGCAATGCCGTATACGGTGGCCATGGTGGGATTTGACCTACCTATCTGTTGTCGATTTGCTCTGCATTTGCGGTTCAATTCGTAGCCTACCTAATACACCTACATTCCGAGAGCTTAAACTCCAAATAGGTACCAGAATACTTAAAGGCTCCTTCAAACAGGCGCGACACGACACGCGACAAAAAGGCACCGCAAGTCGCGAAACGAGCAGTGCCTTTGTGTCGCGCGCGATTATATCGCGTGTCGCGCCTGTTTGTAGGAGCCTTTATGCTAAAAATATTTACGATGGAGAACACTAAAATTGTATGACGTAAAACCACAAACGTGGTAAGCATCAGAAGATTTATAAAATATTTGGAAAACCTACTGTTTTGAATCTAAAAAAAAAACTGCTTACCTACTTACAAACAGGACTTTAAATAGCATAGTAGCACAAATCTAAATACCTACTTTAGCTCAGGCCGCATCCTACAAAAGCGATAGTCGCGCGAGTACGCGATTATCGCGCTCATAAAGCCGCGTCTGTTCAGATGTGAGTAATGTGTACCTAATAATATACCTAATGTATCGTGTAATGGTATAAATGCGAATATGTAGCTTGGACGGCATATAAACTCAACGCGAATCCAGCGTGTGTTACATTGCGAGAGCCTTTCTGTTCACGCTAAAAACCAGCCGATGGATCAGCGCGAGCGTTACATTATAGATAGTGCGTTACGCAATTACCCCGCTGCTTATTAAGATGGCTATAGATACATTTTGTTCTTATTATATTAATTTAATCCTTAAGCATTTTGATCATGTAGTAAGATGCATAGTAATGAAATGCGTAGTCAATGATTGGGTAAGTACATAAACTTAGAAGCTACGTGTCCTGCGTGTGTGTGGGCCGACACAATGAACCATGTAGCATGCATACAATAATGTATCAAATCGGTAATTTAATTAAATATTCCATAAGTTACAGATATTGCACCTTTAAAAAATATTTATCGTTTTGATAACTATCATGCACCATTAATCATTTCAATAGTTATTAATCATTTTAAACGATTATCATAGCATGAATACTGTAATTTTTAACTTACTGAATTTGTCTTTCTATTCGCATTATGGTATAAAACTTTGATATAATATAATAGGGATGTTGCCTGGGTAAAAATAAATCGATTCGATTTAGTCCCTCAGTAAGATTATTAAAAAATATTGAACACGTATTTTTTGTTTTATCAATTAGATAAAAAATTACAAAGATATATCACATCAAAGTTCAGGAGTGGGGGGCTTTGACGTAATAACGTGCTAAAATTTGTAGCACGGCGTGACGTCATACGAAATTTCCAAGCGCTGTATCTTCGTAATTTTTTGTTTGCCAGACAAAAGAAAAAATACGTATACAATATTTTTTTGTAATCTAACTGATGGACTAAATATATTTTCTTAGTCAACTACCCTATTGTGTAACTCTAAGCAATGATGATTTTCTAATGATTTATTACAAAAAAGGATTATTGCTTCTTCTTAATTTAATATAGTTAGGTCTAGACTCTAGATGGTTGAATAAAACGGTGAAATAAAAAAAAATGTTTTTTACTTATCGTTCATAAAAATTATACTAAATCACAGTAACACTCGTTATAGATACTTATTCTACGTGTACACCTTAACGATATGGTAATAGGTACAGTTGTGCATGAGTACCTATCGTTCGACATCGTCATGTTGTTGGGCTGGGTTCACTTAACCGCGGAAGCCTTGTTGTTGGAAGCCTTGTTGTTGGAAGCTCTGTGGTTGGTAGACTTGTTCTTGGGGCTGCTGAGGCTGCGATGCAATGTACTGAAGAGCGCGGACGATAGCCTCTGGGATTGGGGGAGGAGTGGGGAGATGAGCGCCCTGGGGCTGGAATCCTGTAAGCAAATAAAATTGTTTATTAATAAATCGTTGTTACAATAAAGGCGAATGTTTCAAGGACCAGTTTGTCCATTCATTTGAGTGAAACGATGAATGAATCGTTTCTGCTAGTCAGTCATACCAAAATATAGAATGAAATTGTAACTAAGTTTATCGTGTAAATTAACACTTTTACTTTATTGCCCATAGGTAACACTTGTTTTGGATGCTGCAAACTGCGTTACACGCGTTTTACCGTAACTGATTCTACTAAGTTGCAGAGTTCATAAGACGATGTAATTTAATATTTGTATCTGAATGTATGGTCAAATAAGCTGATGTTAATTACATCTGCATTCTTGTTTAAACGTGTGCGTATCTCTATTTACAACATTATTACTTCATTATTACTTTAAAAGGCCATTAAATATTCCAGCTGTGAACACTGAGATTGAAATAAACTATTTAACCTGTAGTTTCGGTCAAAGGGTTTTTAAATAATTTGATGATTTTATAGAGGTATGAGGAACAGGGTGTAAAGTTCACTCATACTCTATAGAAAAGGGAGGATCCTCCGACCAGACGGGTGTTGTGTCTGGCGGGCTACTGCCCGTTGATTCATGTCGGGCCGTTGTATCTATGCTAGTTGCGCGGTAAACTCTGCTTGCGCGATGCAGGATTTGCGTGACGTCAGTATGACGCGTTGTTTTGCATGTGGCGTTGTAGATACCGCTACAATTTCAAGATGGTATCGTCAAGTGTGCCAAAAATCTTTTCTCTGAAAAGCAATATAGTGAAAAGTTCTGTATCCCCAAATATGTATTGAATTACAGCTGGGTATGGACTACCTACGGATTAACTACTAAATCTACAATAAAACAACACCATATATAGAAAAGATAAAACACTTGGTTAGAGTTTCCAATTAAAGTGAATACTTTAAAAGGAAATAGAGTTGTAAAATAGCTTTTGAAAAGTGCTTTTAAAAAGCTTTGTGACATTTGAAATGTTTATATTTTGTCTCTAATTGCAAGAGATTCTAGGCTTAGTAAACTAAGATGAATTCTTTGATAACTGTTAAAACTTTTGGAATACGTGTGCGAAATAAATCAGATATCTAAAGAAGTATTTTTCATAGAAGCTTCTTCAAAAACTACCGAAATAAGAACAAGATTCTTTCTTCAATTAGTGATCTCGTAAATAAAAATATCTAATACCGTTCTCATCAGCGGTGTAGGTGAGAGAGATAGGGATGCCCTCAGGTGAGGTGTAGGCGAAGCTGCCCTGGGCAACTTCGGCCTCGGCGTCCTTGTTTCCAGCATTCTTCAGGTATCCCTGCTCCTGGGCGGCGATGCCATTGCCGGTCTCGTAGCTAAAACGAAAAAAAATAATTGAATACTTACATCTTAAGACTCAAGTTACCGCCTTTCATCAATCTCATACGGATTAGGTATGAGGAAAAACAAACGACGATCGATGTCAATGTCTTTAGCTGATAATGCTGACATTCGAAATTATAATAGTCTTTCGCCCCTACTGATAAACGTATTATATCAGATGAATAGTTACACACCGATTTCTCTCTTTCGGTCGTCAGTAATTTGGCATTCAAAAGAAGAAGACAAAGTGTTGTGTTACTGTACAGACGCTATACAATGTTTATTAGTAAGAGGGTTTGTTTATTACCTTGCAAATCAATATGTAAGTAAGCGTGACATAACAACTTCTGCAATAGGTACTGATTACCTACTTAGTATTTACCTAAGCTTTATTGTTCATGTTGCAGAATGTATACATTAAGAAATCCTGGTAGTGGCAACGCTAATCATCACGAAATAAAGTAAAAGTCCTCCAGACCGTATTTCGGCCACGGCGTCCAATCTCAACGGAGACTAGCCTTCGAGCTTCTGTGCGGGGTATATTGTAGCGTACAAGTGTGCACAGACATAGGTGCACTTTCCCTCTTCCCTCACTCTCATAGTCCGACGGGACGGATCCGACACAACCGGAGAGAGATCAGGCGCAGGACCAACGGCTTAACGTGTTTTCCGAGGCACGGGGGTATCACACCGCCAACTTCCAAATTCTTCCAAATTCTGGGCTGTTAAGTACTAAGAAATTCTTAATGGAAAAACTTAATCACACCTGACCCGGGAATCGAACCCAGGACCCCACGCTCAGCAGTCACGCTTGCGACCACGAGACCTACGGGGGAGTTCATCACCTAAATACATACATAGTTTACAATGTAAGTACCTACACTGTTAACTATGTATTTAGGTGATGAAAAATAGTAAATGCAAGCTCAAAAAAAGATGACCACACAAGTTCCTTGAAATATTTCAAGGAACTTGTGTGGTCATCTTTTTTTAAGCGTCCCATAATAGGATAAGATTAGCATATGCTAATCTTATCCTATTATGGGACGCTTTATAGTTTTTCTTTATAGTGAACTTTAAGGAGTTCATAAATCACTTTAGGTTATAACTAACAAGAATCAGCCAGTGCTCAAGGCGCTGCCACACGCTCGAAAAGATCAACTCTAATGTTGTGTCACCAAAACGTTTTCAGGTCATGCAATCATGATGTATTGTCAATCTATTGCTCTTGGGAATCTTTTGTTAGCATACCACGTATTTTGTGATTTTCGTTACAACATATTTTTTTTGGCTTTTGTTGCATATCGACTTGAATCTGACATTTGCGAAAACTTGATGACGAATTTAATTATTAAGTATGTCATTTGAAAGTTTTTGAATTAATTCTGCATTGACAAATATTAAATTTCTTAATAACGACACATTATTTGATTTTTTATCATGTGTGGACATCAAAACAATATTTTGCATTATAAAACCCATTAAGGATGAAATTAAATTTTATAGATGGTGCCCTGACATATTAAGTTACAATTTATTTTTTATTGAATATAATAAAGTCTTACAAGAGCATGCATCAGGCGAATCAGAAAATATCAATGTATTCATGCACTGCTTTATCACCTGAGCCAGTTTGTTGCATAATCAGGGCTTGGCTGCGAACGCACAAATGCCTCCCATAAATTAAGCATTTAACACACTCGACACTGAAGGAATCCATGATCTCCTATTTCACAATCCTTTGACTGATATGAATGCATATTTTAGGGCTCATTAGTATCGAAACTTCACAAAATTACCTACTTTAAACCATCGATTTATGGGAAACATTAATGAAATGGCCATGATTAACCTTTCGAATTGCATAATTTTCTTTTGTTTCACGTGAGATCATTTAATTTCACAACAACGAAGTTTGACTGCATGAGCTCATAACCGATGTTCGTCGTTAATAATTGGTGCCTTGTAAATAAAATTTCGCTTAATTTACCTGTATTGGTAGGATCCATCAGGGTTGATCTCTTGTTGTTGACTGATGATGGGAATGACTTGTCCTTGGTACTGCTGCTGCTGCTGCTGGTACTGAGGTTGGAACTGGGGGGCGGCGCACGCGGCGGCCACGATGACGGACAGAACGATGAACTGCGGGAAAAATGTAACAATGTTATCTTTGTTGATTAGCACATTTCGCCACGAAATTACAGTAGTCAGGATAATGATGAGCTTTAACTATAGGTTGAACTAATGCATAGTTACAGATTTTAATGTAACAAAATCAGTTTCGATCTGCTTACATTATCTACACTTTTACTTAAGAACCCATTGCACGATATTTCCCTGAGATGTCAGAGATGAATTGTATTTATAATAGTTTTGCAAGTTTTATATGACAGTGACCTCGGTTACAAAATGTATCCCAAAGACCGCTTGTTACAACAGAATAGGTCATTTACATTTTTATGTTCGAATATGGAACACAATTTTTGATGAGTTTCGTAACGTTTCTTTAGCCTTGATGCTAAGCTTGTGACGAATCTTAATCACAAATTAAAAATGATAGATGACCGTTACAAACGGTATAAATTTTATTCGATAGATTTCTCATTTTGTGATCGAATAACTAATTTCGGTAAACTTTACATTTGGCGAAGAATGGTTTTAGAATAGCTTATCACAGGAGAAATCTTAGGTACGTATGATGAAGATGCAGCTTATAAATTATTTTGCATTGAAAAATAGGAAAACGTGCTCAAAAAATATAACGAGCAATTTTTTTGCTTAAGTACCTCAATGACATCAAAGTAAAATAAGGGAATGAAAAAGCAAATCCTAACTAGAATTTAAAATTGCTTCCTGAAGATAACAGTTGCATTTATGAATTTTCATCAACCGTTAATTAATTTAGATTATCATAATTTTATTCCTATTAGACAAGACAAGAAATTAATTACGGCATGCATTTTGTAGCTACACTGTTTTGGTATAAAAACAAAACTATTCTCATATTCGTCAAACATTAATTACGTGTGGGAAATGTGAATCAAGATAATTGCTTTATGTGTGTCAGGAATTATCATACTAACGAGTGTATCATATCACCGAGCATTGTTCAAGTGAAATGACAGAATCTTGCGCACAGTAGAAACATATCCATCAAACAATGGAATATTGTTGACAAATATGTAGATTAGTGAAATCTTCAACTGTTTATGGGACAATTTGATATTGTTAAACTGTGCATTTTGGAAGGAGCGAAAATATTTTTTAATAATTTAATTTTAACACTAATTAACACCGAGGTACCTATTTAAATAGAGCATTGATCTAATAGAAGTTTTTATCGTATATCACTTTTCCGAGAATTTAATTGATTCGATGACCCGTAACACAATATTTACACATAGGTCACTTACCGATCTCATTTTTAGGTTTTTATAAAATGTGGGTTGATGTGCAGGTGATGATCTGCGGTGGATTTGTGTGGCTGGAATGATTATTGAGATCGACAGCAGCGCTTTTATACGAATCGGCGTGAGCACACCTCGTGAAATTGCATTACGATAGCGCGGGCTAGCGCGGAGATTTCAAAGCGAGCGCAGCCGCCCGCCCTGACACAATGCGTCCTCTACGTCACATATCTTATTGTTTTATTAACATATCATCCTTGTAATGATATACATCACTACATGCCCATAACACCCAGTGTTTCCTTGTCACGCGCCTGCTACACCTGGATGGGTTCACACTATCAGTTTTATGACATCGATAAAATCTAAGTTAGCTAAGTTAAGTACTGTTAATTTTCTAATCTTATCTATTATTATCCTATTAAGGTAATCATCTTCTAAGATTCTGTACAACATAATAACTGTTGTCTGTAACAGAATCTTATATAAGTAAATAAGTTTGCGTCAAGAAGAAAATCAGATTTCTGTGGCGAACCCTCGATGTAGTTTATGGCAGGCTGTGGCTTCTAAATACTCATGTTATAGATTTATTTAATTTAAAGACAATAAACAAAAACGGAAGAAGAAATACTTCGAGGATACGAACAATGGGTAAGAAAATGGAATAATAAATTATGTGGAATAAAAATATTAAAAAAATAGACTATTTCCTCTTTCTAAGCGAAATGCAAATGACCACTGACCACTGACCACTGACCACTGACCACTGACCACTGTCTTCGAACATTTGCATTTCGCTTAGTCGAAACTATGTTTTAGATTTTAACATGACGGTAAAATTTTAATGTCAAATTAATAAAATAGCGCGAATCTTGAGTTCAGGAGGGTTGAAAGCACTGTCACATCTCTATCATATGGATAATAAGGGTCAATTTACATTGTGGTGGAAGATAATAAAAGGGAAGCACCAATTACGTACTTCCTACTTTAGCTAGTAAATAAATCGACGCCTTAAGAATGCTTGAGAATTCTTTGGAAGACGCGCTACCTGTCTTTTTTCTCATGTATAATTTGTTCATCACAAATGGAGATAAAGTTTAAAATACAAAACTTAAAAATTATAATTCGCTTCCCTTCTCTTCCGTCACAATGTAATTGACCCTAAGTTGTTCCTTAATTAAGTTAAAGATTGCACTGGATGGCATTAACGTAACAGTGACGTAAATGTCGTGAGTTCGAATCAAATGCGTTGCGCTATTGACCTAAATGCATATCATAATGGCAACAAGATACCTGATGGACCCTATTTCAGTACATATATGACCAGTAAAGGGGCAAGGAATTTGATGATAGTCTGAAATACCATAAATTAGGCCTAGGTGACTATTATTGTATAATACACAGTGAATGGAATTTCTTCAAACTTGTTCTAGACTTCGTATGTGCTCATTTATTGCGCAAACACCCTCTTATTTGTTAGCGTAGCTAGGTGCAAGTGATTTATTAATACGTATTTCATACTCACTTTCTCTACGCACCTACATACTTCCTAAGTTCTTAAGTGACTAACTGAATTTGGTATTTTCCTATTCTTTGTAAGAGCATTGGGTACTCTACAGAGTGCGTCAGATTTGTTTATGAATATTTCTTGAAAAAACTTATATTCACGCATCAAAGATAACTTAATTAGGTAATGGGACAGAAGGCAAGCTAAATCACAAGGTTGACAAGATATTGAACACTATTGGGCGAAATGCATTGTTTAAAACACACAATCCTTCGGGAATTATAATAAGTATTACAATCGCTGGGCACGTAACTTGGCAAGAGTCATTAGTCGTTTCTCTCCTTTTCAAAAATTTCTTCGAAACAGACATGTAGTAACCATAGAGGGCAATACAAGTGACCATTTTTTTGTTGGACTAAGAGCTGATTTTTCCATCGCCAGATAACTTTTATTCCGAGGAATAAAATTGAAGTTTGACAGTTTTTGTATGAAATAACTGTCAAAATTTCAAAATTAGTCCTCGAATAAAGATTGAAAAATCAGCCCTAAGTCACAGTAAAGATAATGAACAGTACCTACGGAAACTACGTACAAACGTTCGAAACGGCACACTCACACAGACGCGCGCATCAACGCTACCGGTAAGCGATAGTCGCGGTGCATTTAATCCTTGCGCCTCGGACCGTCCATCTTTTTAAAAATGCCTCGAACGTATTGTGTATATACGGCTGTTTGAACTTGGCTTCTTCAAAACCGGAGCTTTCGTTTTTTAAACTCCCTGCTGATCTTGAAAGGTAACAATGATTTTTTGTTATAATCGATATATAATAACGATATGGTCCATGTGATCCGACCACGATTGAATTTAAGAAATTCGTGAATATATTTGTAAAACAAAGATGGCGGCTGCTCACACGTTTATTTTTTTCGTCATGGGTGTCGTTTACATAGTTAAGTTGCAAAACCGTTAGTGAGGTCAAAATGTAAATCCAAGATGGCGGCTGTGAAATTTTTCAATTTATTTGTCATGGGTGTCGTTTTCATAGTTTTTGAGGGTGCTAAAGCTTATAGTGAGGTCAAAATGTAAATCCAAGATTCAAAAGATTGAAAGTTTGATTGAGATCGATTGATTGATTTTGAAGGTTGAGTGATTTGGTGCAACATTTCTCAATTTTTTTGTCATGGGTGTCGAAATAAATTACGAAGAATAAAGATTTTTTAAAAGTATTGTTTTCTTTAATTACTATTACATCCATTCTCAAGTTGAAACGGTATGGTGCAGGGTTACATAGGCATCGGTTGAGCGACTCGCATTTTGACTTCACTATCGGCTTATTGACATGGAGTTGCGGACACCAGCCCGTATTACCTATTAGCACCCTCGATAAAACTATGAAAATAATATTCACGATGAAAAATTTGAATTTTTTCGCAGCCGCCATCTTGGTTTACATTTTGACCAGAAGGAGGGAAAGATAACCACCCAACTCCTAACCGCAAACCGCTTTAAAAACTTCATTACAATAAAACACTTATCAATTTTACAGACTTTAAGAGTGATAACCCTAACGCTCCAATGGAGCGTAGGTAGTTATTTCAACAAATAGGCCTATTTTCGATACTGCAGTGCGATTCTGTAACCATCTCACCGTGAAAACTTGGGTGAAGTGAGCGTGGAGTGAGCTGTCAATAGTGCCAATTCCTAGCAAAAACAAACTCACTTCACCTAAATTTTCACTGTGAGATTTTTACAGAATCGACCGGCTGTTCATATAAATACTGTGCCTAAGTGTAGTATTTGATTACGACAAAACCTTGTCAAGTTACTGTATAATTTTTCTTTTAAGAAATGTAACCAATAGCAAAAAATGGTAAACTAAGTATGAAATAAGTATGCTTTGCTTACATAGAAAATAAAATAAACCAACAGTCTAATCAATCAGTTATAATTGAGTTCTCTTTTATATTTCTAATAACATAGTTTTTACGTCTAATTAGAGTCGTTTCTTCGCAGCGGTTATCATCGTAACATCTAGAATATGAATGTATCAACGCTGCCTAGAGTGGAAGCCCATCCATCATAGAGAGGTGTCACAACTTGAACGAATTTTTTAGTTACTATAATTATAATAATGTCAGTAAAATTAAGGAACTTATGACTATGCGGGAACACGATTTGTCTCGGTGGGTTTTGCAGATCGATAGTCCTTGGTGCTTCTTTGGCAGAACACATCAAATCAAGTATGTACTAATGAGAGTTCATTATAGGAAGTCAGAAGCTCGAAATTCTGATAAGCAGGGTCAGTGACAGCATCTTTAAGGCTCGTACACACAGGCGCGACGCGACACCCGACACAAAGGCACCGCTCGTTCCGCGACTTGCGGTGCCTTTGTGTCGCGTGTCGCGTCGCGCCTGTGTGTACGAGCCTTTAGGCTCTGATTAGGTATCTCCTGTAAATGGACCGCAGAATGGTGAAGTCTCATGTAGGTAATTGTGGGTGAGCGTATGGCCATCAACTGGGCATAAATCCAGACTCAATGCTACAACTGAGAAATTCTAGATGGAAAAACCCAATAATACTTATCCCGATCCGGGAATCGAACCAAAGACCTCATGCTCAGCAGTAGCGCTTGTAACCACTAGACCAACGAAGCAGAATAATTAAAAAGTAATCGTTTAAATTAATAGGTACCTACGTACCTACTTAATTAAAAACTTTTCGAAGGTCATTCACCTAACTGTCTCATCATTATCTGCCTAGCCTTTTCCCAAAAGTAAAAAAGGAGTAGATTAAACTACCAAAATAACATATTTTTGCAAATAAACAAAACAAAAAAGAAAGACCTGTGCGAGGCCAAAAAGCTAAGCCAAAAAGTCTCCTGTCTCACAGCAGCGCTGGTATTCTGAAAGGGCCCGCTGTGATGCCACCATACACACCTACGGACATATACAAATCTCACTAGGGGAATAACAAATGAATAAATCAGTAATTTATATAATAAAAAAAACTTAAACATAACTGTTATAGGTAGACTACAATTTGAACGTAAATGTAACATAAATTCAAACTGTCTAAACACGGCAAACCATTTCAGCCTCATTCAACGCGATCTTTTTTCACATTTCATGAAGGTAGAAATTATACGAAAGGCGCAAATTATTACCTGGACAATAGACTGCGGAAAAACGTGAAAGTATTTTATTAAGGCCTGTCTACATATTTTTATGTCAGTAAAAGGATTTTCATTTTGATCAAGGTGAAACACCTCGATATTAAATTATAGATATAAAATCATATACTTACATTTTATTATGTACACCCAGATTTCGTCAGTTATGTTTAAATCACCAATTCACCCCTGCCTAACCCTTTGGGTATGAGTAATCTGTATCAAATCACAAATAGGTACTGTCGAAAATTAAAACAAAGCAGAAAGAACAAACAAGTGATGCTAATTAAAGCGTGTCAAAAAAGCGAATCAAAAACTACAAAAAAAAAATCTTTTGTGGAAATTACAGGCGTGAAAAATACTTAACATAATGTTATTTTATAGGTGTTTTGAAAATTTTATGAATAATTTCAAGTGTTTTGTTATATGATACAAAACATTTCCAATGTGTTCTTTTATTTTGCGTTCCGGTACATAAAATAAAACTCTTCAGGATTTCATTCGATTTTATTGCTTCCTATCCTTCCGGGTTGTACGCGTCGTATTTTATTTGGCGCTACGAATGTGAGAACAAATAAACACTGTCAGGTGAATATAAACAGACAAACATCTTTGTTTATTTTGTCCCTTGACTCCATTCGTCTTTCCAGTTTTGATCTGACACAGCGTGAACGAAAAAACTAAACAAAACGAATAAACGTATTTCTTTTCTTTTCAATTCCGGTATTTTTTCAGAGTAAAATCAATTATTCAACGAAGATTATTTGATATTCGCCATTCCACTTTGGGGCTAAATCGTATTTAAGGGTCTCTTGTTGGATTAAATATTTAAGGATATCGAAAATTGTAGGTATTAGAAACGATATCGTTGTCGCGTTCTAGCATGATAATAGCGGTCATTGACCCATCTACATTTTCTAGTACTGTTTATTTTGAAAAAAAGTCCGTAATGTCCTGAATCAATATCTATCGTGATATTCGACATGTTTCAATAATGAAAAACCATACCAAGTTTATTGTTTGGGTTCCTACGGAGAGATATTAGGGAAAGGGCAATGGCCGCTATTGCCATGCTTAAACGCGACAACTATAGACTGTATTTTAGTAGAAAATAGTTCATGTGAAAGTGTTCAGCTGCTCAGAAATGTTTGAGTAGGATAATTATCTATTACTCGTAATAGATACCTACCCTACTCAAACATTTCTAAAGAAAGAAAAAAATCTTCTTTTTCTTTAGAAAGTTAGAAACTAGCGCTGTATTCCATCCAATATCCATCTTTTATTTCATTTTGTAATAGCACACATAAGCTTCTTATCTCAATTATTAAGAGCGTTTACGACGTACCTACGGCATTTAATATAAACTTTCGAGCCCTTGCCCTTGTTTTTCGAAATTAATGAACTGATTTTAATGAAACTTCATACACATATGCAGGATACAAAGTTCTAAAAAGTTACTTAAGAACATTTTAGAAAAATAGTGTTACAGCCTAATTAGACAGATTTTAAATTTTCCATAGAAACAGAGATTTCCAGTTATCTTTTTTTAAATAAGATATTTCGAAAATTATTTTGTGTATTATCCTTATTTTCAAAATATAGCCCTTATTTGATCAGTTTATTCTTATAGTGTCTTCTTAGATACTATGGACACCTGCGAAATGTTTACTTAAGGGGACTACATGACCTAAAGCGCGGTCACTGTCGAACTGCATAGAAAGAAAAAGAAGCGAAGCGCGATGACATAACGCTGGTAATTTATTGCAAAATGTGAAGCAATTATCAATTTACAAAAAATCTATTGATTGGACTAAAAAATTAAAACGAATGTAAAGCTTTAGTATGTTGCTTGTAAAATAATCTGACAAAAGTCAGAATTATTGCATGTTTATTAGTATAGTTTTAAAGAAAGTTTTTAGAAGTATCTTCTTTTTTTTCCATCGTTTCAAATTAGTTGTATTATGTTTTCATTACACTGTCTAACTAGAATATATTCTGTAAAAATAAAATATATTATTCTGATTTTGTTTACTGTAGTCAATCATATACTTTTTGGCATTATGAAACTTACGTTTATAGCGTCTAGGTCCTGTAATCCCCTTAATTGGTTTTTGCTAGCATTTAATTCTGATTTATTTCTAGGTCCCGCTTAAATAACAAAATGATTAATTTCTAGAACGTTAATTAACTATATTTCGAAGTAACAGTACTCTGACTCATTTATCTTTTCGAAGAAATAGTTTTACTCAAACTCAAAGCATTTATTTAAATTAAAACATTTACAGGCACTTTTGAATTGTCAAGAAGTCAATCAATCAGAAAATATGAAGCTAGTTGCCCATTCCAAAGCGTAGGTACCTATGGAAAAGAACGGGCCAGAAACTCCATGGACATTCTGTAAAATTATATTTTTACAAAAATAATAGTTACATCATTATTAATGTTGAATTTATAATTATATGTGAGAACGATGTAAAAAAGACGTACGCGTTAAAAGCCTCCAGAGTACAGCAAATAGTAAGAAACCAACAATTCAAAATTAAAATAAGCCGAGGCAGCTAAGTGATAACCAGCCCCAACTGACGGCGCCCGTTCACGAACATGACGCATAAATCAGCACCATTCAGCTCAACCATTTTGAAGGGAGCAAAATGATGGCACACGCCACTGTCAGCGAGACATTTGTGTGAGCATGACATACTATCAGCCGCCAGGGCACATTCAAGTCAATGAAAGACTATTACCCGGTAAATGGTACATAGGGTATTATAGTACATACATAGAACTCACATCTATGCTATGCATTTACGTTAATAAAACGTGCATTATTACTCTTAGGAGACAGGCCTTCTCTCTGTGCCCCTCACAGACAATTTCGAATTTTTGGTACTAGAACATGTCGGTTTCCTCACGATGTTTTCCTTCACCGTTTAAGAGCAGTGGTGATAAAATAAACTAAAATCTTATTCCTCTAGGATTATTTGTATTTATGTATTGCTATTTTTTGCAAAATTATCACGTAACAAGCCTTTCAATAGTCAGGTTGGTGGACGACCTACAGAAGATCGCGGGTCGGATGAGACTCGCATAGACTTGAGAAGCATGGCACACAAGGTAGGAGGCCTTTATTCAGCAGTGGGAGGAACATGGTAGCCGATGACGATGATGATACTTTGGCCTTTCAAAAATTCGTTTAGTGCAGGCATCGAACCCACGGTTGGCAGCCAATTAATTTAATAATAATTTGTTTATTTCCACTTCAAGACACAAAAATCAATGTGGCCCTGGCTCTTGTACTAGGAAGTCCTGTATCACAAGAGCCAAAATTGCTCAGTGATTGCACCAGTCGATCCATTAATTTCAAAATGGAACGGCTTGTAAAGCCGTGTACGCACGAACGAACAAAATATGGTGAACACGAACATCGATCACGGAACATTTGGTTCGTACCTACGTGTGGACGTAAATTAGCAAAGCGAACACGAACACCTTGCGAACACAGTTCTACTTGTGTTCGCGCTCAACCCCTCAGTAATATGGCATCTCGATATTTTCCCAAGTTGTAAAATCCGAGCGAAGCAGCAGGGTAATTGCGTAACACACTATCAGTAGCAATGTGTTCCATTTTGACAGTTCAACAACATTCATTGCGTTATTTGCGTTGTTGAGTAGACACATTTTTCGAACATATGGAGCAATGGATTAGAAATACGCTTCAAAATGATTCAAATTGAGAGCAATAGTGTGTTACGCAATTAGTGTGCAGGGCTAGCCTTTGCTCGCGTCTTCAGCCGCGTAGATTTCGGAAAATATCCCACGGGAACGTACTACCGGAATTAAAAAGTAATATCGGTTCGCCCCTAAATTCCGGTTATTCCACTAACGCCACTCGCTATTCGCAAACAAAAGGGGGTTCAGACAGACTGGCGCGCTAATTCGGGCCCCTCAAAGAAGATTAGTGCAAATTCCGGACACTAGTAACGGCTTTCGTGTAGCAAATCGGAGAACTAATGGAACAATTTACGAGTAAGCTATATAAATATATGGGGCAAGTACTAATAGGGTTTCCAATATTGCTGTAGTAAGTTTAGATTGAATAGTTTGTCGATTTGTCATCATATTGAAAGACAGCTTCGTAATCTTATGTTGAACTAGTTGCAAACTGAATTCTACTGATCTATTCTGTCAAAATCTCACCGTGAAAACTTTAGTGAAGTGAGCTGTCAATAGTGGGAATCCCTAGCATCAGGTGGCTAGGGTAGCACAGCTGACTTCAACACCTAAGTTTTCACTTTGAGATTTTTACAGAAAAGACGGTGTGTTTTTTTTTTTGACAAGAGGACCCTGCTGCTGCTGTCTCAACTTTGACCTAGTTCTTTGAGATATAAGGCGAAACTGGTGGCTGAGACCCCAGGAATTGGCTGCCTTTTTTTTAGGAACTAATTGGCACATACAACTGGCTGCTGACAAGTTTAAATATTATAAGACAATCTCCCTGACCACCCTATATTTCATATGCAAGACAAGATGTGAGAAAAATCATCAATAACATTCATACGCCTACCTATTATTTAGTAACTCATTCTCCTCAATAGATTGTCTATGTGTAGCATCTTTCATCCTAGCATCATTACATGTAATGTCCTAAAAAGGAAACTGTGGTTTTTCCTAATTCTTTAGATAACGGAAAGAAATCCCGCGGGTAAAGTTCGTATCCAAATAGATTCTTATGTCGGTTGAAAAGTTAATTCATACGGCCCTTAATGAAAATGCTTCGAATGCCTGCAAATCGGTTTTTATCAAATATTTGTGCTTCAAGATATATTTAACTAGCAGCGCCCCGCGGTTGCACCCGCGTAAGTTTCGAGCCCGTGGGAATATAGTGATAAAAAGTATCCTATGTGTTAATCCCGGAAATAATAATATGATAATTTCTACGTTGACGTCGTGGTAAGGCTTGCGTGCTCCGAACTTTAGGCCTGTGCCGGAAGAGTTTACTATGCTGGAACCAGTCTAAGGTGAGGGGCCAGACCACGAGAGATACAGAAATCCACAGGGCAGCATGTGGCGAGCTGTTGGGCAGTAGCGACCCCACGGACCCTATCTCCTGGGAGAAGTCTTGTTCCTCAGCACTAGCTTGCCTTTATTGGCCGGCTGGAGTGAACAATGACAAAGAACAGAGCTCCCACCTCATTCTTGCCTTTATTGGCCGGCTTGAGTGGAGATTCGCAAGAGCAAACGTGCTCGGAGGAAGGAAGTATTCCAGTAAGATGCTGGTAGGGATCTTGACCGTACTTCCTGGATTGTCCTGATAGCCGTGGAATACCTCTCCACTTCTCATAATTATCTCAGGACATGTTGCCTCCTTGTCGCTACGTCACTATGTGCCAGCGACCGTTTCCGGGGGCCCATTATTGAGTGTGCGAGTCACCCCCTGCCATTTTATCCGTGTATATATAAAACATTGATCAGGCAGGGGTCATAGGTATTCCATAGTTCTTGGTAACCAGTCCACTTTAGCTACCCAAACCCATAGTCCAACTTTTTATTTTTCCATATCCTGCAATAGTCCTACACCAACTGGCGGTTATCCTTGGTTGCACTTGCATAGTGCATACAGGGATAATCGTCGGTTGGTGCCACATTTCATTAAAATTTCCTAAGGGGCCTCTGCGAGTTGGCTTCGGCCCCTCATACGCCTTTCAAAGGACCGGGACCCCATGGTCCCGAGATGTTTAAAATAAAGAAAAACTAAAAAAAATATTCAAAAATATAAGTTGTCTCAGTCTGAAAAATGTTTTCTGGAAATATTGCATGCACAAGAGTAATCTTTTTTTTGTAATAATTATTCGTTTTTTATTCTGGTTTTACTAGTTTTCTTCCATTCTTTTTGAATTAGTTTTTAAAAAGCTTAATAATTTGGAGTAGGTATGCCCTCTTGCAACGCAACAGACACACAACACACAGACCATTTCTCAAACACAAAACACGCCCAGTTACAATTTCTCTACAATACAATATATTTTTACAAAAGCAGGAAAGATGTAATATTCTTTTTCTCAGATGTCAAACAGCCCGGTTCTAGAATAATGTATGATTTTCAATTGTGATGTTTAGTATTGTATTTTCGTTTATTAATAAAAATGAATGACATTGATGAAATTATGAATCATCTGGATACGTATGGGACAAATGAATTTTATAACTGCCCGACAGATAAATGCCTTCAACTATTGGGTAACCACAAAGAAATAATTAAAATACTGCATTTTAATATACATACATAGCATTAATAAAAACTTTAATAACGTTCTAATCTTATTATCCACATTGCAAACCAGGTGAGACGTTATAGTTTTCTCAGAGTGTTGGTTAAGTAAAACTATGTCTATTCCGCAACTTTAAGGATACTCAGCATATTCTACAAGTAACACTATTAACCAGAATGATGGCTTAGTGATCTACATAAGCTCGGATTTGCAACACAATGTCATGGAGCCACAATTTATGGAGGCAAACTGTCTTGTTTGTAAAATAAATTCCGATACAGTTATTGTAGCAGTATACCGACCACCATCCTTTAGACATACAGATAACTTTTTAAATAGCTTAAATAACATATTAGCTACAGTGTCTTGTCTACGTATAAAAATAGAATTCTGGTGGGAGACATGAACATCAATATAAGCCCATGTAATAATGATCCACATTACAGTGAATACATGAACATGGCTGCATCACATGGGCTGCTACCGGCGTATAAATCTCCCACTAGGGAAAACAACTGTTTGGATCATACTATGATAAAAGTGAAAAGTTCATTGCTCTCATTTATATTGGATACTCACATTACTGACCACGCACCAATATTAGTATGTTTAAAAAATAACCAGAGTTCAAAAAAAGGCCCAAATTAGTCACAAACATCGATTATTGTACAGTAGCCACAGAAATATCCAAAACAGATTTTAGTCCCGTCATATTGACCAATGATCCGAATGAAGTTACTGATATTCTTATAAATACACTTACCGCAATTGTACAAAAAAAAAAACAAAAAATATTGTAAGTAGTTATTGTATTGTAGTATTGTGCCCTCTAGGTTGCAAATAATTAAGCCCTGGATCACACAGGGGCTACTTAGATGTATTCGAAATAGGGATAGGATGCATAGGAAACATAAAAAATCACGAGAGAATTACATTTTGAAAATCACATATCTCTGCTATCGTAACTTCTGTAACAAATTATTAAACCGACTTAAAACTAATTATGAGAATAATTAATTTATTAATGCAATAAATAATACTAAAGCGACCTGGAAAGTAATAAATCGCATTCTAGGTAAACAAGTTTCTAAATCTCCCCCTACAAACCTCTTGACCCTTCCTGGTCATGATGAGAAATCCTCAATAAATGAGGTCAATAAATTTTTCGCAAGTGTTGGCAAAAATCTTGCGGACAGATACATAAATACGTACTCTAAGCATGTTCCATTTCTCCGGGATGATGTACAGCCAAACTCTCTCGCGCTTCTTGCCACGGATTTTGATGAAGTTGAGAGAATCATAATGAGTCTTCGTACTGATTCTGCTACAGGGTGGGATGGAAGTGAGCCGCCAGTTCCTCGTACCCCCTATAACACACATATGTGATCTATGTATCTCCAAGAGAGTATTTCCGAGGTCCTTGCAGAAAGTGATTGTGCATCCCATTCACAAGGGTAGAGACAGAGGCAGTGTCAATAACTACAGACCTATATCTGTCCTTCCGGCGCTGTCAAAGATTTTAGAAAAGGTCTTAAACAGTCGCCTTGTCGCCTTTATGGAAGCACATGGCATTTTATCGGCTAATCAGTACGGTTTTCGTAGGAACAAATCTTGCGAGGACGCTGTTGCTGTTTTTGTTGATAGTGCTGTAAAGGCACTTGATGTAAAGTCTAAATGTCTGGATGTTTTCATAGACTTATCTACGGCATTTGACACTGTCTCTGTCCCTATCCTGTTGTCAACATTAGAGAGGGTGGGAGTGAGGGGTCCAGCGCTGGAGATCTTTAAGAGCTACCTCTCTGAAAGGACACAATGTGTCAAAATTGGCTCAATGACGATCACTTATTGTCATTTGGAGTTCAATTTTGGGACCTACTCTCTTTTTGATATATGTTAACAGCCTCTGTAACTTATCCATCCCATACTGTAGCATATATACTTACGCGGACGATACGGCTTTTTGCTCGTGCAGGGTCTGGACTGGACAGAGGTTCGGAAGCGAGCGGAGTTTGCGCTGGGCATCGTGATGTCGTGGTTGGGAGCTAATATTCTTACATTAAACATCGATAAAACTAAATATATCCCGTTTTCAATTAGATCTTGTGCGCAGCCGGAAGACTCGTTTGTTGTCAGAGCCCACACTTGTAATGAACAGTTAGACCAATGCCTCTGTCCTCCCCTAGTCAGAACAACACAAGTCAGGTACCTCGGTATCATAATAGACAACCTGATGTACTGGAAAGTGCAAATTGATGGAGCGTCCGGCAGGGTGAGGAAACTCATAGCGATTTTCAAGAATCTGCGCCATAGTGCAGTCTTAGGTACATTTCGGATGGTCTACTTCTCACTCTGTCAGTCAGTACTCTCATTTGGGATAACGACTTGGGGAGGTGCTCCAAAAACTTGTTTCCTTAAACTGGAAAGAGCGCAACGAGCTGTACTCAAGGTCATGACTTTTAAACATTTTCGGTATAGTACCATACAATTGTATAAAGACTGTAAAGTTATGACTGTTAGACAGCTCTTTGTGCTTAATACTATCTTGCGCAGGCACGGTTCTCTGAAATGCAGTACGGGTCGTCTGGCAAATATGAGATCAAAATATGTCTGTCCTATAGAACGTTACAAAACTAAATAAGCCGAAAGACACTTTCGAGTATTAGGTAGTCCAATTTATAATACAGTTAACAAACAATGCGATATTTATGGCTTATATAAATTCGAATGTAAAAAGAAAGTGAGCTCACAACTCCTACTTACGAGGAGACTGAAAAGTTACTTGGAAAGCTTTTCTAAAAAGTTTCGGCTTTTTCAAACAACTCTAACATACTACAAGCTCATATATCACACACACACAACACATATACATAAAACATACACACGACACATACAGTCATACACTTACACTTTACACCACAAACCTCACCTAATTTCACATTAGAGAGAGGCTATATAATATACATTTTTATTTATTTTTTATATTTATTCTTTTCTATCGTTTGTTTCTTTGTTTTATAACTTTGTTTTCTTTTTGTATCAATTCGATAGCTACTTACCCATGTAACTCCGTACTAGTTTTGTATAAATTGAGAAATGTATTAACGGAGAGTCCTGGCACCCATAACACAAGTTTAATCTTAGCTTAGGTGCCAGTTGAGTAATCAGTGATTAATGCAATTTTAAAAGAATATTGTCATAGAATTAACTAATTTTGCCGTAGGCAAATTGTAAAATTGGAAATAAAGTTATTATTATCGGGAATGTTCTTTTTTCTTTTCAGCTCTAAGGCTGGTTTTAGCTACATTTACAGACCAATGCCAAGTAAATACCAAGTAAATGCAGCGTGTGGTGAATTTTATGCTGAGAGTTTATTATTATTATTTTTTATTTTACATAACTCGAGACCATGCGGTCCCGGTCCTTTGGAAGGCGTACGAGGGGCCGAAACCAACTCGCAGAGGCCCCTTACGAATTTTTTATGAAATGCGGCACCAACCGACGACGATTATAAGGACTAACGTTAAATACCATATATATCGTTATATCCATGATCTGTGCCTGAATTAGGTAATCCTGTGTTTCAGGCGATTGGAGGTAACATTAATTGATTAAACAATCACATACTTATCATGTTTATCTTATTGGTATCATGTAAAAAGGTGTATAAAATTATATAATATGAACAATATTCACTTAAGCACAAGTAATAACTTCTTTATATCTTCATAGGACATAGTTTGAAGAGCATGATTTTGTGGAATAGATGTTTCCTTCATCATTTAGCCTATTGTAGAATAGCGGTCCGAGGTATATATATCAAATTTGGCTGTGAAAGCATGTTTTGTGCTTATTGAGGGCAAACTATGTATATCTTTCCGTCTCCTTTTCGTAAATTCAGTGCTGTATGGAAGCGCTGCGTGTTGTTTTAGTACAGTGCTCATTATAAATAACTGTCGAACTGTAAGTTTAGTACTTTACAAGTTTTACGCAGGATGTTAGTGGGGAAAAGATAAGGGCGGCAAGTAGCCATCTTGAGAATAGCTCTTTGAGCTCCTTTAATGGGTAATTACAAAGTTTTACTCGCCCCACCCCATGAAGTAACACAGTAAGTCAAAATTGACTAACAAAGAGCAAAGTATACTTACTTGCCTAATTATTTTGGATCTGCAATAAATCGTATCTTTTTGAATACGTATACCAGCTTAGGAATTCTAAAACAAAACTTTTATTATTCTCTTATTTAGAGCTTCCATATGTGGTTTGAAGGAAAGGGATTTATCTATTATAATGCCCAGGTATTTTATTTTATCTGTCTTTTTAATTTTAGGACACTTAAACTGGCTATCAGCAGGGACTGGGCTTGAAATGGTCTATCTATGTGCCAATTTTTATCCAAAGCTGTTCAACGGTTTACGCATTTACGCGTGATTGAGTAACAAACATCCAAATATCTTCACGAACTTTCACATTTATAATTTTAATAGGATTGGCGTTTTTTTTTTTTTTTGAGGATGGTAGATCAGGATTGGTGCTTCAATATATATTTGATTCCAGTTCGTTATTTAAACGAGTGCCAATTTACATTCAGAGTATGTTTTGGGTACTATATAAGGTCCCATTAAAATGGACAAACTTTTGGAAATCATTCGTACCAGCAAAATAAGGACGATGGTAAAAAAAAATATTAGATAATCGCATAGATACATACAAAAAAAACAGCTAAAGAAAATACACTAACGTGCTGGCAATTTATTATTTTAGGTCAAAATAAAATCACTTTAATCAGTGTGTTTTTTTGCTTGGATATCTTTAGTTAGACGTACTGAGCGCTGTGTTAAAATTTCTCCATCTATTTTAATGGGACCCTGTATATTGTGACTATATATTCATTATTGGAACCCGTTATTACATTGTTAAAGTCTTTTTGGGAATTAACAATGTGAACCGAAGGTGGTTACCTATACGGCGTATTAAATCCTTCGATAAATCAAACAGTTTATAAATTAAGTCCATTATTTGATCATTATCCGTTTTGCCTTCCCAACTAGGATTGGGTTATCACCCAATCTAACCGAAGCGGTTGAGTATCATATTTTACATTGAGTGCCATCTGACCTTCACGACCTAATTACTGGGCAAAACAGTCATTATTTTATAGTGAAACAGTCTAGTTGACGATGATAGAGTTTTAATATTTTATTAGGCGAGTTTAGTGTGCATATAGTCAACGTTCCGGCAGTAATTATCTATCGTAAAAAGGCCGTTTAATCCTTTTTCTAATCCCTTGACACGAATTACACTTTTGGTCAAGCTTTTCTATCTATGTCGAACTTGAAAAAATGGAAATATTAACTGTGTATTTTTCGTTATTAATTTGATTATAAGTATTCGTCACAGTGTCACTTTTACTTCGATATGTATGTTTTTCTTTTTGTTTTTATATCGGGGTCGTTCTTCTTTTTTACCGACAATGAAACGATGTTTTTCTGTTTTTTTGGTTTTTGAACTATCTATAATTTTGTTTTCTGTGTGGGATTTAAAAAAAACTGCATCTGTATTTCATTAGGACCAATTAAAGTTTCCTTTCTGGCTAATATTGATTTTTTTTTAATGTTAGTTTTTAAAGAAATAATGTGACAAAGTGGCCTTTTTCTGTAGAGACTACATTTCAGTTTACCACTCTGTCACGCCATTTTACGGAAAACAACGTATAAAATACGTTGGTTAGAGAACATGAAAAATGGCATAATATTAATAGATAAGAAAAATATGGACGTTTATTCGAACCGAATTAAAAAACCGTTTATATTAATACTCCAACGAGATGCCATAATAAGACCAAGGACAGACTATTGTCGGTAAAAAAGTAGAACGACCCATCGGCACCTTGTTAGGGTTCCGTACCCAAAGGGTAAAGACGGGACCCTATTACTAAGACTCCACTGTCCGTCTGTCTGTCTGTCTATCACCAGATTGTATCTCATGAATTGTGATAGCTAGACAGTTGAAATTTTCGCAGATGATGTATTTCTGTTGCCGCTATAACAACAAATACTAAAAACAGAATAAAATAAATATTTAAGTTTGGCTCCCATACAACAGACGTGTTTTTTTCGGCGTTTTTGCCTTGTGGTACGGAACCCTTCGTGTGCGAGTCCGACTCGCACTTGGCCAGTTTTTTTATGTTATACTAGCTGACCCGGCGAACTTCGTGCCGCCTAAATATGTGAGATATTGTCGCAAAACATGTGGCTCCATCTCTGCCGTACTTACGTACGGCAGAGATGGAGCCACGTGTTTTTCCAAAAATATCAAAGCCACTAATCCGAGTTATTGCACTTATTGTAAAATAAGTGCAATAACTCGGATTATTGGCTTTAAAAAGTTACATACATATCCGTAATTAGCAAAATTTGCTGATTACGGATATGTATGTAACTTTTTAAAGCCCGAAATCCGAGTTATTGAACTTATTGTAAGTACGGCAGATCTATTGTCATAATAACGTTATTGTTGTTTTCCTCGGGATCAGCACTCTTTTCGGAATGAAAGGTGGGTATGTCCATTCCTGTACACCTGACAACGTGTGAGTGCGTGCGTGTGTTCAGTGGTTTAGGCGTGAAAAGGTAACAAACATACTTTCGCATTTATGCTATTAGTTAGGATTCATGTAGGTTATTACCTAATTGTACCTTTGTGTGTTGTGCTGTCTATTGTGTGCGCCAAATAAATGGTTTATCAATCTATCTAACTGCGTCATGGACCACTAGGTCACAAACGCGACTTCTGAGGTCCTGGGTTCTATCCCCAGATCGGGGAAAATTATATTAGGTTGTTCTGCATCCGGAATTTTTCGGTCGCCCGGAGCCTGCTAAATTTGTGCTCGGTTAAGGCAATATAATTTATATACGACTCGCACTTGACTGTAATTTTATCGATACTAATTTTACATTTGTCAAACACTATTGTAAGATGACAATGAACCGTCATCATACCGTATAGAAAAGATTATTGGGTTGGTTGCTTTTCCTGGGTTCTATCCCCAGGTCAGCAAAAATGTTAATTAGGTTGTTCTAGATCGGAAATTTATCAATAGGAGCCGGGAGCCTGCATTTGTGACCTCTTCCTGTATGAGTCGCAATTCATACTTTTTCTTTCTTTATATACTCGCCCCCTTTTACATGGGACTTATATAAAACATATCTAGTGAATGGTGACCTTATTATGCACCTCTGCTTACCCTTTTCATTCACATTCGGTCGTGATGACATGCATGTTATATACCTATAACGGCCGTACCCTCTACTTACCCTTTTCCGGGAACTCAGTTATATTTTATGTACCTATAGCCAACGTACCGTCCGTCAGTCTGTGCTCATAAATAAAAAACGGCAAGTGTCATATTAAGTTGCATTGTTTGGTCATCGTCTGGCGATACCGTGACGTATCTATTGTAATAATAAAGCTGAGGAGTTTGTTTGTTTCAAACGCGCTAATCTACGAAACTACAAGTCGGAATTGAATATTATTTTTGCATTTGATAAAATAATATTAATAATAATAATATTTTACCCAATTTTTGAGGAGCCGAGCAAAACGAAAAAAGTTAGAACGAAAACGAAGTACCTAATAGCGTAGCGTTGGAAGGCCTCGTACAAGGTGGTCCAACGACCTTGTGGAGGCCGCAGAAACCCGTTGAATGCAAGAAGCACAGAACCGATCGAAGTGGAGGTGCTTGGGGGAGGCCTATGTCCAGCAGTGGACGTCTTTCGGCTGAAATGATGATGGTGATGAAAAGCGTCGGCAGGCGATGCGATGCGACGGGGTGATGAAGTCGCGGCCAGAAGCTAGTATAATAATATATAAGCGTCGTTATGTCATGTGGACGGACGTATAGTTGGATCCTAGAAATAGGTACGAGGTAACTTGATATGTCTGACTCAGTCACACATATTTTATATTAGTTGTGGATGGTTATATTATATTATCCATGTGGGTGAACCATCGCGGGTGAACCATCACGCGTGAAGTTTTACGTCTTCATATCACGTTCATTTTATTTTAGGCTAGTGATAAATTACTTTGGATAAAAATTATTAGGTATACATCTATATCATTGTTAACTATGTGTAATCTAGATAAAACTTTACGAATTCCTTCAGCCGTTTTGGTTTGATGAAGTAGTCATTCGGGTCAAAAGGACGCACTTTTTCCTTTTTTGTCTCCACTCAACCAAAACTAATTAGGATTGTTTGTTTATGCTATCTGTAGCATAACTATGAGGCTCCTAAAACGCAAAAAATATTCGACGATAGACCTAATGGTCTTTTGTATTTGCCCCAACTTGTAAAAATACGCGGTAATTTGGGTACACGGACCTGCGCATGCAAAAAAAAGTACACATTCGGGTATAATAAAAGAATAATAGAAATTCAGCTGCATATCGTTTACTTCTTCCCTTTTCCGTTAGTTTTTTGCAGCAATAATGTACTCCGAAACCAACTGTCTCGCTGGAGTTTTTTTTTAAATTAAATAAACCAAAGTCGGGTTAGTAACACCATTTATAACTCAAGAACCGCTGGACCGATTTTTATGACCTTTGATTTGTTGGATTTGTCTTTGTCACGAATAGCAGAATAGCTATTAAACCCTTGGAAAAATTCACGATATAAAACATAATGAATTTTCTGATACATTATTTACGCAACGGTTCTGAGGCGGTACGAAATTCGCCGGGCCAGCTAGTACAGACGACAGCACATCAAGTTACTACAATATGTCAAATTTCTTTAATATATTATCAACTTTATCTCTAAAGCATAAGATTCAAAGTTGATTGGAAAAATTTGACAGTTTTGGGTAGCTTGATGTGCTGGCGTCTGTACATCAATATAAAACCGTTTAAAAATAGCAACTTTATAAAAAAAAGTAGTAGGTGATGGATTATTGGTAGGAAAATAAGTACACATTATAAGATGTGATCAAATTTAATTCCCTCAGAGCAGACACAGGGAGACATTAGTTTTTGAAGTGAAACCTTCTTTAGCGGCGTTGTACACTTTTTTGTAATGGGTAAAAAATGTTAAACTCGCGTCAGGACACGTGACCTGATCGAAAATTCGTAAGACGGATGACCGTAGCCGGTAGGTACCGCGCGTGTTTTGTTTATAAGACGATTCACAAAATACACACGTAATTGTTCAAGTTTTCATTTCTGTCGGCACTCCCGGAGTGCCACTTTTTTTTTAAGCAATGACAAGCAAGTATGAGAGGTGTGTTCTATGACACATACACATAGAGATGTTGTCGTTTAGTTTACTACTTTCAACAGTAGGTATTCTTTTTTTTAAAATTTTAAATTATAAATATTAAACTTTTTGAATTCCTCGTTCAGTTCGCAGCCCTGACATGCGT
This sequence comes from Luperina nickerlii, assembly GCA_963855955.1. NCBI lineage: Eukaryota > Metazoa > Arthropoda > Insecta > Lepidoptera > Noctuidae > Luperina > Luperina nickerlii. The sequence goes on from OY979669.1 coordinate 13,341,903, forward strand.
ACTATATATCTTTAAAAGTACGAATGCTCCACTTCCACAATTTTTTCCCAGTAGAGAAAACTATGGAATTTTATGGTGATTTCAATTTATATCACAAACCCGACACGCACCGCTCCTTGGCTTATGAAACAATAGGGCGGCCCTTGCGCACACATCTTAAGGAACCAGTGTTCACGCCCTTCCACCCCCCTCAAAAAAACACTCCGTACTTTTACCCACTGCGTCCTTTTACCCCGAATGACTGTATCTGTTAAATATCCGGATCCATAATTATTACTAGTTCATCCTTATAGTCCTTCAGTATTTGCCCGTTTTCATACCTTTATTATATTCCTTATTTGCAGCTTTACCACTAAATTCGTTCAGCCGTTTTAGTTTGATGGAGTACCTGTTAAATATCCGTATCTATATTATTTATAATTAAAGTTATTAACTAGTCCTACAGTATTTGCCTTAATTCATACCTTCATTGTATTACTTACTTGCGGACCCGGCGACTTTCGTACTGCCTTATATCATCAAAAAAGCCATTTCATACAAAATGTATGAGAAAATTAATTTTCTTCATAATTGAAAAAAACTGGTCAAGTGCGAGTCGGACTCGCGCACCGAGGGCTCCGTACAAAAACACTAATTGGAACCGTGCACCTAGCTTCTGACGTTTCATACTCCTACTTCTGACATGAGAGAGGACCGTTATTAAGCTGTCACATACAAGTTTCATTCAGAAGTTGTAATGTAGGTATGTAAATAGTTTATTTTTTAAGATAACTACAAATTTGCGGTTATCGGATTTTTTGCTTTAATTGTGCAACATGACATTGCTTCTTGCCAAATTTCATGATTCTAGGTCAACGGGAAGTACCCTGTAGGTTTTGATTCCCTTGCGAGTGTCAAAATATGCGGCATAAAGGGAATATAAACACCAAACAATTTTTTACACTGCTTCAAGAGATTGCAGCCCTGAGTATTTGATATTAATTTCAACTTGATAACTTCACGAGTTCTTGAGAAAAAGGGTCTTGGTTGACGGACAAACAGACGGACAACGAAGTGATAATATAAGGGTTCCGTTTTTCCTTTTGAGGCACGGAACCCTAAAAACAAAGCAAAGATCCGTTCTTGAGTTATATATAAAAAGCCGTTCTTGAGTTATAAATGGCAGCCTACAGCCGTTCTTGAGTTATTAATGGTGTAACTAACCCGACTTATTTATATAGAAGATTCACACGTTTTGACAGAAACCCAAACAGACTCCTCGCGCGAAAACACTCGTTTATTTATTTATTTATTTGGGGTTAGCCAACAACTGTTTACATAATACATTATACAAATATTTTCCTAAATAATACATTTATGAGTTTACCTAAAATATTATCGTTCCATATTTTGTACAACCTATAAGTACGTACCCGTGACTTGCCAAAACAAAGCCAAACCACTGGTTAGTAAACATAGACTGTGTCCATACTATTGAATGATTTACGTTTGTATTGGCCTTGACCAAGGCCATGTTTTTGCAAACATGGCTTGTGCCGTAAAGCGTCCTGCGTCATACCTGGACAAATTATGATGTGAGTAGGACCACCTTGATACTGTGAACATTGCTGCAGGTAAATAAGAACCCAGAAAGGTATCTTACCTTCCCGAGTTCATTGTTTCCTTCCATTGTCTGCAAAAAAAACCTAGTGAACATTTTTCACTGGAATTATGTTTAATTGTTCTTATTTTCCTGGGCTATAATGTGGATTAGGTATACTGATTATAAAAGAAAAACAATCTCCTCGAGTCGACATGAGCTAAAAGATAATACCTCATACTGGGGTAAAAACATTAACCCGTCAGCAAGATTGTTAGCGGCGTCTGACTACCCTTATGTGGAGATTCTTCTAAAGGTACGTTCAGACAATGTGACTGCGAGGCGTGCTTCGCATGGTAAGCCAAGCATGTGACCCCTGGCCTCAGGATGAGGTATCTGACATATAAAATTGTACATAAGAATTGAGGGCCATAATCCTGAATCAATACACTAAAATGTTATCAAGATGTAGTAGAAGTAACAAGTGGCATTTGCGGCGCATGTCTTGTACTGTCCTAACGCACCCAAGTTGATTAATTTAAATGGCAATGAACTCTGTACAGTTCGTTTCTACAACTTTTTTATTCACCAATATCAAGTTCAAACGTATTGTAAACACATTGCACGGCGAGGTTCTTGATCTTTGTTAGTAGGTACCTACTAACAATGATCAAGAACCTCGATGTTGTGTTATTATGTAGGTACATGATGACACAACATCGGAACAATCACATTGTTGTCATCGTACATTTACAGAAATAAGTTTGAAGTCGAATCGCGGCGGCAACAAAAGGTACAGCTATTATGCAGTCATATGTGATAGTTATCAGTGATTGTTGTGATAAGTCGGCACGCTATGCTACGGTTGTGTTTACACACTGTATCATAGTATAGAGGTGTTTTCAGGCAAGCGTCGCTCGTAGAATCGTAGCTGCAAGGCAGTCGCGGTCCGCATGCCCGTCAGACCCCACGCCTCACGCGCGCTCAGACCGCTACATGCTACGCCGTAGCACGTCCCGGATTCTCGTAGCAACTCCTCCAAATAAGATTTTAAAAAGCACCCTAACTTAATTTACTAAAGTTCGCCAGTGAAATTTTTGAGTTGAAATTTTAAAAATAATCTGTGTAAACTTAAACTATCGTTATAATTATTATAGTGGTTTAAATGTTTAAGTAAATAAAGAGATCGAGGATTTGATCTACTTTATTTAAGTGATGATTGTGAATTAGTGTGTGTTTTATGTGTATCTGTTTGTAGCTTTAAGTTTTAAATATTGGTAAGTATGACAATATTATTAAGTAATTAAGGAAATATTTTCAGTAATAAGTTTCCGTAGTTTAAGGAAGGCAGCAGGAATTCGTTAAGATGCTGAAAATTTATGGTAATTAGCATAGTCCTTAGGTGCTGACGTAAAGATTGCCTTATCTTGAAATAAATTACGTGTGTAATTTGAAAGCATTTATCAACACTTAACATTCATTCATGATGTAAAACTCACGTTTAATTTATTGTTTCAGTTACAGCTATAAGTAATTATGTTTTTAATTAATATTTACGTTTAAGATAATACAATCACGACTACTAACAATCGCTTTAAAATACAATCTTCTGAATTTAAAAGTTTCAACCAAAAGTTGATACGCAAACAATCATATTTCATCGTAACGGGCTCATCTTACTTTCAAATTATCTCATCATGCCCAATATTTTGGCAATGAAACATGTTTGGAAACCCAATATTGTTTGTCAAACAAATGACTAATAATTCTAATAAAGATCCATCACCATGTGAATGTAATCTTCTTTGCAAATTAATATTAAAAACGTTGGCAAAGTGTGCCCAATATATCAATTTATCTAATAACTTTATGGTTGTTTTTTCTTATAATACTATCCAATAAGGGAATGTCATCCATCAAACGACACGATAGCTTGATTCATATTACGATAGGTGGGTACATTACAATATTTTTATTTATCAAAACACGTGTTTGGTGAGCTTATGTTCAGTGGTGGACTCCCGAAGGTTCATTTATATTATTTATAAAGATTATATTATTTATATATTACGATAGGTGGTTACAGGGACAATATTTTTATTTATCAAAACACGTGGTTGGTGAGCTTATGTTCAGTGGTGGACTCCTGAAGGTTCATTAATATTATCTATACAGAAATATTTAATGTATTTATTGTTTAGTTTCGAGTTTTGGCGAAGTAAGTGTTTACAAACACACTTTATCAGTTTCGACGATGTTTTGTAAATATTTATGTTTGTTATTGTTTACAGTTTTAGTAACGTGTTTTTTTTGGGATTGCGTAGTATTTTGCATAGAATAGAAGTTCATTTTAGAGCCCGAAAAGACATCTCACCTTAAAAACTTAGGTGAAGTGAGCTTCCAGTAATCTGTGTCAATCTCTAGCATCAGATGGAATGACAGCTCACATCAAGGTTACTTTAACTTGGTTATCACGGTGACACTTTTACTGAATTGACCAGCTTGTCATGATCAGTCAAACAACGTTCTTTTTAGAGTTAAAAAGGAGTCCGCCGACTCCTTTTGAACTCTACTACAGAATTTTTGCTAATTCTCGAAACAAACACGTGGGTTGGTAAAATCGTAAACAATAATAAGTTACACGACTGTCTTACAAATCTAACAACAAAATTAAAGATTCGTGTTTTTTTCCAGTGAATCACTGGATTTACTGAAACCGTGTAATAATTTCTGTTTAATAATAACTTCATTACGAAGGCGTTATATTCTAACGGACTAAAAGCTTGGAAAAGATGGGAGTTGAGACTTTAATTAAGAGTTACAGCCGTAAAAACCAGCACAGTTTCACGCAATTTATAACTCATTAATTTGCGAAATCAAATCATTTCCAACATTATCTGCAGAATGCGGTCGCCTTTGTAATGGAATGTTCGAACAAACCTATACTACTACAATTATAAGACTATAATTATAAGTCTGAAACTTTCTGTGGATACGCTTATGGACCTATCCATAAGGTTCTCCACAGAAAGCTTCAGAGCCTGTCCTGGGGGCTTAAAGAGGCCACTTTGGTAGACTCATAAAAGGATAACATTATGAATCATAATGGACAGTTAACTGTTAAGTTAATCGTATCAAATCCCATTGGTGAAGGATATTTCAGTGTTTTTTCTATGCAAAAATACCAATCAATCCAATCCAAATCCAATCTCAGTCTCTTTGATTTACCTCCGTAGTGCAGCGAAAAACGGACTGTTTTCGCCATATTATGATTCATAATGTTATCCTTTTATGATTCTGCCAAAGTCGTCTTTTTAGGCCCCCTGTAGTCGTTATGTAGGTAATATTATTTGTCACTTATTAGACTAGAGCTATACCGCAATTTCGCTCGTATGGACCTTATGTTAACTGAAACCTAGCAAGAGAAATCCTCAAGTAAATCGGACTAGTGGTTCTTGAGTTGTAACTCCACCGATGAACAGACAGAAAAAGACGTTACGATTTTCGTGCTGTGCTGATAATGATCATGAGATTATACATAATTGTATTACCAGCATCATTATTTATCCATTTAACAAGAACGACGTGTTTTTCACTTTGCTTTTGTGTTTTTGCCTTTTGTTGCATTGAATTATCGTTCTATCTTTAAAATACGATAGATTGTGACAATCAAAAGTTGCAATAGGTTTAACCCGCGCATTGCAGATCACAGTCAGTCATCCGGTTGTTAAATGTTTGTGTGTGATAGACAAACAGATGGGCGCTCATGCATATTTCAAGCATTTGTAAAGTCAAAAACAGTTTCAACATAAAGTTTAAATCCATTTGTTCATTGCTAATACCAGTACAATGTTCACTTGTCTCCCCAAAACTATGCTTTATCCAACTGATTATATTACCCGACACAAGTCTGTACTAATCCTTAGAACCGACGCTCGTGTTATTTGATAACCAGATGGAGGTATCAAATAATGAACGCTGTTTGGGCGGAAGCTTCTGTCTACAAATTCGTTGGATTACGTGACAAATAGCTCCCCATTTAGACGTTTGATTTAGTAAACAAGTGATCGACATTTTGGAGTTCGAGGTCAGGAGTAATGGAGGTAGAGAGAAGATGCTAAAGCAAAGGGTAGTTGAAACGGGTCGGGTAAGGGGTCGATTTGACACGCATTAGAGTATTTCAACTGAAATTTACAAGAGGCTGGGAAAGTTTTGAAGGCAGGGATTGTTGGGACAAACAGGGTCCAAAGATACATGCAGGTAATGAAATGTTCGATTTTCATTTGTTTTCCCTAAGCGGTATGGCCGGATATTTGGAAACCTCGGAGTAAACGACTATATTTGTACCTACGTATATACAGTCAGGGAAATTAGTTGTTAAGGAAATTGACTACCAACTAAAATTGTATCATTGTTTAAATCACAAGTGTCATTCTTTGGCAGTTGTATGAAATAACTATAACATGACAAACTGACGTAGGCTGTAAATTTGTTTAACAATGAATGTCGTTGACTGTACCTACGAAGCACTTGTCTCTTCTGTTCTTTAATAGGTCCCTCATTACTGAGTATTGTAGTCAGTGGCCCCCCTTTAAGCGGACAATCTGCCTCCATCGACTCCGGTCAAAAGTTGTCATCACTAAGCACTTACATAAGTCAAATAGTAATAAAAATGTTACTGTAAAAGTTTATCGCATCACGTGTCGGATTATGTATGGCGCTATCCGAAATAACGAGTTAGGAAACGGATTTATGAACGTAGGTGTTTGTATTTACATTCAACTAAGTCGTGCTTGCCTCTTCATCCAATATTTTAGCGGCTCTTTACAATACAATGTATTTAGAGGATTACATTGCCTTGAGAAAAATTGTAGACGTTTTACTCTACAATTTTAGCACTATATTAACGACTACCTTCTGCCCGCGACTTCGTCCACATGAAATTTCTTGTTTTATCGTTAAATATGTCCTATGACACTCGGCAATACTGTAGCTGCTCATTAGGGAAAGAATTTTCGGAGTCAGATCAGTAGTTCTAAAGATTATCCCCTACATACAAACTCACAAATATTATCTCTTTAGAATACATATTTTAATATAGAAAAGTTGAAGTCGTTCGTCGTGATTTAGCTGCGAGATACTTGGTTGAACCGTAGTATATGTCTCCCCCAATTCCCCGGCCGTCATCAAGTTCAAAGATTTTGATGAAATGGGATGAATCCAATGTTTCGGGGAGCGAAAAAAGCAATTTATCTAAAGGGTCAACGCAACCACGTTGATATTTCCCTGTCGCACTTCCATTCCCCAGAACTGCTCTATTAAATGTACAATAGCTGTCAATTCAATTTATTGCGTTACAGTCTTTTATTTTATAACATTTTCACAAAAATGATTTACGATATTTTGTACTGAAATTCAAAACACGTGTCCTTTTGAAATAATTTAATGGGGCGGCCATTTTGTCACTTTAAAATATAACTGTGTGTAGCTTTATTTTGAACGTATTTGTGTGTGTAGCTTTATTTGAACGTAACATATTTATGTAAGTATTATTTTGAACTTGACATGACTTTATTGGATTTGTCTTCAAAGGCTCACAATGCACTGAAACACTTATCTGCTATAGCGACGGCGAATGAAATTGAAATATTATCGATATTTCTGTGCCAGCCTTGGTCAGTACAGTGTAAAAATGAATAGGTACCTAAGTGAGTTGAGCGAACAAAGTTATCCGCTCCAGTGACGTTCAAAGTCAGTTTGGGGCGATATATTTGCATCGTAATCTTTATTCACTAAACAGTTGCGACTGAGCACCTTTCGTAGTATCTCTGACGCTTACGGTGACTCATCGCAATGGACTTTTTATTGAAAGTAAACAGATTTTTTAAGACTTTTACGATCATAGAAATAACAGATCACAATAACGCTACATGAAAGGAGTCCGTGTTATGGTGCTGTCGCTATATAAATCTAAGAAAGGCCTTGTGGATTGCGAGCATGGACGCTGTTCATTTTAAATTCACGCTGGTCGTCCAGTCGCTGGCTGGCAAGTCGAAGGGAAGTGGATAACGATCATGAGATTATAATTCTAATAGCGGCATCATTATTTATCCATTTAACTAGAACGATCAGTTTTTTGTTGTAAGATTTATTTTAAAAGTAACTCAAACCTTTATCTGTCCATATATTCGGTTAAATAGAAAAATGACGTAATTCAGAAAGTACAAATTTTACAGTACAAGCGTTTGAAGTTTTTAATTTCATTAAAATTCGTTTTTCTATAAAATTGTTATTTTTACATATAAGTGTATCATTTAAAAGGTATTTACATGGGGATTTAGGTGGTGTGTTATTTAATTATTTATTTTTTAATTAGAATCAATTTTTAGCAACAAGTGTCTTTTTGGGACATTTTTCTACAATCAAAATGGCGGATCACCACAGAGAATTGAAATGACACTTGCGACATCTGGTGAACTATTTAAAGTGTCGTTTTTACATATAAAATAATCTTGTTAGTAGACTCGTTTTATGTAATATTCTTATTTTTCAAAAAATTTGAAAAATGCCATTTTTCCATTTAATCGACGATATGTGATACAAGTCATCATCATCTGCCTAGCCTTTTCCCAACTATGCTGGGGTCGGCTTTCAATGTAACCGGATGCAGCTGAATACACTGGTATACACATGTGACACAAGTGTAGAGAAACACAACTTTTATAATTAATTTTTAAATGGCCAACGGCCGAGGCGCATTTTAATTAATTAAAGGCATGTAGCATTTCGTAACATTTTAGTAAAAGTACTATAAGGTGAACAAGTCAAGTGAATGGCGTTGTTATTTTAGCGAAGCATTGTAACTCCCTCCAGGCGTTAATTTGTGAGGTAACATGTGATGAAGGTCTGACAATGCGGCCCAAGTGACTGGAATTGATGTTTGAAAAAGTTTAGTATTCTACACAAACATACAGAGCAATGAATATGGCTGTTTAAAAACTTTACCGCTGAATAATTTATGTTAATGAGTCGTAATATTAATGTTCCTTTTGTTTTATTACAAGTTACAACGTTTTACGATATTCATCTACTTTGAATTGTTATTGCTTGTAACATTTTAGTTGTAGTAAAACGAATAAAGAAATGTGATAAGTAAAAGTACTTGAGGTGTGCACAGTTAACCACCTCGCATACTATGTGACATGCGACTGCGACAGCAAGACGGTCACCTGTCGCATGCGACTGTCATCAGGTGTGCGCGAGCACCGTGCGACTAGACGCTACGACAAGTAGCAAAAAGAAAAAGCATTTATTGTGACTCGTACAGGAAGACCACAGACTAAACTCAACACAATTATAAATAAAAACCAAGACCGAGACCGTGCGACTCCTAGTCTGTCGAAGCCTGTCTTTACGACACTGCAACTCGACGCCAAGAGGTTTGAACATAAATAATATGAAACTTGTCGGCCGTATTCTGTCGTTGCGTCTAGTCCCCGAGGTGTCGCAGTCGCATGTCGCATAGTATACGCCATGTCGAAGACCCAATTGTTTCCTTAATTTCTAGGTTCCTGAAAAGGCATGAAATGCTAAGTCTAATTTATTCTAATTTTCTCCATAAAAGCGGGTATTTACTTATACCTATACGTGTTGTTGAGTCGTCTTGAATTCTTGGGGCTTTGCAACTTCAGTTGAGTGGCACAGGGTTCCAAGTACTTACCAAGATTTGTTTATAAATACCTACTTAGTGGAGTTTGTCTTTACGGCTAGTGCCCTAAATCTTATTGTAAAGTTTTGAACTTACTTTTTAAAAGCATGGCAAAATAGTTTGCGTTAAAATACATAATTAATGACTAACTATGTTATCTTCGAAACAAATTAGAGTGTTATTAGACCAACGCGGCAGAACTAGACTAATTAAAAATAATGTTTATTAAAATGAATCGGTAGGTACCACTTTTTGAAGGTTATTCACCTAACTGTCTCGTCATTGGGAATATTTTAAGTTATAAAAGTCGTAATGTGTTTTATTAATTATTCCTAAAGGTTTTCGATAGACTGGGCGTTAGTAACCCGAAAATATAATGCCATCAAAAACATAACTTGTAAAAGAACCAAGTCTCGCAACTCAGTTCTTCTACCGTAAAAAGTTGTGAGATCCATGTAATACGAAGTCGGTTAATTTATTCAGTCCCTACTTAAGGGACCTTCTATCTGAAGTTATTACGTAATTAGCTAACCTAACAACATCTTATAGTGACCATATTAAAAATGTTTTATGTTTTAAATAAATAGATTGACTTAGTCGCTTCGTCCATCGCATGAAAACACAATGTATCTCACAAGTAATACATTTTATATAAGATTGTTTAGTGCGATTGCCATGACAATTTAATCCCATACAAATATATATATTTATATGGGATTACAATCTTTATGCTGTTGGTGTATCTAGAAAAGTGGACCGAAATTGCAAAATATTTGAGCTTTTCATTAATTTATACATTAAACACTAATTGTATTCTAAATTTGAAGCTTCTATGTCTGCTAAAAGTGCATTAGAGTTTTGATGATCTGTCAGTCAGTCAGTCAGTGAGTGAGTAAGTGACAAACTTTGACTAGTTATAATTGTTAAACTACTGGTTCAAATTGAATGAAATTTGAAATATATCGTGTTTATACAATGCCTGCTTGGTTACTGAAAATTCAGGCTTCTAGTTTTATCCACAACAAAATTTTAAGGGGGTCGGAAATGGCCTGAATTGCTTCGAGAAAAGGATGGTACGGCCGTGCCGCTTTTTGCTCGACTTGGCGGGGGCACTGCCGTGCCCCCAGATTATAATTAATTAAGTTTGTTAATAACGTGAGGAGTGATCTATTACTCGAGTTTTTATGGGTGCTATTAGAGACACTTTAGTGAGTATAATGAGGGGTCGATGGATGATCTTGTTATTTACGTTAATGCCTATTTTATTTAACCTCTTTCTCCCTCTCCTCGCCTCGCCTCTGCCTGTCTGACAACGTTCGTTGGTCGCAGGCGCTACAGCTGAGTATAAGGTCCTGGGTTTGATTCCCGGGTCGTGAAAAATGTTATTGGATTTTTCCATATAGAATTTCTCACCAGCAGCCCGGGTTCTGGATTTGTGCCCGGTTGTTGGCAATAGGCTCGCCCCTGTAACATTGAACTTAAACATTACTGGCGAAATGTGGGTGTAGTGTATGTATGTTGTGGGTGTGTGTATAATAAAATAAATAAAAAATAAAAAAGCCTTTTATTTCATGCATAAAATAAGTTTAACAATTATATATTGATTCAATTTCATAAATTAATATTGTTTAGTTTTCATTTGCATAATTGCAATCAAACATGTATTATTTAACTTAACAGTATCAAAATAATCAATATTATTAATTGCAACATAATATTAATTAATAAAAGTAATTTTTTTTATATTTTATTTATGACAATATTAGGTACTAATTAGATTTCAATATTAATATTCATTAAATAATAAAAAATAAATTAGATTATTATAAATGTATTCTGAAATTTAAGAAAGAAAATAACATGCATGCATGAACCCCTCAAATATTGAGGGTGAAGGCCTCCAGAGAACCCCAGCGGTCACGGTCTTTGGCTACTGTCATCCAGTTTTTCCCTGTAACTCTTGTGATGTCGTCTGTCCACCTGGTTACAGGTCTTCCTCTTTTCCGAGTGCCTGTCAGACCTGGCCATGACGTCATGCGGATTGTCCATCGCTCGTCGCTCATTCTCGCTACGTGACCAGCCCATCTCCATTTTAAGTAAATGTATATATATGTACACCTCTGCCCTCACCTCTTAAATTATCAATTAATTAAGTTAATTAATAACGTGAGGAGTGACAGTTACCTATTACTTGAGTTTTTATCCGTGTTATTAGAGACCGTTTAGTGAATATAATGAGGGTCGATGGATGATAAAAATGATAATTATACCTACGTATTACAACGTGGTGGCCCAGTGGTAACGGCCGCGACTTACGAGTTGTAGGTCGTAGTTTCGAACCCAGTTAGGCACCTAAAACTTTGTGTAAATTATCTCATCATCACTGCTTTCAAAACTGTAAGGGAAAACATTGTGAGGAAACCAGCATGTCCTAGAAGCAAAAATTCTAAGACATGTGACATCTACCAACTCGCATTGTGCCCGCGTTGTGGCTTACGGCCCTCCCCCTTTTACTGAGAGGAGGGCTGTGTCCCAGCTGTGGGAACATTGTAGTCCGATTACGCTATGTTTATGCTATATAAAGTAGATCTACGACTTTGTAGTTATTTACGTTAATGCCCGTTTTATTTAACCTCTGTCTCTCCCTAGCAAACAGCTCCAAGCACTATAGCTGGGCATGGTCTAGGGTTTGATTCCCGGGTCCTTCAAAATGTTATTGGATTTTTCCATCTAGAATTTCTCAGCAGCAGCCCGGATTTTGGATTTGTGCCCGGTTGTTGGCAATAGGTTCGCCCCCGTAACATTGAACTTAAACATAAGTGGCGAAATTTGGGTGTACTATTAGTACACCCACATTTCGCCTGACGGAAAATACGATTACGACGAATTAGCAAAAAAAAAAAAGACGAAACCGAAAAAAAAAAAAACGGAAACGAAATCGGAACGGGTCGGAATCGAATCGAATTCGTTTTTCGGGGAATACAGGCGATGTTATGATTTTTCAAACACTAGGGGACACGTAAATATAATGCTTAAATAAATATTATAGCACCTTGGATTTTTAGCTCTCGGCGCTGAACCGAGCGTTCAAAATTTAATAGTGTGCTTTTGTTTAGGTATTTGCAGGTTTTTTTTTTCATAGTTACTGTTTATTAATGTTTACGGTTTCATTCATTTGTTGTGCCTCTGTCATAAGGTTGAAATTGTGTTGAGGTCCCGAGTCTAAGAGATTGTTAGTACCTAAATTATATTTTGTTTAGCGAGAGCGTTTGATAATTTTTTTAATAAATAACTAAGTAGGTTCTTGATAGTATTTACGAAAACAAAGAAAGGAATAGGAACAATTTTTTTTATGTAGAAACAATTTTTTTGTTAAAATGTTTACCAAAATTGTACCTGAGAATAGTTCTAGGCAACACATAATAAATTATTCGTGACGAATACGTTTGGATTTCTTCACGATCTGGCGATGTTTGCCTTTATTGTTTGAAGTTCATGATAAATTGGGCTCACATGTTTGAAAATACGCCGTGGCTAAGCTTGCGATGCTATTGGTGCGATTGACATTCAATACCACAATGCACAATACCTACTATATTGGACTAATTAATGTTTCTCGTCTAATCAAATGTAATAGGTACATATTAAGCTCTTAGCGGACCTTTTAGGCTCGTACACACAGGCGCGACGCGACACGCGACACAAAGGCACCGCTCGTTGCGCGACTTGCGGTGCCTTTGTGTCGCGTGTCGCGTCGCGCCTGTGTGTACGAGCCTTTTACTCGAGTGAATGTTCATTACACGCTCACCAGGAAAAAATACATAGAAATAACCTTTCATCTGCTCATTGCAGTTAATTTTTTGATCATTCGGTAGGCAAATTAAATCTTATATTCATTTTTCACTCTTGAATCATTTTGGGTTCAGAAGTTTCCCTTCGAATGAAAAATGCCAAATGAAAGACAAAAATTAGCAAAACGTTAAGTTAACCATAACATCATTAAATGCACACTATGTAGACTAGCATATTATAAGTTGGATTATTATAACGTAGATAAAAATGCATGGGTTAATGCTGGTCCTGCTCCACAGGCACTTGGGTTCACTAGTTAAAATTTCAATATTTGGAAGAGATGCTTCCATTTTTTTAAGTGTTTCTGACATTAATTGGACTTTAACCCATGGACATGTGAACTTATCGGCAATCTGTCGTGTAGGTATACAGTTGATAGAACGAGGTAATCCTGCTGAAATTAAAATCATGTCAATCGATCATCCTGCGAGGTTGGGTAAATTGCATTTGCCGTGGTCAGGCAATGTTTTCTCAAATTCTTACAGGCGGAAATTGTAGTGAAAATTAAGGTAGTGGTCCATTTTCCATATTCATCACGTTTGGTCTTGGTGGTGCTTAGAAATTGGATTATTAAGGGGAAATATTTAAATAATCCTCTAAAACTGAGCTACTGCACCATGACCAAATGGGTTAGGTTAGATTAGAATTGTGACCAACAACGCGCGAGCCGAGTTGGTCGTAGTAAAAATAATAAATAGCCAAGTATGCTATTTAGTATTTTTAGGACACCAAAATAGGAATTGAGGATCACAAGAAAAGCGCATTTATTATATAATATTAAAGAGTCCATTAATATTTCTTGGAAAACAAAATGGAAACTATTTGGGGTTCGGTTGAGTACATGACATTAATGACCTCTCAAGTTCCGCTAATGAGACACAATTGATTTTCTATTGTATCGTGCTACATGTAGTACGCGCGGGGCAAGGGCAGGTGGTATTAGTATACCGATGTTCAGTTGCATCTAATAAGATTGCAGATGCATATCCCAAAAAAGTTGAGAGAATGCTTTGCAGATGACTCTTGATGTATGTAATAGTAATTCAGATAAAATAGGTATAAATCATGCCACTGGGAGTACAGTACCCGGCGATAAATATTGCACATCGACCTATTCGATCCTATCGATTTTATACAAAGAACAAAAATAATTATCAAAAGAAGCAAATCATAATTGTTTTAACAGCTCCTAATAGATACCGGACTGTTTGTATTTCGTGCGACAGAGATAACGCTCTACGAAGCCGAAATTAGCCGATTGTCTCTTTCTAAAGGTCGATGTGCAATATTTATCGCCGGGTCCTGTAAGACAGTCGCAACTATTGAAAGACCCATAGCATAAGTAGGTATAAGCATAATCTGCCTATAGGGCAGAGGAGGCCTTTGTCGCAGCAGTGGGAACATTCCCCTTGCTGAGACAAAGGCCTCCTCTCTTTGAGAGGGAGTGGGTTGTAATCTACCACGCGGGCCCAGTGCGGGTTGGGAGATGTCACATGTCTTCGATATTTTGGTTCTAGGACATGCCAGTTTCCTCTCGACGTTTTTCATCACCGTTTTGAGATGCAATTATTGACACAAAGTAAAGCGCCAGTCTGGGTACGTACCCACGACCTACAAACTCGGGGCCACCACGACTCCAAGACCCATAGATAGATACAATTTTAAAAACGCGGCTAATTAAAAAGAAATAGCCTACTGTAAAACTAAACGACGCAATAACGATTTCCCAGTAGCTGAGATTGCTTCTACAATCTATAGCTATCCTAGTGGAAGTATTAGCATCTATTCCTTGAAAAAGCTAAGTGCTACGAAGAAACCATATTACAGATTGCAATAGCAGATTGCATTATTATTAATAGTACACAAGTCCGGACAAACTAGGGCGCCTCCACGAACTCCCATTTCTACTTCATTTGATTTAGGTCCATCTATTTTTATTTAAATTGCGCGATGTTACTGCCCGAGTACAGTAAATAGTAGACTTCAAATGCATACGGTGTTAATGTTTTGTAAATCTGCCAGCATAAATCAAAATATTGTGTCGCTTTTTGAATCATAATTCATAACTTTTGTGACATTTTACATGTATAAAGTGTAAAAAGACCCAACACATAGCCGTCAACTACGCATTCTGTATATCAAACTAAGTAATAAAAGAATTGCTGGGAAACGACTTAAATATATTTTTGGTGTGAAATTTACTGTTTGCGGTACAAAATAACACATGCAAACCATTGTGCTTAAGAGTGCTTGCAACGGTACAGGGGTCGTGGGGGTACTTAAAGTTGTGTTATAACATCAAAAATTGGTTCTCGTCGGTCAAAATTCCAACTTTTACTGACGTCTTGTCAGTAAAAGTTGGAATTTTGACCTTCAATATCTCCATAACCAGAAGGTTCCCAGTACATTTCTGTATAGTTAATAGTAATAAATAATTAATTAATAAATAATGTAGTATGTCGTGATAGACGTGAGAGTACCTATGTCACTCGAATGCCTTGCTGATGGTGGCGTATCCGTTAGATCATCCGGCGCCCTTTAAAATGTTTGAGCTAAATGGTGCGTCATGTTTCTGAACGAGCGCCGTCAGTTAGGACTCGTCACCTCTTAGCAGTCTTAGCTGCCGAGAATTTTTTTGTACTGACCTGTATTATACAAGTAGTTTTTTAATAGAGGTCAGTGCTATGGATGCTTTTAAAATGCTCCTTCAAACAGGCGCGACACGCGATAAAATCGCGCGCGACACAAAGGCACTTCCCTCGTTGCGTGACTTGTGGCGCCTTTGTGTCTCGCGCGATTTTATCGCGTGTCGCGCCTGTTTGAAGGAGCCTTTTAACGTGCACGTCTTTTAATTTGAACTTATCTAGTAAAACTTTTTTCAGTGATATTAATAGTACTTACTTATTTATTTTCAGACAAAATCCGTTAGATAAATATCCGTCACAATCCGTCATCAACATTTAACAGGGAAAGTTTAAAACAGTGTTCAAATTAACCACTGTAAAGTGCAAATTAACATTTATGTCAATTAAAGTCAGAGTTTACACTACATAACAGAAGTTAGTTTAAAATGTGTGTTGTTAACAACAAAGTTTAGGATAGCATTCCATATATTATTTATCTGTATTAAAAGGAACAACAAACATGTTTAATCTGTTTTCAGGCGAAAATGAACAGATAATGCAATTAGGCTGTTAATGGAATTAATTGGGGGAACATAAAGGCGCGTCATTAGATAAAGTGTTGGATAGGACAATGTGAGAGCTCTTCGCGTGTGTATACTACCTCTAAATTGATTTTCCCAATTATCTTAATTAAAAAGAAAATCGCAGTGGAGTAAGAAGGAGGGTTAGGTAAAATTGTTTTATGATGTCATGATACATCGCAAGAACAACTCTGCAAGTTTGTGGCTTGCAATGTGACATCGTCATTAAAGAAAGATTCGTTACGAAAAAGAACCAATAATCGAATTATCGAGTTTCTATTAATTTAACGAAATTACAAAGAAAAGGGCGTACTTTCCAGGTCTAAATAAGAAAATCATCTAAAAGTAGTGTAGGTACATACGTAGGCGATGTAATGTATCAATTAAACTAAACTAATAATATAAAGAGAAAATATTAGATTTTGTATACCTTTGTTTGTCACGCTTTCACGCTAAAACACCTGAATGGATTTGGATTAGGATATAGGATCCTTATAATTCCGAAATACCCACGGCATCGAGACTTATGCGGTTGAATCTGTTAGTTTGTAATAATTTGGCAAAACTTAATTGGTGCCTCAGTACCTTACATCTGGGTAGGTAGGTATGTGCGTTGTGCAATGTTGTAATTTTGTAAGCCAGCCAAAAATATCAAAAGCATACGGCGTAGTGGTTAGCCTCCGTTCACTTTCTCATCGACCATGAACGGTTGGCTCGACATTCAATAATAAATTGTAGCACATAAGTGTCAACCTTTCATCCATACTCTCTCTTACAAAGTAATTTACTGCTCAAGAAATTAAACTCAAACTCAAATCATTTCAATTAAACCATTTACAGGTACTTTTAAATTGTCAAGAAGTCGGTCAGACAGAAAATATGAAGCTATTTGCCCATTCCTAAGCGTAGGTACCTATGGAGAATAATGAGCAAGAAACTCCATGGACACTCTTTTAAATTATATTTTTACAAAAATATTAGTTACATCAATAATGTTGAATTTATAATTATACATATGTGAGAACGATGTAAAAAAGACGTAGGTACGCGTTAAAAGCGTTTAGAGTACAGCAAATAGTAAGAAAACAACAATTCAAAAATAAAATAATTAAAAAAAAGCCGAGGCAGCTAAGTGATGACCAGCCCTAACTGACGGCGCCCGTTCACGAAAATGACGCATAGATCAGCACCATTCATTTCAACTATTTTGAAGGGAGCTAAATGATCCAACACACACGCCAACGTCAGCGAGACATTTGTGTGAGCATGACATACAGTCAGCCGCCAGCTAAAATGCCAGCAGTAAAATGCTAAGAGTACCTATTAAAAAGACTCTAACAAGACCTCAACTGTACCTGTAGCCTATTAACCATAAAACTGTATAATTAAGAAAGGAAAAAAATGAAGATAGGCTTGTCCTTTGAAGTTTATAGCGTAATTTGGATGTAATTTGTCGCACCTTTATATTAATAACGGTTTTACCGATCTTTCTACGCGTTAAATGATTTATTTTTATACCGATTTTGTAATAAACGAACACGATTTGTAGATTGTGAATTTGATCTCAGGTAGGCACTTTATTTGAGTAGTTAATTTCATCACCACCGCTCTCAAAAAGGTTAAGAAAAACATCGTGAGGAAACCGGTATGTCCTAGAACCAAAAAATCGAAGACATGTTGTGACATCCACCGACCCGCACTGGGCCTACGTGGCATGGTGGATTATGGCCCACTCTCCAGCGGAGGCCTGTCCTCTTCGAGAGGGAGTGGTCCCAGCTGTGGGAATATTATAGGCTGATAATGCTTGAAACCGCTATGAACAGCTTGTTTGACTTATCTTGAAAATGATTGGCTACATTTTGTGATGATTTTTACAGTAATATACGAATGTTTTACACGTTTTTGTATATTAGGCATGCTCAGTTATTACAAGGATATTGATTTTTACGTTAGCCACGTTTTGTAAATGTAGGTTACTACTTCTGTTACTGGATAAACTAGGTATCGCATTACTTGGCAGCAACGCAAGTTTTAGAAACAATAAAAGTATATGATCGACTACAGTAAACAAAATCAGAAAAATATATGATATTCTTCAGGATATATGCTAGTAGATAGTGTTTTGAAAACATAATTCAACTAATTTGATGATGATGAACATACCTCTAAAAACATTCTTTTTACAATACAAACCATACTAATATACCTACATACAACAGATTACAAGTAACATACTAAAATACTAGTGTTCTAAATTTTTTAGTCCAAACAATAGATTGTATGTAAGTACAATGAAATAATTGCTTCATATTTTGCATTATATTACCAGCGTTGTGTCAGCGCGCTTCTCTTTCTTTTCTATGCAGTCCGACAGTGACCGCGCTTTAGGTCATGTAAGCCCCTTAAGGAACCCATAGCCCAGTTAAGCAGCCGACAAACTACTTAGTTGACCTGCGAGATGCCATTTATTAAAATAAAATAAAAATCTTAAGTGCCAATGGTCATTTTTCCTTAGTTCATAATCAAATATCAAAATATGACCTACCTACAAACCTAAGTACGTAAAGTGATCGATATCTAAATTGTATGATTGTATCATCGTTCCATATAGTGCCGAAGTAATTTCCATTTATTTTCCAAACAAAGAAAATAAAGAATGAATGTCAGTTTTCAATGTAATTTACGAGTAGGTATACGCTGGCAGACGCCTTTTATATTATTTTGTATTTATCGAATTTTGTGTGGTTTGAACAGACGTGTTGCTTATTAATTTGAGCTTTGGGTTAGATTACCTATGAGTATTGATACGAATACCTGCACAAATACCTCTACCTATTTTTTATTTCTGTGTCTGGGGGTGTATCAGATTAAAACGGCTGTCTTAGGACCTCAAGAATAGCTATTTTCGGAACCATAAAGATAAAAGTAAAAGTAAACACAAAAGTTTCAAGCTTCCATTGTAACATTTTGAAAGTAAAGGTAACACGTGGAGCAAACTTTGCTTTTCGCATTCCGTTAAAACTCAAAAACTTAGTGAGAAGGTACATTATAAGATTTGTGTAACCAAGACCGAGCTAACAGCGATTTGAACAAGTCATCGACTTAACCGAAAGTTTAACTAGGTCGAACTTTGTATTGGTTGAATATTTAAATTGGGTCATGGTGTAAAGTATGTTAATAGTTACAAAAAAACCTTTCAAGCTGTGACACAAGAGACTGAAAGTTTTAGTTTGGGAAGGAAATCAATAATCGTATCACAATTTCTTCAGTAGATACAGTGCCTTCCAAAAGTTACTTGACATTTTTCCATTTCAGCTGTAATATCACATAGTTTCTAATGTTGGAACTGTACACTACTTATAGGGATTTTAACCGACTTCCGAAATGGAGGAGGTTATATGTTCGACTTTATGTATGTTTTTTTTTATGTACGTTCTCTGATTTCTCCGTCAATTGTAAAACTATTTAAAATTTTCTTTTTGTTGACTAAAATTCAACTATTTAAGATATGTGATTACCTGTTTTTTCTTTTTTGATAACTGGCTTTTTTAATAGAATGCAATACTCTTACCTCCCGCTCCCCTTTCTCTGTTTTTTCTCTTTTAGCTGTCAAATACCTGTATCCCAGTCGCCACAAAAGTAAGTTGACGTTTATAATTTCTGTGGATTTATAATATTTACAGGGTTTTAATATTATTAGAATAACATTTTTAGTAAAATATTAATATTTTTAAAATCAGATTTCAGTTACTGGCAAGGCTTTCGAATTTATTCTGAAAAAAAAAAATACGGAACGTAAATATATCCGTGTGCATAGGGCCTTAATAATTCTTAGAGTATAAGGTATCAGATGCATTTTCTCTCGGGTAAGTTCAGAAGGTTATTAGCAACTTTTAAACTGAACGTGCGCCATGAAAGTTTATAGTTGAAAACTTTTACACAGCACTCCTATCAGCATTTGCATTAATTTTCATTTTTGTGATGTGTTTCTAGATAAATAGATAACTAGTTGGCCAGCTAGATAGCTGACCTCCTTGAGCCACAGCAACAAAACAGACCGACATTGTCTATGCCCTTGAGAAAAGGTCCCTTTTTTATTACATCTGTAGTAACCTATTCGATTTCACGAAGAAATGTGTTTCTAACTAGTAGATTGTTAGCTTGTTGAATGTACCTGTCGGTTTTGTTGCTGTGGCTCAGGGGGCCAGTTAATTACCTAGATACACATTACTTCATGGTATCGAATAGGCTTTGTATAGGAATGTAATAAAAAAAAAGGTCAAGTGCGAGTCGGACTTGCGCGCTTGGGGTCCATACAGTAGGTATGTAGTTTATAACGGGACAAAAATTGTAATGCAACTACAACGGTTTTTTGATTTTTTCTTTACTTATGCTACATGACGTTGCTTCTTGCCACATTTCATGATTCTAGGTCAACGGGAAGTTCCCTATAGGTTTTGGTTTCGGAACCAGGTATAGGTTCTTTTGATTGCTTCGAGTTAGAAGTTTGTTTTTTGAACTGTATCAAGGGGTTGCAGCCCATGTTTGAGAATGTGCAAACTGCGCTCTTTCATATAATACCCCACATGCCCTAGTAGCCCCACTTCGAATTTATATTTGATATTAATTTCAACTTGATAACTCCACACGTTCCTGAGAAAAAGGGTCTTGATCGACGGACAGACAGATGGACAACGAAGTGATCTTATAAGGCTTTCGTTTTTCTTTTTTAAGTATGGAACCCTAAAAAGTCCATTTTCAAGGGAATAAACAGTGTCGGTCTTCCTCTTTGTCAAAGCAACAAGCTTTTATTACTATCCACTAACAGTGTAGTTATTCGGAAACTCGTGTTTACCAGGAGTCCAGTAGCTAATGGACTACTATGGAATAATCTTTTACAAATTGTTTGAAGCGGGAAATCGTAGTTTATGTTACGATTATTCCGGGATCTACAAGCCCGGGTCAAACCTGTATGTTACGTGCACACAAATTGTATTCCGGAAACACTGTAGTAACATTTATTTCAAGGGAAACTTTAAAGTAAAATGTATTTTGTATCGGCGCAATGTGAGGTAAATGGATAAAATAAGAATATTATTTTGCATAAAACGAAATTGTTAGCTGAGAATGTTTTTCTTTTGCGGAGCATATTTATGTCAATATTTATAAGAGTAGTTACGATCGTGAGTTACGACATTTATTCGTGGAAATAAAATGAGATTTATTACGTTTTGGCATAAAGAAAATAAAAAAGAAAAACAAAATAAACGGCTGTGATCTTGACATTGCGACGTTTTCATAAATCATAAATTAAATAGAAGTCATAGGATATAAAGGAAACTTTTAGGAGTGACTCAGCTACTTATTAGTTAGCGTCCGCGGTCGAGTATGTTAATATTAAAATCCGGTATGTAAGTGGATTACGAGCGTAACTCACCTATATGGAAATGCTCCATATAGGTAATTTACAATAAATATGGAATTAGGTCGTATCGAGATTGGCCCCAATCAACTAAAATAAGTAAAAATCTTTTGAAACCTCAAATAGGATTTGGGAACTCCGAAGATTCTTGGTACTTAGTATGTTTAATAGTATGATTATTAATTAATTATTATACTGATGATTAATATTGATGTTTACTGTATTATATTTAGAGCATTCGACTCATCTGAAAATTCAATCTCACTGAAAAATTATTTAGCACAATGAATCAGTGAATAGTTGTGAATAATGAATAGTTTAATCATATCAGTATCAGTATCAATGAATAGTTGTGTATGTATTTTTTATCTGATTACGTTTTAATATTTGTGGTCGTCCAAATCAAAAGGGACCTTATGGCGGAAATGAGTTATCTACAGAGCTGAAAACTACATAAATGTACCGAACTATAGACCCAAGAACCAACCTTCTAACCACTGCCGTTATTTTTTTACGAATTTTTGAAGTTCACTGATCGAAATTATAAGTTTCGAGAAAATCGCAATTTAAGTATGCCGTACAAAAAAGTTATGTTTTAGTGTGAAGTTATGTAACTGATGGTATACTTTGATTGACTATGATTATTACTAATGGAAATTCTTACAATCCTTGCATAAACTTGTTTGTTGTGGGAACTAGACCCGCCAACATAATGCATTATCAATGAGATGCAAAGTATCGATAATAGTATTAAAAATAAGTAAACCGCCTGTTTCTCACTAAACTTTTATCGTTTCTATATTGCTACTAATTACATAGATTTGCGAAAGGCCTTAGATGTAAATAAAAACAACACATAATTTAAAAAAAATAGTTTTTATTTACTAGCAAGAATTCTTATTTTTTATAAACTTTGAGATCTGACAGTAACAAAATCAACACTTAATCACTAAATAGGTTATACATAATTGGTTTAGATGCTAATAAAGCTAAGAGATCAATGATAACTGTTAGTTATGATCTTGTAAAGTTACATAGAGAACTGAACAATTTCTTCAAACAAATTAAAAAAGGGCCCTAATGGTGGGCACTAAACAATATTTTTTATTTTTAGCATGCATAATCAATATTTTAGTGCAACATTCAAGATAACTTAAATTTTCTTTTTTTATTATCACAAGGTATGAAAATGTTACTTATTTAACAATTTTTTTTTTATTATAACAAGGTATGAAAATTCGTAACAAGTATATACGTAAAAAAGGGCCCTTAAGGCGGTCCGTTGCAGTCTGCTGACACTTATCTCTTAGTATAGTTAATTAATTTAAGTATTTTAATAAAGGTAAACAATCTTGATACGTTTTTGTCGAAAAATATATTTATGAAATAATTTATAGCCATTACAAGATAAAACAAAATGAAATAACAGATGTTATAATGAATTACTTTTGCTATTAGCCTTAGCCTATTTTAAAAATATATTTTATGATAAAAAACATACCTAACAAGATTGTTTACCTCTATTAAAAGTACCTAAACAAAATATGGACTACAATAGTGGGACCTTAGACCTAAGACGCATATACAAAGAATGCCGCATGCGGCGGCGTGCGACACTATCTAATGGCAGCTATACGCTACGCTGACGACACGCTAGTCCTGGCGCAAGGAAGGTCGCATCAGGCGGCGGCCGACGCGATGACACGCGGGGTTGCGATAGTCGTGGAGGGGATCCGGCAGTTGGGTCTCGAGGTGGCATTGCACAAGTCCGAGGCCATGTCGTTTCATGGGTTCCGGAATACGCCACCATCGGGATCCCAACTAACGGTAGGAGGGGTTCACATCGGCGTCGAGACGACGATGAAATACCTGGGTCTCATCCTCGACAGCCGGTGGAACTTAGTCGAGCATTTCCGACGTTTGGCTCCCAAACTGGAACGGGCCGGGGCCGCCTTCAAGCGGCTCCTGCCCAACCTGAGGGGGCTAAACGCCTCCTGCCGGAGGCTTTACGCGGGGGTCGTGCGGTCCATGGCCCTATAACGGGGCCCCGATGTGGGCGCGTTCACTGCGGCGGCGAGCCGCCCATTATTTGAACGCGCCCCAGAAGGTGGTAGCCGTTAGGCTGATCCGGGGGTACCGCACGATCTCGGGCGAGGCGGCAAGCCTCCTTGCCGGACTGCCGCCATGGGATCTGGAGGCGATAGTCCTCGCGCGCCTGTATGAGTGGCGCGCGGAGACACTACGCCGGGGGGAAACTCCGCTTCCGCAGCAAATTGCGGCGGAGCGGACAGACCTCCGGCGCGATCTCATGGCGGCGACCTCTCGCGTCCGGGCCTGGTTCAAGCCATGGTCCGGGGCTAGAGGGAGTGGGGAGCAGTCGCCTCCTTCTGCGAAGCAGTCATGCTAGCGAAGGAGGCGGCGGGACGGCTGAGAGAGAGAGCCTCCCGTCCCAGCCGCCGCGGGAGACGCTCCGGGCGTCGGGAGCCGCGCGACTACTCCCGGCCACCTTAGGCGCGGGCGGAGAGCAATGGGTAGCTCACCGTCCGATCAGGACCAGGCCCGTGCCGGACGGCGCGTACGTGTTCCACGCGCGCCTCAAAGAGATGTCAGCACTAAACGAAGGGGCCCGTATTGGCCGAAGCCTGCCGGGTCAGCGGGATTGTCCGAAAGGGTTACCGCTGGCCAGGAACAAAGGGCGAAGGAAGGAACACGGGTGGGTTTTAGTCAGTAAGAGTCTGACACTCCCTATTCTGCTCCAGCCAGAGCGGGAGGAGTCATTTGATGATTTCCCATCCTGAATGAATAGTTTAGTTTATACCTACCTTGCAATATTAAAATGTTGATATATTAAATGGTTTGAATTACAAGAAAAACGATTTGTTAGGTCTTGCCGCGATAAGGTTCCTTTTTTACTAAACTTTAGATGAATACGAAACTTTTTTAAATTGACTTTTCGAAAAGTTGAACACATCTACATGTAGTAAATACAATCATCTTTTTAAAAATACAGTTAATAAAAAAACGATTTTTTTGAGGTATTTTACAAATTTATTAATATCTCGGAAACTAGTTACCGCCATAAGGTCCCTTTTGATTTGGACGACCACATTTATTAACATTCTAGTTATATTTATTATAGAAGTATGTATGTTTATTTGTATTTATGTAAGTATATTCTTATAATATTTGTTTAGTTTTATTAAGTGAATTGTTTTTAGATTAGATTGTATGTATTATTTTTTGTCTCCTTTACTCTTTCACACGCTGTCTGCATCTCTCTATTTATTGTCCTATCGCAGGTATGCTGGAAGAGATTTCTTGTGAAATAAGCATCACCTTTGTACCTATTTTTCTGTTCTGATTTATTTCGTGTCTGTTTATATATGTGTGTATATAAATAGTAAAATAAATAAAATAAATAAAAATCACTGAACGTCTGAAGAAGGATTTCGCCGTCGAGGTAGACCGCGGTGAAGGTGGTGTGACGATCTGATTATGTTTGCTAGAATAATATGGTTCTTTATGGCGTAAAATAGAGAAGTTTGGAAGGAAAAAGAGAGGTTTTTGTCCAGCATTGGGATACAAACCAAAAGTTTTTTTTGGTAGCCGACATTGTTCAAACTCAAATTCAACTCAAACTCAAAGCATTTATTTGAATTACCTAAACCATTTACCACTTTTGAATTGTCAAGAAGTCAGTCAGTCAGAAAATATGAAGCTAGTTGGCCATTCCAAAGCGTAGGTACCTATGGAGAAGAATAGGCAAGAAACTCCATGGACATTCTTTTAAATTATATTTTAACAAAAATATTACTTACTGGTACATCATTAATGTTGAATTTATAGTTATATGTGAGTACGATGTAAAAAAGATGTACGCGTTTAAAGCGTCCAGAGTATAGCAAATAGAAACAAAAGAACAATCAAAGAATAAAATGTCAAGTTGGGGGAAAATATGCGTCACATCCACGCAACACTGCCATCGCTCTGCATAAACGGCTTAAATAAGGCTCCTGCAAACACAACGCGATATGTGATTATATCGCGTATCGCGCCTGTTTGAAGGAACCTTTAAGCTATTCTCCTGTGTTGTAGCCATAGATATAAGACATTTCTATTGTTGCAGCAGTGGGAACGTTATAGACTATTTATGCTATGAGCTACTAATGTAGCTAAAACTATGATAATTAATAGTAACTATGATAATTCATAGTTCGTGCCAAAATGAGAGAAGTAGAAGATTAAATAGAACATGTCACTAATTGCTCAAATTCATGATTAATATCTGTGTACGCTGTATCATGCTATAAACCATTACAACCTAAAATAGACGCAAGAATTAGGAATGTAAACAGAATACACATGCAAATTATGAAAAGTTTAAATAAATATGTGCACCGTGATTAGATAACCGCCACACGGTTTGTGCATGTTATCATTTATCTAGTATGGACGCCAGCACATCAACCTACCACAATCTGTCAGATTTCTTTAATAGATTTTCAACTTTATCGCTAAAGCATAAGGTTCAAAGTTGATTGGGAAAATCTGACAGCTTGTGGTAGGTTGATGTGCTGGCGTCTGTACATCGAGTTGGTACAATGAACAAGCCCACAGTCGGGCGGACGCGGTGGTATTTTATCACGCACTGGATTTTCAACTCTATTGAGAATTTAACAGAGTGCAACGCAGCGCGTCAAACAAACACATAGTTGAATATTCAACTCTCGGCGTTAAGCTGTTAAGGACCTAACTAAAGGGTCGTAAATGAAAGTAAAGTGGACTGTAAACACTTATATTAGGTACGGTTCTAAAAGAAAGGTGGGACTAAACCTTTGGACAACAAGTATGCGCGCGCGTCTTCGCGACCGTGATCGGTAATTAAATGGAGAGAGGTGCGGCGGCGGCCAGCCTGCTGCCGCGGTATAGTCACGGTAATAATATCCATACAGTATGTCGTCTTCATACAAACGAACGAAACGCGAGCTATACCTACGTGCTTCGACCTCCGAGTGCGCTCCGGCGGCTCGGAGTCGCGACTGTGCCGCAGTGACGAACGGACGGTGTGTTGTTTTTTTTAACAATAACCGCGCGATTTTTTCACTAAAAATAAGTTCAAGTACATATTTAATATGACGAGTAGGCGATATTGTGCTGTTTTTGGTTGCATGAATTCGTCAATAACGCATCCAGAAATAACTTTTTTTACATTACCTGGAAACTGAAAGGTAAGACTATTTTACTTACTAGTAGGTAGGTACATAATGTGTGTCTTTTTAATGGATAAGTATTTCCTTTTATCTCCCGAAAAAAAGATGTCTGGATTAATAAATAAAGTGATTAAAGTAAAGGAAAGTGATAGACACGAGTGAAATAGGTAGTTATAGGCGGTTCATGAATCATTATACGGTAGGTACGCTTGTGTTAAAACCTCGGGGCATGTGTGTTTTGTTAGTTTGTATAATTCAAAGTAAAGACGTGGTTTTTATTATTAATAATAGTTGTTTATTGTACTGTGTGTATGAATAATACTAGAAAAAAATTGGTTGTCTGTAAAGTCGATTTACGGACGATAGTTTAACGTGGCAACATCATAACAAAACATTAATGAAATGATTGCATACTTTTATGAATAAAATTTAATTATTTTTATTGAATTATTAATATTTTGTATGAATGAAGGAGAAGGAGGAAAGAAGGAGGAAAGAAAGGAGGAAGGAGTGCAATGAAATCTACAATTTAATTGATAAATTTGCTTTTATTTGCACTCATTAATTTAAATATGTTTATTACTTCAATGAACGGATTATTTTAATTATAATTTTTATATTATACATGTTTGCTATTTAACTTCTTCCAATCTGTGTTATTCTGTTAAGGATAGGACGATGATAGGAAAGATTAAAAAAACATTAATATACAAATTTTGAATTTTATTTGTAGTTCTTGAACGTTTGATTTAACTATAATAATAACTTAACATAATTTGTTTAAAAATACACATGAACAAGTTTTTATAGAAATAAATTGTAATCAGATTAATGTTAAATAAATGGTTAATTCGAAATGACGAATTATTTTATTATTTATGTACACACAGTAAAATACAATAACAAAACTAAATGGAAACACAAAGTAGGCAAATGTAATTAAAATGCTGGAGGCGGGCAGCCCTATCGCATGTTTACGTACCGCGCGGCTGTAGGCATTTATTTCAAGGTTACGGCCGAGACACAATACTGTATGTCTTTATACTGTGGTATAGTCCCGCGCCGCGGCGCGCCCTCCGCGCGTTCCCTGGCGCGGACCAACATTCACACCTTGGCTGCGTGAACAAAGCAATGCCATGAAAATCCAGTGCGCGAAAAAAGTCGCCGCGGGAAAACACACCGTGCGAACCTGGGCCGGTTGTAAGCGGATTTACCTGTAGATTCACCTGGCATTTAGCGATATTGGTTCAGATAAAGGGTCCTTCAAACAGGCGCGACACGATAAAATCGCGCGCGTCACAAAGGCACCGCAAGTCGCGCAACAAGCGGTGCCTTTGTGTCGCGCGCGATTATATCGCGTGTCGCGTCTGTTTGTAAGAGCCTTAAATGGAAAATGTTTGGTCGATCAAAAATAAATTAGGTCTGTGTCCCTTATCTCCTATTAACAACCTCTCAGGACTACATCACTAACATCGTAAACCACAACTTTTGTTCTATGACTTTTATTAATTCATCAGACTTTCATACAGAAACAAAAATATTTCAATTCAACAACGAATTGAATTCTGTTACGAACTCTACGCGAAGCAAAAGAAAGCGCTAGTTAGGTAAAAAAACTGCCACGTCTTGTATAAAATTCAGCGAGGGGATCGGGGGTTAGATAGAACAATGAAATCTGTAAGGATTGTTATTGGTAATGTATTTTATGTATTATACTTTGTAAAAAGTCATAGAACAAAAGTTTTTTTTATTTATGAAGTTAGTAATCTAGTCCTGCAAGGATGTTAGTGTTTTACCAATAACCCTGAATAAAGAGAATCTGATTATCACTAGCTATAGAATCTTCCATCGTGTTAATGTCAACATGTCGTGACGTTAACGTCATTTGTTTGCCACCTGGTAGGCTCAACAATATGCTATAAATTATGGACCCTGTCCACAGCACACACTTTTTCATTTTCCATCTGTTCCATTGAAAGTAACATTCAGGGGATAACAGGACCTAAACGCAAAAAACGCAAGTTTTAGAAGCAATAAAAGTAAACTACAGTAAACAAAATCAGAGAAATATATGATATTCTTTAGGATATATGCTAGGCAGATAGTGTGTTGGAAACATAATAGGCAACTAATTTGATACGATAGAGAAAAATCATGAAGATACCTCTAAAACTTTCTTTTTACAATGAAAACCATACTATTTTACAATAAATTACCAGCTTTGTGTCATTGCGCTTCTTTTTCTTTTCTATGCAGACCGACGGTGACCGCGATTTAGGTCATATAGTCATATATCTATGAAGGGTCATAGATACACATAAGCTCACGCCTTTCCCCCATGGGTGCAGGCTGAAACTACAGAACGCCACCCGCTACGATCCTTAGATAGGTACGTGTCGAATTGATAACCTTTTTTTGAATTCGATAAAAAGAAAAGATGAGAAGCATGTGCAATTTATGAAACACCAGTATTTTTTTTAACGACGAAAAATTTCTAGGGCTTTAGAATCATGCGCTGAGTTTATGATTACAGTTTGAGTGTCGATATCCATGCCATCAAATATGCTCCTATATTCAGCCAGGAGACGTTTTTTCAAAGAATTTCCTTGATACTGAATCAGAGAATAAAATCTTATACAAGACGACGGTAGATCTCAATCGGGGTCAGCGGATATTCAGAATCAATGGGTTAACAATCTTGACACTTTCCCGCCATTGCAATTTACAATTTCTTAGCCTTCACTGTAAACATGTTCAACCTGAATTCAACCATTCTTTTTTATTAATTTAATAACATTTATAAATACGGTATGTATCAGAAACATTGAAAGAGTGAAAAGAGTAGAACTTTCTACCTGCGTTTGTGTTTCAGACTGCATAATACCCGAATTTCTTCAAAGTAAGAGTGAACAGGCTTCTTCTGGGTAAGCTCACTCCATCGTAGACTTTGTCTCTATCACCTCTGACCTAGACGGGAGTCAAGAGGAAACCCATCTCAAATAAAAAAAATGTATCAGAAACATTATGAACTGTCCCATACAAAACTTCGAAACCTCTCTCAATACTCGACCCAAATGTGTGAGATGGCTGATTATTTTTCGTCATTACGGTGTTGGTTTCCTGGGGAAAAGAGGTTCAGTTTGCTGTACAGCGTAGATCAGAAACGTGTGGTCATATTTAAGGGTAGCTTAAATATGATCACACCTTTCTGGTCTACGCTTTATACGAAAGCAATATAACATATTCTGAAAAAAAAAACAAGCTGCCCAAGTCTGTAGAGATTTTCAGATTTAGATTTAAACTTCATTTTCAAAACTTTATTTCAGCAACATAGTCTCCAGAGAAATTCCTGAACATCTTTGAAGTCTACATCTTTAGATACTTACTAAAAGAGATTTGAAAATATGTTTTCAAGAAAACACATCTATCTTATCAGGAGAAAGGCACAATAAGAATTCTTAATCAACATTTTTGGGGAACAAAATACATTTTTCAGAGACAATAAATTAAGCCTAACACCAACAGGGCCGAGGGGAGAAATATTGAACTGATTCCGTGGACAATAAAACCATTTAAATGAGGATTTGTTTCCGAGTCCTCTCAATGATAAATACTGCATACAATACTGTCCACAATAGTCATGTACATAAACACTATAGTGGCTTGTTCAAGTAAAGAACAAAGTTAGGAACGTGCTCAAAACTTTACAGTAGTTATTAGTTTTCAATCATAGTTTGAAAACAAGTTATTATTGCATATGAACATGGTATGGCGCTGATTGAAAAACCGAGTGATTTCGACAAAGAGTGAAATACAAACTCTACTTTTCTCTCGTAAAGGCGACTGTAGCATAAAATCTTTATCTCTTTTCTCTCTGACTGTGGGCCAACGAAGTGTTCTTTGCGATGACTTATATACCGCTTAAGATGTTTGACACATTCCTAAGTAATAGAAAAAACATCCACAAGCGCACGACTCATAATTCTCATTTGATCGTATAAAAAACAATAGATATAGATATTATATTAGTTAATAATTAAACTTCTTTAAATAAAAGAGGCATTTTCAATAGGGTTCCACGTACGGGTGAAACGAATCTATTAAAAAAAAATCAGTTATTTGATTTTTTCGCATGCTACAATGATTTCAGGGTTTTCACACTTGATTGACGGGAAGTTTTTCAGAAATAATTTGATGTTTTTTTCGGTTCTACTACATTAAATACATTTTTGAAAAGTACAGAATTAATATCCATTAAATTATCTATAAATTAAGTAGTTTCCGTGTACTAGCAGGAGCAGGTATAACAATAGAAACAGTTGCGGAAAGGAGGCAAAAAAAATTTTCGATCGTAAAGCACTCTAATGCTTCGCATTATGAATGGTGCAATACAGGGTGGCACTACGTCGGCGTCGCACAAACTGCCACCATGGATTCAGTAGGTACATGGGTCTAGACACCCTAGTTATCAAAAATAAAATCAGCTGTTTCATTGAAAAGTGGAATACCTAAGCGGGCAACATGTGTGAAACAGATTTTTTTTTAAACCGACCTTTTTTATCAACGCAGGTGGGTTCAGAATCATGCGCTGAATCCTGGTAACAGGTTGCGCGTCGATGTCCCTGCCACTCTGTACCTACAGTTGTACAGTTGCAGAGAATTCTAAAATAAAGGAACTTTCCTTTATTTTAGAATTATAGCTTGATGTGCTGGCGTCGTGCACATGTACAATGTACTTACATTGTACATGTGCACGACGCCAGCACATCAAGCTACTACAAATCTGTCAAATTTCTTTAATAGATTTTCAACTTTTTCAGATTTTCAACGTTCAAAGTTGATTGTGAAAATTTGACAGTTTCGGTAGCTCGATGTGCTGGCGTCTGTACGTCCGCGTCACCACAATAATTAATTTCTCATATTTTGACATTGGCAAAATCATCGAACGTTACCGACGATGGAGCCAGAACCACATTATAACTAAATGCGAAAGTAAGTTTGTTTGTTTGTTACCTTTTTACGCCTAAACCACTGAACCGATCATCCTGAAATTTTGCATATATGTATAAGTTGTCAGGTGTACAGAAACAGACATAGGGTACCTTTCATCCCGAAAAAAAGTGCTGTTTCCGGGGAAAACAACAATAACGTTATTATGATAATAGATGGCGCCACGTGTCTTTCGAACGGAATCGATACTTATGTGAGTGAAACCGCGGGGCGCTGCTAGTGATTTATATTCAGGTGATTTTAATATTAAGACACGGACCATTTTCTATTTAGTTTAAGGTAAATTAATATTAAAACAAATTGTAAAATTGAAGCCATTATTTTAAAGTGGCGTGGTGTGTGGGTGCATCCATAGTAATATTATAAATTCGAAAGTAACTCTGTCTGTCTGTCTGTATGTTACCTTTTCACGCCCAAACCACTGAACGGATTTCGATAAAATTTGGCAGAGAGATAGATAGCATCCCGGGGAAGGACATAGGATAGTTTTTATCCCGATATTCCCACGGGATCGACACTTACGCGGGTGAAACCGCGGGACGCAGCTAGTATAATATAAAAGAGGGTACTTTACTTAAGGACGCCTATGAAATTAATAAAATAAATGGTTTAGCTAAGCTTAGTGTTGGCATATTATTATCTTTGTTAAAGCTCTTGGGCTACAGAAATGAATATATTTGAGCCAAATACAAAGCTAGATGGATGTCTACACTTGATTCATTAAGGTATCTACTAATTTATAACATCTGGTTTGCTTTTAATCCTCCTTTAAAAGCCTCTGTCTTAATGTAATATTTACAATTTTCTCTGTAAATATACCCCAATTCTGACAATAATTATTATTTGTAATTAAAAACGACGTTATGTTTGCGCAATATTTAAATTGCGCATTATGATTGAATCATCCCATGCACTCCAACGATTCATTATTGATACCGTTACGGCTATTCCACGAACTTAAGGCTCCTACAAACAGGCGCGACACGCGATAAAATCGTGCGCGACAGAAAGGCAAGTCGCGCAACGGACGGTGTCTTTGTGTCGCGCGCGATTATATCGCGTGTCGCGCCTGTTTGTAGGAGCCTTTAGAAGACACTTTGAATCCCCAAGCGAAAGGATTTGTGAACTTTAGTATTTTGTGTTACGAAACTTTGTGTCGTCAAGAAGTTCTAAAGAACAAAGTATGTAACATATTGTAGAATATACAGATTTTACGTCATTAAGAGACCCACAGGGCGTGCGATTCTCCAAACAAATGTATTCCCCTGTTTACTTCCTGAATAATGCCTCTAGAGCAACACTTTTTTTTTCATAAAATCAAGGTCTGCTGTATACACGTCCCTGTCATTTCTTTTTTTTAGCAACTTTAGTAAAGAAAATATGGCCCTATAGAAATTACAATAAATGCCCTGTTTTTACCGCAGTGATTAGAGGACTACCAGACAAATTAGAAAAGTTAAAAAAAAAACCGGGCAAGAGCGAGTCGGACACGCGCACCGAGGATTCCGTACCATTACCATCATATGTTTTTTAAATTTTCATCGGTTAGGCCTATATTCGTTAGAGAATTTTAACACTGCGCACTGCGGTGTAGAATATTGCAGTTTTAGGTCAGCGCCACCTCTTGACCGATAGTGGAACTAGTAAATAAACTAACTTTTGTTGATGATTTATAAAAAAAGTGTGCTATTTAGAGACATGGTTTTATTTTTCCTGTAATCTGTACATAAACTTCTGTCACATAGAATTATTTCAGATATTTCTCTTTGCAAACTTCGGAGATAAGGGGGGAACGGTATTTTTTTATATTTTTCATCAAAAATCGAAAATTATCCGGCCTAAAATAAAAAATGTTTGAGAATGTGCAAACTGTGCTCTTTCATATGATACCCCACATGCCCTAATATCCCCACTTCGAATTTTTCAGACAGCCTTTCAGCAACAGGAACGTGTTGCAAAAAAAAAATATATTTTTATTTCTTTCTTATTTGCAAAATAGTTGGACAAACGTCATCTAAAACTATTCCAAATGTCAAGTTGATAGCATTAGTAGTTCTTGAGATATCCACCTGTGACAGACAGACAGACAGAGTCTCACCATAAGGGTTCCGTTTTACCATTTTGGCACGGAACCCTAAAAATTATAGGAGCCTAAACATACTCTTCCTCTAAATGTTAATGTAAAAAATAATTGAATCGGCTCAGTTTTCGAGGAGAAAAATGGGGAATACGAAACGTCGATCTCGTCAAAATTTTTGTGATAATTTCGGTCTGAGCATCCTATCACACACTACGGGGGCAGACTTGAGGTAAGGCGACGGCAATAGTTTCTTCAAATACCTATTTTAAAATTCCTCGCAGGCCCCGTCCCCTCTTAAGCGTGGAGTAAACAGTTCTATACGGCTTATTACGCTAAGTACTTATCAGATAATAACCAGGATGGGTTTATGAGATGGGCCAGGTACCTTAAGGCCCATTGTAGACACACTTTTTTGAAGTGAAAAAAAAACTTCTTTAGGCACGTTGGGCATTTTTTGAGATGGGAAAAGCCATTGAACTTGCGCCACTGTTACCGTAAGCGACACCGCGCGTGTTTTCTTTATAAGACGATTAAAAAATACCCGCTTCGGATGTGTTCGGCTGTCCTCGTGATGTACTCGGTTTTAATGTATATCCGATATTTCAGTGAGTGATGGAAAAGTATTCTGTTTGTGTTTTGTTTTCACTTCTGTCGGCACTCCCAGAGTGCCGCTGTTTCTTTTCTTGTATTGAAAAATTACGGTTTATTAGCCGTGTGTAGGCATGGTCGTCAGTGGTATGGATCACTAACAATGGAAGCTTAATGACAAACACGTTTTTTCTACGGCGCGGTTTCTACACCCGTAAAGAAACCGTGGCGTGTATAAAGGGCCTTATCATTGTAGCTACAGGAAAACGGTCTAAGGAGACTGTCTGTAAATTTTTGTGGGATTTTGATCTGTATTCTTAGATTTTGAAAAAAACGTACAGACGGCAAGAAAATGGGCAATTTCCACAAAAACGATTCCACAAAACGAAAATTTTCTTATATGGATCAAAAAACTCTGTTAGACCTACTGAGGTTTGAATTATAAAAAAGACAGAAATCGCAAAAACTTTTCCCATAGGTACACGTCGTAGGAAATGACACTTCAACTTACTTTTTGCGTTCCGTACTCAAGGGGTGCCAACGGGACCCTACTCAATACTCAATATCTTTATTGCTTTACCTTATTACTAAGCCTTCACTATCCGTACGTCCGGCCGTCCGACTATCCGTCCGCCCATCCGTCCATCTGTCTATCTGTCAGCGGGCTGTATCTCATGAACCGTAATAGGTAGACCGTTGAAACTTTCACAGAGTGTGTATTTCTATTGCCGCTATAACAAAAATAAAATAAATTTTAAAATAAAGGGGATATATGTATATTCATACCACCATGAACCATAGAAGACACGTGTTTTTTTAGCGTTTTTTGCCTCGTTGTACGGAATCCATCGTGTGCATGTACGACTCGACTCTCTTAGAGTTAAGGCTCCTACAAAGAGGCGCGACACGCGATATAATCGTGCGCGACACAAAGGCACCGCTCGTTGCGCGACTTGCGGTGCCTTTGTGTCGCGTGTCGTGTCGCGCCTGTTTGAAGAAGCCTTTACCTACTCTAACTGCCCCGTCTCGAAAATCCATCCTGTAGGTATTAACTCATTACTTGCTATATTATTATCACAAACCTCTTAATAAACCGACAAATTAAAGTAAACGCGAAAAGAAGCCGGGCGGGATTGGGGTAACCCTCTTCCGACAGGTCTATTTTCCGGTCTAAAATTATTTAAATTACGAAATAATTTTTCTTTTAGCTCGAAATAGATTTTAAGCAATTAAATTAAGGCTTTACTTTTGTGTCAGAATCTTTGGTTAAAACCCTTATTTGTAAATTTGTTTATACTATACTGATATTTCTTTAGAAAAAATCCATCTGCAATCTCGCTTTCAGAAATACATCTCACCTACTTTCATTCATTCAGCCAAAAGACGTCCACTGCTGGGCATAAACCTCCAGCTAGCAGCACCATTTCGACCGGTTTTGTGTTCCCGCATCCAGCGGATTCCTGCGGCCTTCACAAGGTCATCGGTCCACCTTGTGGCAGGCCTTCCAATGCTACGTCTTCTGGTACACGGTTGCTACTCCAGAACTTTCTGCCCCATCGGCGAACTGTTTTGCGAGCAATGTGCTCTGCCCACTGCCACTTAAGTTTGGCAATTGTTCGGACATATCCCAGTAGTAATTAATTGTTCGGTTTTACCTAACCTACACCTGTCTAATCTATACCAAAATAATTATAATCAATACCTCTTTTGTACGTACATATCTCTAATTCACAGTTAAGCGAGTAATACATTTTTTTTTGTCGGGGGGAAACCTTCAGAAGGCACCCGACCTCCGGTGAGGGAGGCCGGGGAGTGTGGGATTTTCACCTCACTAAAACCACCCCGGTGATCACCATCAGCATATAGAGGGGGTCCCGGTTCCTCTTAAAATGTTGATTATAATTCGTAGTACGAGATAATTCCTACATTACCCACTCGTATTTTGCACTTGATATTAATCGAGCAGCTGTCGTGTAGTGAAGTAACGTAATTGGAAATGGTAACGTTAGTTAATGAATATCAGTTTCTACCATTTCGTACAGTATCGCGGATGTTATTGACATTGTTAATAGTGTGAGCTAACAATAAGGCTGGTTGATTATCGAGTATTTGCTTTATATATACATATATATATTTTATTATATTTTGTATAAAACAGTTCTTTCAGTGGTAACAGCCGCGACTTACGCGCGGCCTTAGCGAACTTAGCGCCTGTCTGGATTGGAACCCTGGAGCTACAACCGTAGCTCCTGGGTTCCAATCCAGACAGGCGCTTTGCTTCGTGTAAATTATTTCATCACCACTGCTCTCAAAACGGTGAAGAAAATCATCGTGAGGAAATCAGCATGTCTTATAACCAAACATTCGAAGACGTGTGATATCTACCAACCCGCACTGGGCTCGCGTGGTGGATTACAGTCCACTCCCTATCACAGAGAGGAGGCCTGTGTGCTAGTAGTGGGAACATTATAGGCTGATTGATTATGTTTATTTATTTATTATTATAAAACCTTAAATCTATCTTTACAGGTTATCCTGAAGGCTCCTTCAAACAGGCGCGACACGTGATAAAATCGCGCGCGACACAAAGGCACCGCAAGTCGCACAACGAACGGTGCCTTTGTGTCGCGCGCGATTCGCGTCGCGCGTCGCGCCTGTTTGCAGGAGCCTTGAAGCGATAGAAATAACTAATATAATGAACTACCCTGCTTTTGATAGCCTGATCAAGTCTCTGAGTGGGTATTAATTGATTAGTAAATCAAGTGATATATCAGTTAAATCTCATCTTAGGTAATTTAATTGGCTAACGGAAATAATATTACAGCTTACAGCCAGTCAAAATTGAGATGACTTGAGAGGTATTGATTTCCATCATAGTTTCCATTTTAATTAAGTACATCAAAAGCACTTTTCGGGATGACAGCGATGCGGCAGAGTTCCTATTTCGACGTCTAAAGCTACGGTTTCCTAAAGCGGTGACCGCTCACATAGCGTCCGCAATTTACCGGTGAATGACGTCACTAAAACGTTATTTATGAAAATAAGTTGGCATGTTTTCCTTGAGAGCGTTTTTGACACCATAAACTAAAACCCCGCTGTCCAAAGATTTAAATCGTTATGAAATCATAGCGGTGAGGGCAAATACCTACCTTCACCGTACTTAATCACGCGAAAAAGTGTCCTTACTAAGAAGAGTGAGCTCACACATTATTATACAATGTGTCCGGTCATGGACTAGCCATATCCTAGGTACTAATAATTAACAACTATTCTAGTTTACAAATTAATACACTATAACACTATGGTCCAATGCTCAAAATCTGCCGATCTAGGAAAAAAATAAAAAAGGGTCATAGAGGTTGTTTATGCAGTAATTTACAATAATTTGTTGATTGGCATAATTTTTTAATTTTTTTTTTCAGTTTTTTTTTGGAGGTTATTTTTTTTTAAAGTTACGAATATGTGAACCTATTGGATCGACTTTTTTTGTACACACGTAGAGAATATTTAAACAAAAAAGCAAAATGGTTGCCCAATACCGGGGAAGTGGATTTGACCTTAGTGTGTAGTGAATTCGTGTAGAAAGAATAGTTGCTACATAAGTACAGACGCCAGCACATCAAGCTACCCGAAACTGTCAAATTTTCCCAATCAAATTTGAACCTTACGCTTTAGCAATAAAGTTGCAAATCTGTTAAAGAAATTTGACAGATTGTGTAGCTTGATGTGCTGGCGTCTGTACCTAGAATATCGCTAGTCCATGACCGGACAAATTGTATAGCGTTTCCATAACAATCAAGTCAAGTCACTGCGTCACTGTGCGCAACGCGACTGTCTTTGATCTTTTGACGCGGTCTAACGATTTAAATCTTTGCCGCTGTCATGATTTTCATGAAAGCCGTCACTGCGGTCGTTAATAATAATAATAAGACATTTAATTCAGACGTAGTCCATGCGCGCATGCATGTCCGTGTTATGTGCGGTAGCCACTTTTCTAGGAAATTATGTTTTTGTATCTAGTTGTAAGGTCAGTTAGTCAGTCATTTAATTTACTACCTATTGTAAATAGTTAGTTGTGTAATATATTGTATAAAACCTCTTTCGAACAAAAAAAAAAATGTGCAAATCCGACTATATACGAGGGAGTTATACCTGAACATACAAAAAAAAAACATCCGAATTGAGAACCTCCTCCTTTTTTGAAGTCGTTTAATAAGCATTTTAATGTTAATAATACTCAGTTTAAAAAAAAAACATTAAAAATACATTACCTTAAATACAATTTTAAGACCCGACTAAAAATAGAATAATAATAATCAGCCTATAATGTTTCCACTGGTGGGACACAGGCCTCCTCTCTGGAGTCCAGGCCAACCCGGACAATGGAATCCACCACGCGAACCCAAGGCGAGATGCTGGATAAAAACAAAGTGGTAAAAATAGCTATATTGTATCTTTCATAACTACATACCACCTTCTTTTCTCATAGCGACACGAACTATGACAGTCCATTAGGAAGCCATGTTCAGCACTGGACGTTTGCAGTCTGAAATTATGATGAATGGAACAAAGACGTATTGTTTGGTATGATGCGGAGTAGTAAACTTTGATGGTTTATTATATGATGCTTGTACAGCAACTAGGACATAATAGTAAAGTTGTCTGATGGACTGCCAGATGTAGGTATTGTGTGGTAAACAGACTAGATAGTGAACAATATTCACCACTGTTTAACATTATGAATTTGTGGCCACTCAACAGCCCCGGATCTAAGGGGGGGCAAACCGGGACACTTGCCCCGGGCGGCAGTTTCATGGGGGCGCCAAATCCTTGAGACAAGAATTCGAAATATCGAACAAATGAAGCCTCTTTTCCTACAATCTCATAGGTTTTTATCAAGTAATCGAATCTTAATATAATATGTTTGAAAAACAAAATTTTCTCTTTCCATACGCCCAGTTAGTTTTTGAACACATACTAAGTGATATTTTATGAACGAATCTTAACAGATCAAGTAAATTTTTGAACGCGTGCGTCCGTGTCCGTGATCTTTCTGCTAAGGGGAATCCCCATCACACATATCTATACGAGCCGAGCCGAACAAATTCAAACAGTTGAACGTCAAGTGACAACACTGTTTGTTTATGTGGTTGATTGCGTTTGCGAGTAATCAGCGTTAATAAAATAAGTAATTTAATAGTGAAATCATATATTATCGTAGTGGAAATCAACAATTTGCAAGTTTTTCTCAAACACTGAAGGGAGGGGGCGCCACTATCAAGGTTTTGCCCCGGTTTTAAAAAATCGTAGATCCGGGGCTGCCACTCAATTAGTTGTCACTACCGAGTATTTTTCATGAAATGAAGTGTAATACATCTATCAAACCGTATGATTCTTACGTTTCACGCAGCCTTGCTGTAACACTTTCCTGCCGTATTATAGTGTCGTTGAAGACGAGGGATCATGTGAAGGATGGGCACGTCGGTATATTTGTCGAACAATATTATGTCTGGATTTTAAAAGAGACTGTGGCCTCTGAGTTTGTTTCGGCTTTTCTTCTCAGAGCAGTCGGATAGGAAACGCCGACCTCATCTAGCTTATTTTTAGGGTTCCGTACCCAAAGGGTAAAACGGGACCCTATTACTAAGACTCCAATGCCCATCTGTCTGTGTGTCTGTCACCAGATTATTTCTCATGCACCGCGCCGCGCCGCGTTTTCTCATGAGCTATATCCGTTAAAATTTTCACGGATGATGTATTTCTTCTGTTGCCGCTATAACAACAAATACTAAAAACAGAATAAAATGAATATTTAAAGGGGGCTGCCATATAAGAAACGTGTTTTTTTCGGCGTTTTTGCCTTGTGGTACGGAACCCTTCGTTTGAAGTCCGACTCGCACTTGGCCAGATTTTTTTAAATAATATGGCGAGTAAAAGTGATTCCGATATTTTATTAACAGAATAAACAATGTCATTTAATTTCATGGCAAAAGCGGCCATTATCCTCTCCCTAATATCTCTCCATAGGAACCTAAACAATAAACTATATTTATGGGTTTTTCGTTACTAGAACATGTTGTCCGGAAGAGCTTCATCATTTTGTTTGACGAATAACGGTTTCAATTTTTCTGAGATAATAGTAATAGGTACCCATTGCATCTATTGCCAACGTTATATTTGAATCAAATAAACATTTGAGTGTAGAATTTAATAAAACTTGTACCTACAAACGGGTTAACAGGGA
This sequence comes from Luperina nickerlii, assembly GCA_963855955.1. Classification (NCBI taxonomy): domain Eukaryota; kingdom Metazoa; phylum Arthropoda; class Insecta; order Lepidoptera; family Noctuidae; genus Luperina; species Luperina nickerlii. Next base: position 13,382,801 of record OY979669.1, read on the forward strand.
TGCAGGGGTGAATTGGGACGAAACTTTAAAATGGATTTGAACATTCAAATAAAATAGTTTAGTTTGTTGCAAAAAAGGACTCTAATGTGTTTACTGTATTATAATTAACGATTAAGTATCCTTGTTGGCAACAAACTATATTATTTCAACGTTGAAAACCATTTTAAAGTTTCGTCCCTATTCACCCCCGCACCCCTATTTATTCACCCCATTTGTAGGTACAAGTTTTATTCAATTTTAATAAAAACAATGATGCTACTTAACTTGCTAAATGGTAGCTGAAGCTGTAACAACAATAAATTCAACGCACGAAGTTTTTTAAAAGCTTTGCTATGTTAAATAAAGAATTGATTTCCTTTTACACTCAGCAATAAAATATAATTTTTGTGAGAAAACTTTTATTTTCCTGTAGCGAGTCCTTAATATGAGCGGCTGTTGAATTCAATGCGTCAAATAGAAAGGGAGGTATCGGATTTGTCACAATAGACTCGTCCCGTTGATTGCGACCCGGTCTCATTGTACGGATTCGCTACAATAGGCTCAGTTATATCGATAAAAGGCAGACTATCAATGATTGTTAAGTATTACTGGCGTACGTTTCCGGGGAGCTGTAAACATACATATATAGGCTCTCTCTTGATGGACTCTCTGAGTAATCACACAGCCTGGTTGGGGCTTGCTTTTTTATTTTTATATATGTCGCATCCGGTCATGCATTTGACTAGTCGGAACGCTAAGCGCCATCTGGTGGCGCTTGACAGAGTCTAGCCTGAGTCCGTGGGGGTTATAAAACAGCTCGACAGAACGATGTGGGGCTCACTTTTGAACGGGGAGTTGACCATTGGACATCGTACGGACAACATGTGCTCAGAAACTGTCCAGCGTTCCGTATCTGGTTGTGTCGTGTACCTACAGTGTGTAATTTGCTAGTGTGATTAAATTGTTCGTGAAATTATAATCTGATTTGAACTGCAAACGGTGTTTCTATTGCGCAATAACCAACACTACCCACTGTACGCCCACAATAGTTAAAATATGGCTGATAATAACGAGACACACTATACCTTCTCCGTCATCAGAAGTGGGATTCGTGTTGGTTCATGCGCAAAATGAGAACGCTAAGAGTGAAAGTGACCGTTGACATTTTAAAAACAAAGTGCAAACTGCGAACGCTTATTAAATAATCGTGTGGACCTGTTAGAGTTGAACCCAGACAAGCCAGATACGGATGCGCGATCATAGTGAATGTTGTTTTGAGCATAGGCTGTATACAAAAATACCTTTGCCCAGTGACGCGCCAGTTGCGCCCTACCGCCATGTTAGAAAAAAAAGTGTTCCCGTAATTAGAAAACGCGATAGGACGCGTGTGCAAACGTAACCGCACACAATACGACAGCTGATTTGTGTTTTGCTGAAAATTCACTGCAAGGAGGTCAACTTGTGGCCGTCATTAAGGCGCACAAAGGAAGCAGCATCAACGTGGCTGTCGTAAATAATACGATGGACGTAGCGTGGAGCTACCAGTGACGTGGAGTGACTTCAAGAATCGAGCCAAGCAGCCCGCAGCCGTCGGTGAAGCCCTTCGTGTGCTGCAAGTGAGGGAATCCAGGACATGTTGCGGCCCGGTGCACGAGAAGTGGCAGCCAAGCAGAGGTGGAGGTGGAGCACGCACTGCAAGCAGCAGCGGCGAGTGGATGTTTGCGTCGTACAGCTACCCGCAGGCACGTTGGAACATAAAGGTCAGCTGTATTGTTTTGTTACTATTCTGGTGCTGAATGCTCGTTAGTAAAAGCGAGTTGTGCAGCCAAATTAAGTGGCAAACGAGTTAATAATGTTGTTGCGTTAACTGGTATTGGTTAAACGCGTGTATTCAGCACAAAACAAATCATAAGAAGCGTTGCGAATAGCGAGCCACAACTTGAGATTTTATTTCATTACTACACGACATTTACTTGCAAAGTATTATTTTGGGTAGGCTATTTTGTGTTATTATAAAACAAAGAGTGAAATCAGATTATCAGACTAATCTAGATCGGAAGTTCAGAGGTCCATTTAAGGTTGTGGAAGTTTTGACAAGTGATCGCTATACGTCATACATAAGCTTTAGATTCTAACCGAACTTACTAGTATGCTCACGATTGCATACGAAAGATGCCTCTAAGTAGTATTCCTAACGTGTTAAACGTAGAAGGCGGTGAGGATAGTTCCTTCACCGAGTAGTAGAGCACATACCATGGCTATTTGGTCGCACTGCACGCACTAGTCTGTAGTCGTAACTGCAACTCATTTAGGAGTTGTTCAGGGCGCGATGGGCAGTTAGTGGTGTGGCGGGGACCTGGGTCTCAAGGGAGACTATTGTTGTGTTGGTCATGTATTGACCTGGGAGTCATAGACTCTATGAGAAGTGATGTGTGTTGGTCGTATCACTTGAGGTGATGACGATATGGGTGGCATGAGTGTCACTAGCTGCTGCGGCAGCCGGGCCATGAGCGTTGTATGTGATCTACTCGTGAGTTGATGCAGTTCCTGAACAATTATTGCCAGGGCTTAGAGGAATCTTTTGTTATCAATGATTGTTATTGTTTTTATTAAATGTGGTCAGAATTGGCCGAGGGGAACATGCACTGCTGTTGATTTTTTTGGTTACAGGTTAACATACAAGGACACGTGCAAGCAGAATGACAGTGGTGGACAGCGCTGCGCTCTTTGGATCTCCTGTACGAGTGGTCGCTGATCAGGGACGGTGCTTTTCGAGCGAGGAGTTTCAAGACTTCTGCCAAGGAGGCTGTGGATTGCAACCACTACAGCCATTAAGCCAGCTACAGATCTATTGTCTACTGAATTTGAATTTGGTGAGTCGTTTTCATTTTGTTTTGACTCTGGTACAGAGTGCTTCCCGGTAAACAACGGCAAAGAACGGTTACATTGTTAGGTATAGCCCAATCTAGTTAACGATGCAATTTTTAAATACGCTCACGATAGGTTATGAATGATGCCAGTAGGTTATGTACCAGTCGAAGTAGATTGTGATCACAGTGGTAATGAGCTATGAGCAAGCCTAAGTAGTGGGAACCACGCGAGTAGGGGTTCTCTATCGGCCGTAGTAAAAAGTGTGTAGTCACAGGGGTGATACACATGGATCCATGCGCTGGATGTGTGAGAGCAATGCGATTGCTGGTCGGCCGGAGTGCCGTGGCGTTAGAGTGGTTTACTCGTCTGTGGGTTCCCAGGTGTCTAAGGCTCTTAGTGAAAAAGATCATTTTTGTAATGTGGATAACGATGGTACATGGCTCTGGTTGATGTTTTTTTGTTATGATTGATTAAAGTTTGATTACATGGCTCCGGTTGAGTCAAGTACGCTCATGAGGCTAAGGCATATGTCATGGCACAGGCAAAGGGATCAGAGTATTAATGACGAATTTGAGGAAAGCCAAGTAAGTCTTGTTGATGAAACAGAGTAGAGATTAAAGTCTAGTGATAGTGGTGAATCTTAGTTCGGAGGTCGGGGTCTTGTAGAGACCATAGAGTCCGTGGGACTCGGAATTCAGGAGGAATTCAAAGTAACAAACATGGGGTTTGTTGTAGGGGCTTAGTGAAAAGCCACAGGCCACGAATAAGATTCCTGCTGTGTTTTGTTATGCTCTAAGGATGTTTTATTAGCTGCTCTATCATGTTTACTTGATTATTTAGTTTGTGATCTTGAGATTTGGGAATCAAATTATGATTGATACTCTGAACTCTGCAATTTTTTTCAGTTTGTGCGAATTTTCATTGTGTTGTTTTGCCTGTACCATATTTGGTCAGGAGTGACCGAGCTATGAGATACTTTGCGGGGTCACACGAGGACGTGTGCATCGCAGGATGGCCGTGTCGCATCCGGTCATGCATTTGACTAGTCGGAACGCTAAGCGCCATCTGGTGGCGCTTGACAGAGTCTAGCCTGAGTCCGTGGGGGTTATAAAACAGCTCGACAAAACGATGTGGGGCTCACTTTTGAACGGGGAGTTGACCATTGGACATCGTACGGACAACATGTGCTCAGAAACTGTCCAGCGTTCCGTATCTGGTTGTGTCGTGTACCTACAGTGTGTAATTTGCTAGTGTGATTAAATTGTTCGTGAAATTATAATCTGATTTGAACTGCAAACGGTGTTTCTATTGCGCAATAACCAACACTACCCACTGTATGCCCACAATAGTTAAAATATGGCTGATAATAACGAGACACACTATACCTTCTCCGTCATATATATTTTTTTTTATCTTATAGTATGCTGTACCGGTTGACGTCACCACGCCGCCGGCTGTCACTGAAAACTAATAGTGGAAGTCTTTCTCGATAGTAGATAATAATATAGTTCTATTAAGCATTACGCTGAGCGATGGCCGTTAGCGTGGATGTGACTGCATTGTTGTGCATTTTTCCCCCAACATCTTCTTTTTTTGTGATTGTTTTCATTATCTGTGTCATGTTTACCACAAATAAACGTATTTTCTTTCTCTCTTTTTTCTTTCATAAAGTTTTATCTTACCGCATCTCTTAAATGTGTGTGTTTTCACCACAAAGCTTACCCACAATTAGCGGTTGATGAAGCACCACTTGTAAACAATCGTTTAAAGTATAAGTGTCACTTCCGCGTGGCTATGTGTAGATTAGAGATGTTACAGAGCTTCGGTTCCGATTGCGAAAAGTCGGAACTTCCGATTAATTTTATACCTCCGATTCCGATTTCGGTTCCGATAATTTTGAATCGGAGTTAGACCGAAGCAGCGATACACGTGGCTAGAGCGCCTACAAACAAGTTTTAACTTGTCGCCAGGGTAATGATTGTTTATTTTACACAAGCTCGCGCTTGAAGTCTCAGTTTATTGTTTTGTTTGTGGATGTTAGAGGTAGAAGAAAGATGTTTTAAGGGAAGGCCCCTTAACACATCTTTCTTCTACTTCTGCCCCGGTTCCGGTTCCGATTCCGATCAATCAAACATCGTGAGGAAACTTGCATATCCTAGAACCAAAACTTCTTAGACATTTGTGACATCCACCAACCCCTGCCCACGTGGTGGATTATTTCCCACTCTATCTCACAGAGGCCTGTGTCCCAGCAGTGGGAACATTTATAGGCTGATCATGATAATGTTGTTTTACATTATAAGTTTTTTACTAGACCGTAAGTTCTACGTAGCACAATGCGTGTGCTTTATACAGACTCCAGCTGCACATCAAGCTACCCGAAACTGTCAAATTTTCTCAATCAACCTTGAACCCTATGCTGCAGCGATTAAGTTGAAAATCTATTGAAGAAATTTGATACATTGTAGTAGCTTGATGTGCTGGCGTTTGTAAATGGAGTAAACGTAGGTGCCAGTTATTATTGCCGATTTTGTCGCGTGTCGCGCCTGTTTGAAGGAGCCTTTAACGTGGTAACGATACGGTCACGGTATGTCACTTTGTTTGTATCGTTCTATAAAATAAACAGCCCAATCGATTTGTCTTGGTCACGCGACTGACATGGATGACCTGGATATCCTGTCAGAACAAAATTGAGGTCGGTAAGAATCGTATTACAAAAAGGCTTGGCGCCTATTTTATTCTTATCATGTATCTGTACGTAATGCAGAGTGATACATTGAGATGGATCAGTAGAGAAATCTAAAATGAGGAGACAAAGGATAAGAAAATATTTGTGAATGAAAGCCCTATGAAATATCTACATAATATATCTAGGCTAAACAATCATGATTGTCAAAGGTTAAACAGTAATTATTGTGCATTTACAACTTTAAAGCCTAACGTATTTTGTAGAAATCTGTAGACATGTCGCAAATGGATTGTAGAACCCGCTGTCTTACAAAACAGCTCCGTTATGGAAAACAGCTGAACAACGTTTAGGCTGGATTGTCATTGCATTACGTTTAACAAAACTGCTACCCACATTTAGACGTAATGCAGTATAACTTATCTGCAGTCACAATAAGCCTTTTACGTGGCTTCTTATGCCGAATCGGTGGCAGTAACTATGCTGGGGCGTCCTGAACAATTGGTTTAGGTTCGGTTAGAACCTTGACCAACCGCGTGTCAGCTGAGCGAGCTTCTACTTCCAAATTGGTTGCAGATACTTGGTTATTTAGTATTTTTAGAATTGACTTTCATAAAACTCTAATAGCCTTTTATTCAAATTGTTCTTAAAATCACTGTCTTCACTTGAGTTAACAATCCATCTACAACAGACTTATTGAAGTATTTTCTTTCGCGAAAGAATTTCGTAGAAACAATTAAACGATTCATTTGCCTTTACCAGGAATTATGTTTTATCTGCAAGTTTACGCTTAACCATTATCATAATTCTCATAAACAGGATAAGTACCTATAAGAAAAGTAAAAGTAAGAAAATAATATTGAATTGGGAGCTGTAAATTAGGGGTGCTTCAAAAAAATCCCAAAATTACAAAACTTCGGAATTCTTTTATTTTGCGAACACACGCTCACACTTAAAATTATGGGCGGCGGCGTAGCATGCGTAGTTCATAAAAATATCAGTCCCAAATTGGTAGCTTTTGTACTGCAGGTTTAGCAAATGAAATGGCTTTTAGAACTTGGTGAACGAAAAAATTTTTTGAGATATCTACTTTTGAGGTTGCACAGTAAGTAGAAATTGCTGATTTATGGAGGAGAATAGTTTTATAAGCTAACTTATCTTCTAAAAATAATTTTGCCAAAAATCTATCATCATCTGCCTAGCCTTTTCCCAAATTATTTTGGTTATGCGTTTGTATGAACTACGCATGTTCCGCCAGCCTCTTAAGAATGTTCAACTTGAAGGGCTTTCTCCGTCTGTTTTCGTACAATTTAGCTTTAAATGGAAGTCACAAAGTTGTATAATTATGTCCATATTTAGTGCGCTAAGTGATTTCAAAACCGAGTTTAATTAGCAATGTTGTGGTGGAAACAAAGCGATCACAGTCGATTTTAGATTATCATAATCGATTTTAATTTAATGCAATTAGATCATTGTGCATTGATATAGACGTGTTATCATGCGTATTAAATGCCAATTATCTCAGAACAATAATAGTGAATCTCAAAAAAAAAAAAAACAAAGGTGTAATTTAGAAGATTTGAGTGGTCAGACTATGGACACGAAAAGCGCTCCGCGGTATTACCCGCATAAGTCTCGATTCCGTGGGAATATCGAAGTTAAAAGTATTCTTTGTCCTAAACCAGGCCATGGTCTACCCATGTGTAAAATTTCATCCAAATCCGTTTATAATATTGGTTTAGATATGTAGATGCACGATCTACAGAACCATTCAAAATGATTCGTTCGAAGTATTCACATGGGACCTAGTACATCTTTACCGCTGTGGCCGACAATTCAGTGACAATGTACAATTCGACTTAGTTCGTTTCAGTTCAGTTCTATTTCCTGAAAGACAGGAGGTTTGCACGAGTAAACAATTAAAAAGTTTTAACTTGACGAACACAGAAGCTAATAAAACTTCTAAGTGAGTTGAACGAGCTTAAATAAAGGTGTCTTTAACTTATCTGGGTAAATGTCACGTCAGTTTTCTTCGCTGTAATTATCCCTGTAACAATGCGAAAATAAATCGCAATCTCAGTGTCTGCACGTCACAGGGGGGCAGGGGAGACACAGGCTATTAGCATTTATATTAACCCTTAAGAAAACAGGTTCGCGGAAATTAAAGTAAATCAGATTACCCCTCCTCCCCTACGCAGCAGAGTGAACGATGAAGATATAGAATTTATTTTATGCCAAGTTTATGAGGTTATCTTATAAAAAGGTAAACATAAACAGTCTGTTATAACTCTAGATGCTTTATCTTGATGACATATGTATATTTGAACTCATGTTTATATGTTGTTGGTGTTGTTGTTGTTGTTTTTATGTTGTTTTTTTTTGTTGTTCCGGGTCTGGCTGTTTGTGTATGTGAATTTAAATGTTTGTAAACGCACCCACGATACAGGAGTAATTCCTCGTGTTTGGCAACGTTTTTTTAAAAAAGAAAGAAAGAGAAGAAGGAAGATATCAGTGAAAACATACATTAAATACAGTTGTATTTAATGTATGTTTTCACTTACATTTTTAATTAATAAAGATACATTATACTTGAAAAAACACTGCTACAATACTTTGCTTAGGTTAAGCTACGCTTGCCGCGGTCGGCCTCTGGATAGGTGACCACCTTTACATACCGAGACCCCTCCATAGCCGTTGGTCCCGGCTGTCATTTGTAGATCTTTGACAGTCGTTACGGGTAGTCAGAAGCCCGTCATTGAAAATAGTGATTTGCAACTTAAATTATGATAATAATTTCTAGTTTATTTGATGTTATACTTTTTTCTTATTCGTAATTTCCCACAGGGTGATCACAATTGCCATCACCTCGGTGCAATGGGGATCAAAACTTTTTTTTTAAACTTTTAAATACCAAAGTGTGTACACAAAATGATTAAAAGTGATCTCAGTTGATAGATGAATTAAATTATGTAATTAGGCGGTCGCAATAAAGATTTTATTTTTAAATAAGCTTTAATTTGAATTCTTGCTTAAGTGGCTCCCATTACCCTGTGTTCCCCTACCTACTTAAGTTTTGTGCAGAACTCAGCAAAGTTAAGGCTAATACCAGACGTGTCGAGGGCAATAAAGGGATTACGTGAGGAAAAGCATCAGCAGACGTCCGCCTTTTAGCTCCAAACAAACTGCGATCATCAATCCAACTACCAAGCGTGATAAACAAGGTATTATCTATGAAGACCGTTCATTTTAGCGGTCATTAGTGCTCCCATCAGGGGATCAGTAATACCTACCCAATATAGATATTGACCGTGAAATTTCGGGTCCGTCAATACACGTTGCAGCTGCTATTGTGAACAAAAGCTTTACCAATGTAAAAGCTCCTTCAAACAGGCGCGACACGACATGCGACACAAAGGCACCGCAAGTCGCGCAACGAGCGGTGCCTTTGTGTCGCGTGCGATTATATCGCGTGTCGCGCCTGTTTGTAGGAGCCTTAAAGCTTTGGTTCTCAATAGCAGCTGTCCAAATAGAGAGGGTTTTTTGTTACCTTAATGTCAAGTAAAGGTGCAAATGACTGATTTTCAAGAAAGCCGTTATAATAAATACGACGGAACCACTTTAATGTGGAAACCAAAGCTTTAAGTGACTATCGGTTACTCTGCTTTAACCATAGTAACCTACCCGATGTAAATTCTGGTTACTTAAGTTTGTTTGCGGTTAATTAGTTTAGAATTAAAATAGCCTCGACCAGTTGCGATACTTGGGCAGTTACGGAAGAATGAGGAAAATGTGGTGAGGAAAGTTTTGAGTATGAATGTCGATGGCTATATGAGTAGGGGGCCAAAGAAACGATGGATGGACTATGTGAATGATAACAAAGGGGGGTGACTACTGAGATGACGACTAATAAAGAGGTATGGAAGAAAAATACATGTAGGCTCCTTCAAACAGGCGCGACACGCGATAAAATCGCGCGCGACACAAAGGCGCCGCAAGTCGCCTTTGAGTCGCTCGCGATTTTATCGCGTGTCGCGCCTGTTTGTAGGAGCCTTGTTACGCCGACCCCAAATAAATTAGGATAAGGGCTGGAGAATGGTAATGAGTGGCGATACCTAAATACACCTCCGACACAACATAAATAATTACCTAATGTATTGTATACTAAAACCTTCCTGAAAGTATGTGGATCACGTTAATGAAAGAAACATCTAAATTGGTTCATTAGTTTTTTAGAAAATCACGGACATACAAACATACATACATACGGGTTGAATACAGAACCTCCTTTTTTGAAGTCGGTTAATAAATACTGGCGATTCTGACTGTTCAATATTATTCCATATCGCGGCAAGAGCTTCATTTTTTTTGTATTTAATTAACATTTTGAAGCTCTAATTACTTAATCTACAATCTGCCTAGCCTTTTTCCAACCATATTGGGGTCGGCTTCCAGTCTAAACCGCATGCAGCTCAATACCAATATTTTACATGGACCGACTGCCGATCTGACCTCCACGACCCAGTTACTGGTTAACAGGATACCCCAAGGTAAGGCTGTTTGTGTGTTTTTGTGTGTTTTTTTTTTGTTGATCTGACTACCCTGACAACTCTCAAAAATCTACAATTGACAGCCGCGACTAATGGCAGGTCACCCATCACACCACCAACAGCGACAAGCGTAGCTTAACCTTGCATCGGTCCATGCCAGCTATTATTATTTAGCCCCGAGCTTTATTTACTTAAGCTCACGGCTGTAAAACTATAATACGAGTATCCATGCAGGTAATGCAGTTAGAGCAGGCAGTATAAAGTAACGACATGGATTACCTTTGTATATTACCTCCTGAGAGCTTAATGGCTCAGTATTCCACATCTAGGTTAGTATTCCGAATAGATTGCATGGACAGTTACTAATCTAGACGTCCATTAAGCCATAGGGAAATAATATTGTTTATACGTTGGCAGTTTAATTTTATGCGCTCGCAATTCAGATGGTACGTTAATTTTAATAATTGGTTATTAACACAGGGTTGTATTTATTTATCTTTATATACATATTTCTCCCGTACGTGTGTATGTCAATGAACTCCTCCTTAACGACTGGACCGATTTTGATGATGTTTTTATGTGTGTTAGAGTCGGTCCTAAGGTTTAGATTTACAATTGAACCCGGTAGGTAGCGCTACAATCGATTTATAGGAAACAGGACAACGTCTGTCCGGTTAGTTAGTTGTAACATAAACTATACAAATACATTGTCTGTATTTTCCAAATAGTTGAGCAAAACTGGTAGGAACACGTACCCTTTGGGCCCTTTGTACACACACGTTTTTCTTGCCGTGAGAAACTACGGTTTTTTTGCAGTATGTAGGCACGGTCGTCAGTGCTGTATGGCTCACTATGAAAGGTTGTTCACAGACACGTTTTTTCAGTGGCGCGGTTTATACGTCATGCCGTAAAATCGTGACGTGTACAAAGCTAGGCCCTTTGTACACGTCTTCTACAGAGAAATACTTAGTTGCAAAACAAAACACTGCCCAAATCGACATTGAACCAAAAGCCTGCTCGTATGATGTTCTTGCGACCAGTAGATCAACCTTATATTAATTCTGGATATTAAATTTGTACTAACCTTATTAGATGTGGTGTGCTGAACTCAATGTTTTATCTACACATATTTATAAATTAAACGGAGTTTGATGCGGTGTTCACCATCATTTAGAGAATTTATTCGGGAAGGTTTATGTGTATAATACATTGTTATTAAAGTTACATAAGTCAAAAACCGTGCGAAGCAGGGGCGGGTCGCTAGTATTCATTAAAATATAAGTAAAACACTTCTTTTGTCAGTCGTAGTCTCAAAACAAAGTAATTTCCAAGAAATGTAAGGTTACTTTTTCAATTTTATAATGTGTCTTGGTAACTCAGATGTGGTTGAAGCAGCAACAGTTGTCTTTGTGAAAACATGTTTTCATACCTTTGAAAAGATCAAAAAGGGTCGTTGTCGTCTTTCTTTATTCAAATTACGAACGTTAAAATATCGCGTGGGATTTTATCGTGCGCTAGATCCCGGCGCGTCAAAAAAACACACTGTTGAATTTTCGACTCTTGGCGCTATGCCGTGCGTTGAAAATCCAATGCGCGAATAAAAATCGTCCGTGCGAACCTGTGCTAACATGTGACGCAATACCAATGTGACTTTTCAATTCCTATGTAGGTACTGTTCGAGTTTATCTTGGCCTACTGACATCGGTGAAGACAATAATTTTGTTTTAAAGACTAAAGACAAATATTTAATATCGTAAGAAAACCAGCACCCTAATTGCGTAACACACTTTCAATCACAATCTGAATCATTTTGAAGGATATTGCTAATCCATTGCTACATATGTTCGAAAAATTTGTCTGCTCCACAACGTAAATAACGCAATGGATCTTGTTAAACTGTCAAAATGAAAGATATTGCTATTGATAGTGGGTTACGCAATTACCCCACTGGACTTATAGAAGTCTGAAATCGCCGTGCCTTCTCTGTATGTGAAGAGGTCTTTGAGGTGTATTTTGATTATACTCTGTGTGTAGGTAAATGGTGTATAAAAAGATAATGTCCTATGGGCAATCGGCTAGTACAAAGGGTTGAAGCTTTATTTTTAGCTCAATATGCTCTTGAAATAAATCTGGCTCTTCTAGAAATGGCTACGGTTTATCCTTTTTTGGAGAGTTATAAATGAAATGAATAACACGAGTATTAGCGTAGACGAATGCAGGTATGCACCATTTAGGTATACCTACATTAATTTCATCAGCCCGTATCGATGTTCTATCTAATTTGAGCTGATCACATTACGAGTTATTCTTGCGAACGCTCAAGTTAAAAGAAAGTTAAGACTAGGTACTTGCTTTCTCATTTGGGGAATGATATTGTCAGACCAAACACTTGTCCATGTACAGACGCCAGCACATCAACCTATCCGAAACTGTCAAATTTACCCAATCAAGTTTGAACCTAAAGCTTTAGCAATAATGTTGAAAATCTAATAAATAAATTTGACAGATTGTAGTAGCTTGATGTGTTGGCGTCTGTACATATTCACAGATAGGTACGTAGGTAGGTAGATGCCTTATATTATCGGTACGTAGGAAACCTACGTTATACCGGGGAATGAAATCGAATCGACCATTTTCCACATGGCTAGGTATAACGTTGCTAGTAAAATTCAGTGAAATTATATCGTTTACTACGACATTTTAATAGTTTCCCCTGTAGCGTTAGAGGACACCTTTAATATTTGATGATTGAAACGTCATGTCGCACAGTGTGATATTTCCTGTGGATAATAATACAACAATAAACATTAGAAAATATTATTGCATAGTTAGAAATGATAATTATCCTAGAGTTTTATTGTTTTTTATTTATTATTTTGAGCTTTTTGTGTCCCACTACAGAGATCAAAGGCCAAAGGCAAAGGTCTTCCCCTTCCCTCCTTCCAGTTATCCGTATCTATACGGTTTGTTGTCAATCCTTATGAGAAAGTCGAGTTCGTCCCGCCATCTCCTCCTGGGTCTGCCGCGTTGCCATTGGCTCCTGTTTGGGAACCACTGTGTTATTGTTTTAGCCCACTGCTACTGCGTGATGCGAAAGATGTGGCCAGCCCAGTTCCATTTAAGGCGAAAGTGCCAGGGTAGCCCGCGATATTCAGTTTTCTTTAAGTTTTTTGCAATTTGCTGGTAAGTATTAAGTTGTACGTCGATTAAAATATGATTCGCGGCCGTAACAAATATGTATTTATAGAATTATAATCATTAAAGTCATCAACACAACTCTCTAAGACCAAGTAATCCCACAGAATGACTATTTCATGAAATCTTGACATTTTGGGATTATACTAACCTAACAAGTTGTATTACTGATTCTAATGATTATGATTCTGTAAATACATATTTGTTATGGCCGCGAATCATATCTTAATCGACGTACAACTTAATATTTACCAGCAAATTGCAAAAAATGTATGAAAATTTGAATTTCGCGGGCTACCTTAGCGAAAATAATAACATGAGTATCTTCGATAAGAAAAGCTTTCAGGAGTAATGGCATTTTTAAGTCAATTGCAAAACCAAAGTATGAAAAAAAAAATGAGTTGACAAATTTGGTAACGTGAGGAGGAAATGGGAAAATTGGAAGGCGATGATTCAGCCAGACTTCACTTATGTGATGTTCAGATCTAAGCGGGAAACCGTAAATGTCGAAATAAAGCACATGATTTACTGCTTGGCAAAATACTTAGAAACTGAACGCACATTTACATTGTAACGTGAAAATTTGAGTGCTTGAAAGAGATTCGATAGATATATTTGAGAGATATATTTGTTTTATTTTTTCATAGATATTGGCTTGTCGAAAAGCATGAACACACTTTTCGACCAGCTATATTGGCGCCAGTATGTTCTCCTTTTTTGCCAGGGTTTGAAAGGACAGCTTGAGGCAATGAAAGTTAAAATATCATTATGATGTGATTGACGCAATCTATCTATCTACATATACTAATAAAAAAGCTGAAGGGTTCGTTTGTTGAAATATGCTATATTTTTTATTAAGACAGGAATAAAATATATTATGAGGGTAAGGAGTTATGACCTTGTAAATAAAAATAAATTCTCAATATTTGTTTTCTTGCGATTCTTTTTTATGCTTTTAAGTAATGAAGTAGGTATATTTAATATAGTGACTGATAGATTCCACATCACCGCTAGCACCTTAAGATATGCGGTTAGTATGTAATTTCACATAAGAAAAAATTAAGGGCAACCGGCTGCGCTCTCAAGAGCGTTTACGACGTGCGGCATTTCATACAAACTTTCAAACCCTTACTTTTCGAAATTAATGAACCGATTTTAATGAAACTTCATACGCTTGAGCAGGATACAAAGGTCTAAAAAGTTACTAAATAACATTTTAAAAATGTCTTATTCAAAAAAAAGGTAACTGGAAATATCTGTTTCTATGGAAAATTTAAAATTGGTCTAATTTGGCTGTAACAATATTTTTCGAAAATGTTATTTAGTAACTTTCTAGAACTATGTATCCTGCTTATGCGTATGAAGTTTTATTAAAATCGGTTCCTTCATTTCGAAAAACAAGGGCTTGAAAGTTTGTATGAAATGCCGTACGGCGTAAACGCTCAGAAGGTTAGTCGACTCAACCACTTAAATACAACAGAGTTCAATAAAAGTGCACAGAAAAGACAAACTAATGATAATATAAAAGTAAAATATAGTAATAGTAAAAAGAATTACTAGTAGTAATTATATTTCTTACTCACATAAAATTTATAATACCGGTGGAAAATGTTTACTATTTAGATAAGTCTAGTTGGTGGTGGAAATATGGACTAAGTCCCATACATTTTTGAGCATTGTCCTTTCTGTTTTGTAAACTAAGAATGGCTCTTTATATTTATATTATTCCTGAACAGGGAATTGTTTGTTGTGCTCACACAGGGCCCTCGGAGGGCATGATTTTGTCCGCTGAATTAAATTGTCTTTTGTTACTCCTCAAATATTGAGTTTTGGACAATACATTCTGTGACCTTCATGGTCTATACACTGAAAGAAATAAGCAGTACATAAAAATGTTAAAACATTGATCTGAACTGCTTTAAACAGTTTCATATGAACCTAACGTTCAAAACAGCATGTTTTACTGATCCGAAAACAGTTAAAGCTTGAGGCAAAATGTTACCGTCATGACAGTAAACTTTAACGTTTTAAGTAGCTAAAAGGTCACAAAATTAACTGTTTTATTTTATTTGGTGATATCGTTTAAACCATTTAAATTTACTTACGTTACAGTAATGGTGGTTTTCCTTTTTTTTGTTGTTTTTTCAGTAAATAGTATGTTCAATAATTAAAAATTACTGTTTTGTCTTTTACTGTTTTACAAACATTTCTGAAATTTTAAATTACACGCGGACAAAGTCGCGCGCAGAAGTTAGTTTTCAATATAACGCTTAAAAATGTCGAGTTTACAAGGAGGTTCGCGATAAAGTCGATTTCATTTATGCAGAGCCGCAAATCGGGGAGACCCTGCAATCTTCTCCAGAATAGCCTTTCTCGCATTTGTATATTCGTAGGTATAGATTGTTTTAAGTTTTTGTACATTATACGTCTTTTTAGAGGTATGAAGAACAGGTCGTAAAGTTCACTCAACCTACATAGAAAAGGGAGGTTCCTCCAACAAGACGGGTGTCGTGTTTATTATACGGGGTTACTTGAAATTCGACGTAGATCTATCAGGAGCTGATAGGGGGCTAAAATGCAACAAATTGAACACCCCATATGTATGGCCGAAATTCAATAGTCTTCGAAATATTTGAATTTTAAGGGTTTTTCGATATAATTCTAAATAAAAATAAATACATAATGAATGGGTACCATTAAAAAATGATATTGTAGCTAGCACTTGAATTCAGCTATGAACATAATTAAAAGTAGGTATTTAATTCAACTAAATAATTTAAATGATGAGCGATTTAAGAATAATTAATATGTTACCAATATTTTCAGTTTACGCTTCAAAAATGTTTTAAATAAATAATAGTAGGTATTAGTTTGAAATTTAACAGTTTCGAGATATTTGAAACATTTTTGAAACGTAAAATGAAAATATTGGTAAGATATTATTCTTAAATCGCATTCTTAGTTTCCGAGACTTTCAGGTATCTTTATGTGACCCTAAAGGCTCCTTCAAACAGGCGCGACACGACACGCGACACAAAGGCACCGCAAGTCGCGCAACAAGCGGTGCCTAGAGTCGCGCGCGATTCGTGTCGCGCGTCGCGCTTGTTTGTAGGAGCCTTAATTCAATGCTCTCGAGTGTATTTCAATCTTTGATTTCGGACATTTACGGTGTCTGCAGTAAAACCTAGGATTTACCGACTGAATGCCGGTAAAAGTTTGAAATTAAAGATTATTATAGAGCAATTCGGACTTTTTCCGGTGAGACTTGGTAAATCTTAGGATTCACCGGTAAATCGGGCTTTTACGGTAACATATATTCTAGTTGCGCGGTAAACTCTGCTTGTGCGATGCAGAATTTCAGTCAGTGTGAAGCGAAGTTCAAATGTGGTGATGTAGATGCCACCACATCTTTATTTTCTGAGAAAATAGTCAATTTTCTTATTTTTTCTTGCTTATATTTCTCCGTATAACCCGTATGTCATGTAGGTGATAAACTATCATTGATCAGTAATTGCTTTCTGGGTCCGACAGAGTCTTACGATTAAGGCAGCAAATGAAGTTGTAATAGGTATGTCACTCTCTTTCTACTCGAATACTAAATTACTGTCGCCGAAGCCGAAATGAGAAACATTATCGTTTCTATCTGTGCGTTTGTGTGTGTACTGTGTACTACGATCCACATACTAAAAGTGTGGACTGCAATTTAGTAAGTCTGTTTAATTTGCTTATTGAGGTGAAGATTAGCTCAACAAATATTTATTTAACTCGGTTTTGGAAAAGTGTTATTGTATAGTAACTGCGCCAGTAGAAGAGTTTTTGGAACCAAAATAGGTACACTAAGTACTTATGCATGCCCTTTTTCTAGTTGTCTCCTTGCGTAACATCATCAAAAAAATAATAAAACCGTTTTTCATTTTTGGTATGTTAAGAAATTTTGTGTTTACTGAAACAAACAGACGGAGGTACAGATACATAAACACTATTTCGCATCGTAACTATATACATATATATTATATATATATATTTATTATTATATTATATTTTTTCGGTTTGGGGTTTCCCTTAGGAAATTTTAATGAAATGCGGCACCAACCGACGGTTATCCCTAAGCACTATGCAAGTGCACCCAAGGTTAATAATACATAATAATTAACAATTAATAATAGCAATTAATATATAATTATTATTATATTACACTAACTAATATTATAAATGCGAAAGTTACTTTTTCACTTCTCATGCTCTGAAAGTGCTTCTTTGTGCAGGGTATAGGCTGCACAAAATCGAATTTTGTGCACAAGGGCTTCAACGTATCTACTCATAAATGTATTATATTAAGGCAAAGAAAATAAGCCATACAGCCAAATGCAATAAGAAGTTCATAGATCGATTTGTTATTATATAATATTTACTTTAATTTATTTGCCTTATATGTTTTTTAAGATATAATAGATATTAAAATTTTAATTCAAGTACGGTAGGTTAGTTGATTTAAGAAAATTATTATTACAAAATTAATTTAATAGTAGGCTGTATAGGTCTGCAGCCTAATATCAATGTCGTAAGATTTAAAAAAAAATAAAGCGGCGGGAAACAGCTCTTGTTCTTTTTTCGTGCATTTATTAATTTGTTCAATTTGCTAAAATTGTTAAAAATGTCCAGTGAAGAAGAGGATTTAACAGTCTCTCCTAATACGCTTATGGAAATGAATGCACAGAGAGTTGTGCAACAGATATTACCGCCAAAGTCTCGGGAAAAATATCTCAAAGTTTACGATAATTTTGTAAATTGGAGAAAAGAAAAACTAGTAACTACGTTCTCGGAAAGTGTTCTTTTGAGTTATTTTGATGAATTATCCAAAAAACTTCAGCCGTCTACACTGTGGAGTATATATTCCATGCTGAAAGCAACATTACAAACGAAGAACAATGTTTATATACAAAATTATTCGAAGCTTACATCTTTGTTGAAGAGGCTTTCAAGTGGGCACAAAAGCAAGAAAAGCAAGGTCCTTTCAGCTAATCAAGTGGAAACCTTCTTAAATATCGCTCCAGATGAAACATATTTGGCCACAAAAGTAATACGTAATACAATAATAATATGACTTTCATATTTTATTGCTCATATACCTATTGCTCTTTTGTTCTAAAGTGTATAAAAGTTATTAATTTTGTTTTAGGTGGCACTTATTTGGTATAAGCGGTGCGTGCCGAGGCATTGAACTTGTGAACATTACCGTAAATGACGTAAAGACGGTATTATTTAATTATTACTTTTTTATTTTAATTATTACGGAAAAACAATTTCCTTCAGTATTTAAAACTGTTTTAATTTTACTTTGAATTTTAATTAAAGAAATGTTATGTGATACTACTGTTTTATTTCCTCGCAATCGAAGTGAAAAGCAGAGTTTATAACTCGTCCACAAAACCATTTTTATCCTCGACATTACTATCAGCCCTCGCCTTCGGCTCGGGCTGCTAAAAGTCTCGGATAAAAATGGTTTGTTTTGTGCACTTGTTGTAAAATCTATTATTTCACGCCTAAACCACTGAACCGATCATCCTGAAATTTTGCATATACGTTATCAGGTGTACAGAAACGGACATAGGGTACCTTTCATCCCGGAAAAAAAGTGCTGTTCCCGAGTCAAACAACAATAAGTTTATTATGATAATAGATGGCGCCACGTCTCTTTCGAACGGTATTGACACTTATGCGGGTGAAACCGCGGGGCACTGCTAGTTTATTATGAAATCTGTCGCGTTGGTCTAGTGGCCGCAAGCACTACTGCAGAGCAAGAGGGCCTGTATTCCATTCTCAGGTCAGGCAGTGTTATTGGGTTTCACCAGCTAGACTTTCTCAGTAGCAGCCCGGAGTCTAGATTTCTGCTGGGTTGATAGCAATAGGCTCACTGACGAACCATCACAAGAAAGACTGAAGCTGTATCGAGACAATGCTTCCTTACCCAAACCGTTCGTTCCACGGATATTATCTGTTCCGTGGTTCGTTCCACCCGTTGAAGACCTCCTATCTGGACATGAGTTAACTGGGGTAACCTGGAAGTCGTTGGCCGAAGCAAGAAAAACCTATTCAGGTGGAGATTCATAGACGACTCCGCCTTGGAGTGCAAATGTGGTGCGGTTCACTTAATATCGTGTCCTGCGTGTCCTGTCAGCTGCACGTTACAGGAACTGGTGGACGCTGGTGATGGCGCCAAACAAGTAGCCGAATTCTGGGTCGAGTCCATTTAGATTGCTATCGACACGGTAAGAAGTAGAAACAATAGGCCCACACTCTGTTACATGGGACTTAAACATACATAGCTGGCGAAATGTGGGTGTACTATAGTCGATAGGTACATTTCTACCTAACCCTTCGGATAATTCAGGTGTGATGTTACGTTATGTTATTTTTTTTTTAAAGCTGTAAATATACCTATGGCTTGCCTCAAAGAGATGTCACCATTAACTGACGGGGTCCATTAGGGCCGATGCCTTCCAGGGTCGCGGGCTGTTCGAAAGAGATACTGTGGCCCCTGGCACAGGCAACTGAAGGAACACGGGTGGGTTTTACTCAGTAAAAGTCTGAGACGGGAGAAGTTATTTGATAATTTCCCACCCAAAGAAAAAGTATACCTATGGCATTTTATTATGTATGTATATTGTTCCATGTTGTGAGCTTATGCACAATACAGAAATGATTTCAACGCAAAACCAACTATAGTAATGTCATTACAATTTCATATAGTATATCCAGATTGGTATCTCTGGTATTGAGGAAAAACGGCCAAGTGCGTGTCGGACTCGCTCATGAAGGGTTAAAATAAATATAGGGCACGCCACGATAGCGGCGGTAAGACCCCTCTTTGAGGAGTGGCTAGAGAGGCGTCACGGCGCCCTCACCTACCGCCTGACGCAGGTCCTCACCGGACACGGAAGTTTCGGGAGGTTCCTGCATATAATCAGGCGGGAGGAAACGCCCGGGTGTCACCATTGCGAGGATCGTCCAGAAGACACGGTGGAGCATACGGTAGAGGTCTGCCCCGCTTGGGCGGAGCACCGCCGTGTCCTCGTAGAGGCGATCGGCAGCGGCGGCGACCTCTCGCGTCCGGCCCTGGTTCAAGCCATGGTCCGGGGCGAGAGGGAGTGGGGGGCAGTCGCCTCCTTCTGCGAAGCAGTCATGCTAGCGAAGGAGGCGGCGGGACGGCTGAGGGAGAGAGCCTCCCGTCCCAGCCGCCGCGGGAGACGCTCCGGGCGTCGGGAGCCGCGCGACGACTCCCGGCCACCGTAGGTGCGGGCCTGCGGGCGGTGAGTAATGGGTAACTCACCGTCCGATCAGGACCAGGCCCGTGCCGGACGGCGCGTACGTGTTCCACGCGCGCCTCAAAGAGATGTCAGGATCAACTGAAGGGGCCCGTCAGGGCCGAAGCCTGCCGGGTCAGCGGGATTGTCCGAAAGGGTTACCGCTGGCCCGGAACATAAAGGGCGAAGGAAGGAACACGGGTGGGTTTTAGTCAGTAAGAGTCTGACACTCCCTTCCGCTCCACCCAGAGCAGGAGGAGTCATTTGATGATTTCACATCCTGAAAAAAAAAAATGTCCGTGTTCACCATGTTTTTGTTCGTTCGTGCATACACCGCTTTAGGATTTTGATTTAATTGAAGTGATGAAATTGAGTCATTTGATGATTTCCCATCCACAAAAAAAAAGGGTTAAAATATACCTTACAATATTTAACGCTCTCATATTAAAAATATACTTTATTAAAAAAAACGTTTCTTGTATGCCCCCCTTTAATTTTTAGCTTTATTTCATTTATATTATTTGTTATAGCGTACACACGCTGTGAAATTTCAAGTGTCTACCTATAACGGTTCAAAAGATCAGACAGCCCTGTGACAGACGGCCGGACGTACTGTGTGTGCTTTGGGTACGGAACTCTATTATACTGCGTTTATTCGTGGCCTACCTCATACCTGTAACCTCACGCAACGTTCTGTACAATCGATAATTCATTGACCCTTGTAATATAGCTACCTATTTCTAGTAACAATATTTGATAAATATGGATTACTAATGTTGGATTTCGGATCGATATAACATGGAGTGTGATTTCTTAAGGGTCCTCCAGAAAGGCGCTACGCTACGATGTGACGCGATTCTGGTAGAACGATTTCTATGAAGTTTTTATAGAAATTGTTCTACTAGAGTCGCGTCGCGTTGTCCCATCGCGCCTGTCTGCGAGAGCCTTATTTTATAATAAAACTTAGGTACGCTTTCACTGCTCTTTCATGGCTTTCCTCAGGTGCAAGACAGACTATTTCGTATTTAAATTCAATGGTTTTTTAATTGCATAACTAAACAACTTTTGAAACGAAAACTACTATAAGTACCTACCTAAATAAAGTATTAAGTCACACCGTAACAAGAATTTAAAACTGACGGTGTCACTTTACACTAAGAATTAAATTCTTGTTTATAATTCGATTCGAGAGTGTAGGTATAGACACAATAATAATACCTTCCAAATTGCTTTCCAAGTTTCTTCATCGGTAAGCTTTTGTGTCCACAACGAAATTGGCCTCATTCTTGGCTACCGTTCGTGTGGAAACATAATGTTGCCAGTATTTATTTAAACTATTTGTTTGTTAAACTACGATTATAACATTTTTGTTCAGTTTTCAAGAAATAGTTCTATCTGGTTCGTTTCAAGCAACCTCAAAAACTTTCAAATTTTGTTCATTTTGCTTATTGGCCAGCCCAGGAATACATATAAAGGCTCCTTCAAACATGCGCGACACGACACGCGACACAAAGGCACCGAAAGTCGCGCAATGAACGGTGCCTTTGTGTCGCGCGCGATTATATCGCGTGTCGCGCCTGTTTGTAGGAGCCTTCACTTAATTATTTATGCCAAAATGTCCAATTGTAATCTTATTCTTAACGAACCCAAAAGTACGAATTCGTTTTCATTTGATTCCTAATTACGAAAGTACTTTATTAGGATATAACAATTAAACCAATGTAGTTACGTTGTTTATTGTTGTTGTAGGTACTAATTTCACGTTATAACAAGTTTGTTTTTAACATGAAATTAGTACCTACGAGTACACACAAAGAGTGAGATTACCTAGATAAATAGATTTTTAGTCCATGTGAACACAAACACGTCCTGAAGGCCAATTCCCGTAACGAAAAACGTTCAAAATTTAGTCGCAATCCGAAAATAATATATCAACGTTCGGATAATTTTTTTTTGTTTTTTTTTTTATTGTTCACTGCCCTGACGGGCCCCTTCACTTGATGCTGACATCTCTTTGAGGCGCGCGTGGAACACGTACGCGCCGTCCGGCACGGGCCTGGTCCTGATCGGACGGTGAGCTACCCATTACTCTCCGCCCGCAGGCCCGCGCCTACGGTGGCCGGGAGTCGTCGCGCGGCTCCCGACGCCCGGAGCGTCTCCCGCGGCGGCTGGGACGGGAGGCTCTCTCCCTCAGCCGTCCCGCCGCCTCCTTCGCTAGCATGACTGCTTCGCAGAAGGAGGCGACTGCCCCCCACTCCCTCTCGCCCCGGACCATGGCTTGAACCAGGCCCGGACGCGAGAGGTCGCCGCCGCTGCCAATCGCCTCTACGAGGACACGGCGGTGCTCCGCCCAAGCGGGGCAGACCTCCACTGTGTGCTCCACCGTGTCCTCTGGGCGATCCTGGCAATGGTGACACCCGGGCGTTTCCTCCCGCCTGATTATGTACAGGAACCTCCCGAAACTTCCGTGTCCGGTGAGGACCTGCGTCAGGCGGTAGGTGAGGGCGCCATGACGCCTCTCTAACCACTCCTCAAAGAGGGGTCTTACCGCCGCTATCGAGATCAGGGGGCTTACTCTTCAAACTAATTTTAATTCCAATGAGATATGATTCCAATGTAAATTTTACAGTCACGTGATTCGGTACTCTTGAAAATAATATTGTCAGCAATGACCTCACGCCAAGCCCGAACCCAATTCCACTTAGTTCTCCAAAATGGACACCCAATCTAAAAATCATTTGGCGCTAGCATCGAACTCAAGAGTACGAAACGACACAATTCCAATGTCGATCTAACGGAATTAAATTGAAGAGTAAGCACCCAGACTGTGAACGTTCTTAAAATTCTGAGAATTGTCCCTCTGATCGCGTGTAACGTTACTAAACCGAAATCAATTCAATCATAACAAATTTGATCACATTGACGTGCCCTACTGTTCCCGAACAAACAGCCAAATTCCATTATTAATTTCTAAACTTGTTCTAGTTGTATCGAATACTCAATAATAAGTCATTCAAACTTTTGACTAACGAATTGAAATTGGAATGAAACAATACAAAATAAAATCTCCATTCATTATACAGTAAAATGTTTTGAGTATTTGCCAGCCCAGAAACATCGTAACATGAAAATGAGCAGAAAAATACGTTGAAAAGTTAAGGCTACGCCGACCGCCTAGTGGCGTCCTCATCGTTTGTTTGGTTATTTTAGAATGAAAATGCAGAAAATAAGCACGTTAAGTTATGCTCCACAAGATTATACGTTAATATTATTATAAACGGTAGTTTTACATTGTTTAATTTTATTATAATCACTAAAACGGAAAATAGTGACCACTATTATCCGTCGCCAGATATTCGTAATGTCGATTCGCATTATGTATTTCTTAGTCACATTAGAAAAACATTTTCTTGAATTTGATTTGTTGAGAAATCTAGGAAAAATACTTTGTGCTTCGTTGAACCACGTAACGTCTGGAGATAGATGAATATAATATAATAGAATAGAAAACTCTGAATGACAGGAAAGTTTAATTTGCTCGCAAAAGACCACCGGGCCTAAAAAGGTCACTTAGGCAAAATCATAAAAGAATAACATTATGAATCATAATGGACAGTTAACTGTTAAGTTAATCGTATCAAATCCCATGGGTGAAGGATTTTTAAGTTATTTTTTTTTTGTCTGTGCTAAAATACCAATCAATCCAATCCAAATCCAATCCCAATCTCTTTGATTATACCTATGTAGTGCAGAGAAAAAAAGGTAAACACGGGCTGTCTTCGCCATATTCATCTGCTCAACCTTTTCCCAACTATGTTGGGGTCAGCTTCCAGTCTAACTGTCTTCGTCATATTATATTATACTATATATTCATAATGTTATCCTTTTATGATTCTGCCAAAGTGGCCTTTTTAGGCCCCCAGCTCTATCTTAGTAGACAATTTAGCAATAAAACAAGCTGCTTTAATAACATTAGGTATAGCGGTGCTATTCTGTAAAAATCTCACCGTGAAAACTTAGGTGAAGTGAGCGTGGAGTGAGCTGCCAATAGTGTCAATTCCTAGCAAAAACAAACTCACTTCACCAAGTTTTCACGGTGAGATTTTTACAGAATCGACCGGCTGTAGAAGACATCACTACGAACTCTGTACACTTATACATCTCTGCGTTTCATTTTGAATAGAAAAGGGTATTTTAAAAGCGAGAAAAGAGTTTAGTAATGGGTAGGTATGTGACTAGAAAGACAAGTTCATTTAAAAAAGTTGCATCATCGTATCATAGATCTCCCCCATGGATTGCCATGATGAAAAATCCTGCACTGGAAAATAACATACCCTGACTATTATATGCCCACTGCTGGGACACAGGCCTCGTCTCTGTGAGAAGGAGTGGGCCATAATCCACCACGCAAGCCCAGTGTAGGTGGGTGAAAATCTTCGATTTTTTTTGGTTCTTTGACATGCCGGTTTCCTCACGTTGTTTTTCTTTACCGTTTTGAGAGCAGTGGTGATGAAATAACTTACACAAAGTAAAGCGTACTGTCTGGGATCGAACCTACGATATACAACTCATAAGTCCACCATTGCTCATTTTTAACAGTAAAGAGTATGGAACCAACCTAACATCATTTTTACATAGAATGTAGGCTATTATCCATGGGCCAATATCTACTACCTACATGATAGGTATCAAGCTGTAACTGATTGGAGATATTGAGCTACCTGCTAACTATCGAGGTAGGCTACCAAATATTAACCCGGATCAAAATCAAACGTATTCATAGCAAGAATATTGTTATTGCTGAATAATGTTCTACAATTTCCTGAAAATCCTTTAATTAAACTAAGCCTTTGTGTGCTACAGACGGAGGTAATATTGTTATGTCAATCGTCTTAAATCCGGAATTACTCGTATCTATCTCTTGATACAATCATATATATCTATATCCGACTGTTATTATGTTATTTTTAAAACATGTGCGTTATGTAAACCAATATCTATTGGTTTACATAGCACACATGTTTTAAAAATATCGCGGAACCGTGAATAGCACACTGCTGATATAAATTCTGCGAAAACCAAAACATGAAAAATTATTTCATACATAAACATGGATAAATTCACGCCAACTTCGCATAAGGTTAGGCAGAAACAACTGAACGCCACCTGCTACGAGCCTTATATACCTACTTCTTCCTTTCTTATTTCATAGCTCTGTTTATATAATTATCTAGTAATACAGCTGGTCCAATTAAAATACAAAAACGATTGAACCATTCCAGCTGACTCTAATACTCTTATTACCATGTAATTTTTTTTTTATCGACAGCTTCGCTTTACCTAGATTAAAAGTGCTCGTCAAAACAAGGTCATCGTGAAAATGAGTCATTTTTATGATGCGGTATAATAAAATTTGCCTGTAGTCTACATTTTTAAGAGGTTTTTACTTTCTTTCAAAGCAGAATACAGCAAAAGGGTTAAGCGGCAGGATATGGTGGTAGTAATTCCTCGGATCAGGGGTCCTACTCTCTAAGTCCTTTAGCGCAGATACGGGCCCGTCCATAAGTAGTTTAAAAGTTCCGAGTGAACCTTTCCGTATTAATTAACTTTTTTGGACGAGCAAAAACATCGGGAGTCTGGACACCTGTCAAATCGTGATGTCATTAATTCTGAAGTTGGGCCCCAAACTAATCTTATGTTCGTAAGTGATACGTTTTAGCAATCGCCCGTAACTTCGGACGAAACAACGGATTTGGAGTTGAACTCAAGCTTCTTCACATAGAGCTACAAAAAAAAAAAAAAATATGAATACAATAACAAAGAACTACTAACAATCAGTCGCACATTAATAGAACACAGTTTTGGCATCACATGGTTGCCTAAAAACACTTATGATTTTAATAACAACTTATTTGCATTTTGGCACAGCTTTGCACGGAAGCCGCTAGCTGGAAAATAAAACCTTTTCAATTTTTCATTATTCAGCCCTACGTGCGATTCTAGGAAAACCATAATTTCAATATGAATAATTTAATCAATTCGAGATACAAAAAAAATTATATTGAATGAAAGTTTCAACCGTGTGCAGTTTAATTTGAAAATCGCGTCGGTAATTTTTAGTATTTTGAGCAATAGAAAATCGTCCAAATATTGTCGGCCGCGAATCATATTTCGATCAACATACAACCTAATACTGACCTGCAAATTTCAAAAGACGAAAGAAAATTTCGCGGGCTACCATGATGTTAGATATAGTTTCTTATTAAAGCTGAAAGAAATGTGATTATATAAATAAGTTGTGCCAATGCCGGTCATGTGTTACGCTAGTAATTAAACTAAAGATTAATGATCCAACATACTGCGGTAAACGACATTAAGGAATTATGACTAAGCATTTTATTGGCACTGCTTGGAGGACTCCCCATTTTTATAGGGGACACTACACGAGGCATAATGTAATAGTCAATTGTATTCATACTCCTACACAAAAAAAAAAAAATGGTCATTTTTTTGTGGGGTCATCGACCGACGTTGGCGTAGTTACTTCAAATCTTCATCATCTTAATCAACTTATAATGTTCCCACTGAGGGACACAGGTCTCATCACGGTGAGAGGGAGGGGGCCGTAATCCACCACGCAAGCACAGTGCGGGTTGGTAGATGTCACATGTTTTCGAATTTTTGGTTCAAGGATATGCCGGTTTCATTCATCGTTTTAAGAGCAGTGGTGATGAAATAATTTACACAAAAGAAATCGCCTGACTGCTTCAACTCGTAAGTAGGCCCTTACCATAGGGCCACCACTCTGCTCCTTTTAGAGCCTATACAAAAAATTAATTAATTTGATGATTATTTTGTGTGGCCATCGACCGAATAAAAATTCCGTTTTTTTTTGTAAACTTTACATTTGTGTATCGATATCTAAATGCGATAAAACAAAAAAAAAAACGATTTTTTCGTACTTCAAGTAACAACACTTATCAACGGTGGTTGATACCAAACAACAAACATTAAATCTTTTACTTTTTTATTTAAGAGCGTTTACGCCGTACGGCATTTTAATACAAACTTTCAAGCCCTTGTTTTTCGAAATGAATGAAACGATTTTAATGAATCTTCGTACGCATAAGTTGGATATAAAGGTCTAAAAAGTTACGTAAGAACATTTTCGAAAAATAGTGTTACAGCCAAATTAGACCGATTTTAAATTTTCCATAGAAGCAGAGATTTCCAGTCATCAGTTTTTTAAATAAGACATTTCTAAAATGTTCTATAGTGACTTTTTAGACCTCTTTATCCTGCATATGCGTATGAAGTTTCATTAAAATCGGTTCATTCATTTGGAAAAACAAGGGCTTGAAAGTTTGTATGAAATGCTGTACGGCGTAAACGCTCTTCATCGTGTTTATTTAATATCGACACTATCATGTCTGCAGAGTTTTGTTACTTTCATTTGACCCTATATACCTAGGAAAGTCCGGAAACAAACGACTTCAAACATAATGATAAAGTATGTTGTGCCTTCTGATAGGGAAGGGTTTGCAGACCCACAGAAAGATGTATGTGGGAAGTGGCGCAACTTTATGAAAGGCATTTATTATTCTGAGGGAAATAAAACTAAGTTATGGTGACAATGTTTTTTCGTACTAAAACACACTTCGTAGAGTTTCTGGCAAACTAGGGATGTCGAGTAAATGCATTATTTTTGAATGCCTAACCAAATTTTGGCAATTTTATCACTTTAGACTAGAATTAAATTGTTATAGTAAGTCCTAAACATTCACTTTTATCAAACAAATTATACCTTCTATTGCTCAAATAAGCACATTATTATTTATACGCAAATTACTAAGAATTATCTACCCTAGAATTACCGACACGATTTTCAAATTAAACTGTACACGGTTGCAATTTTCATTCATATACATTTTTTTGTACATCGAATCGATTAAATTATTCATATTGAAATTATGGTTTTCTTAGTAATCGCACGTAGGGCGGAATAATGAAACGGTTTTATTTTCCAGCTAGAGGTTTTCGTGGAAAGCTGTGCCAAAATGTAAATGAATCACAAGCGTTTCAGACGACGTAGCATGTGATGCCAAGACTGTGTTCTATCAATGTGCGATTATATTGTTGCAGTAGTTCTTCGTTATTGTGTTCATAATTGTATTACAATATTTTGGTCGTAGTTCTATGCGAAGGAGCTCGAGTTCTACTCCTTAAGCACAAAATCCGGTCCCAGTTACGGGCGATTCCTACTTCTTATCATCTTCGGACATAAGATTAGTTTGGGGCCCGACCTAAGAATGAATGACACCATGATTTTGTCCCCACTCTCGATGTGTTCTTGCTCGTCCAAAAAAGTTTTTTCACTCGGTAGGGTTCACTCGGAACTTTCAAACCACTTTCGGACTGGGCCGTATCTTCGTTAACGGACTTTTTTTTATTATCGTGGAGAAATGCTCATGCATACTGCACTATCACGGAGAGATAGTGCAGTTATGTGGAACTCTAACCCTCTAAAACTCCACGGTGTCCTGCTCTGCCGCTTACGGCGGGAACACGGGCACGCATTAGCACTCACCCGTGAACCCGCTGCGGCTGTCCGTTACCGGACCCTCTTCTCCGGCGCACCAGAACACATAGCACGCCGTGATCACCCCAGGGACCAAACCAGCACATGGGCGCCAGACGACCCCGTGTCTGGGCACCCTTGGTCCCCCTGCGACGGGTCAGGTCATTGGTCCCGCCGCCTGCCAATTTTCGGCTGCAGAGGATAGGGAGAGCGGCCAACGTAATACCAACACTCCTCCTCCCCTGCGGCCCCACCGCGTCCGCAATCATACAGTGGCGACTCCGACAAGGCCGCGGAAGGTAGGGAGAGCGGCGCACCGCAATACCGGCACTCCTCTCCCGCCGCGGCCTCCAACCCTCAGCCGCGATGCCTGCCATACGACATCGCGGTCCGCTTCAGTTGCGATGTCGACCAAGCGGCACCGCAACCTACTTTTGGCCGCTACGTCGTTGGCTTATCAGCAAAAGCCCTGACGAGCGGCCCCTCCTCGGGTTCCTCTTCGCTTCACCGTGGGTGTCCAAGCCACGGCTACTGAGCCCCCCCGTCTCGACAATGCGGGATCCCACCGGGGGGGTTCGTTAACGGACGTAGAGAAGGATCCCTGGTCCGAAGAATTATTACCACCATATCTTGCCGGTTATTCCTTTGCTGTGTTTTGCTTTGAAAGGAAGTAAGAACTTCTTAAAAATGTAGACACCAGGACTGTAGGATGGACCCATATCGACAAACATGTTGACGGACTATGACGGACGGACGGACGGACACCTATGGACGGACTGTGTTTTGCTTTGAAAGGAAGTAAGAACCTTTTAAACCTAAAGACTCTGGCAATACGACTCCTTTTCACGATCGCCTTGTTTTGACGAGCACTTTGAAACAAGGTAAAGCGAAGCTGTCGATAAAATAAAATGAAAATATTTTATTTCACATAAACCTATATGGTCCAATTGGTCGTTTCCTATGGAAAAGAGCTAGCAAGAATCTTCATGGTTACTCTTTTAAAAGTGATTGGTTTTTACAATGTATTCAAATTACAGTAATAACAGGTATTTGGATGACAGAGTAGGTCTGTCAACGAGTACTAAGAGAATACAAAATATTCTACAAATCTAGTCTACAACACCTACAAAATTTTCACATTCACAAAATATATTTGTGAGCCATTTGCAACAATTACGCACCCCATAAAACCTAAGCAAAAAATCATGGGATTCGAGAAAACCAACTTTTATGTATTTGTGAAAATTTTCCATAGGTAATTCGTTACTAAATATCACTTTTCTCTAAACTCTCAAATTGATAATAAATAGCCTTCATTGCTATTATATTGGGTACACCACGCGCTATCAAACCTTTCGATGTATTCAAATGTAGTAAAACATCAGACAGTTAAAAGTTAGAGGAAAGGTATATTAAGGTTGACTGGTAGAAAATGCCTCAGGCATAAAGTTTTAATAAATAAATAACATTTACCATTTTCAAAAATCATCTACATATATGAACTTTGACACCAGTTATCTCAAAATTTTACTATTGCATTAATCGTAGGAATTACGGGAAAGACATCTTCATTTAATCATCAGCTATCTAACCAGGTGCAAAGTACGTAAGGATTGCAGCAGGTAGCGTTCTGTAATTTCTGCCTATCCCAATGGGAAGTAGGAGTGAGTTTATAGTTTGTGTATGAAAGCATTTTTCATGATTTTTCGCAGAATTTGTATCTAATCTCCATTCGCGAATTATTTGCCAAAAATTTAAACAAATATGATTTTATGGAAAAGTAACTTTAATTCCTACACAATAAAGTGCAGTTTACGCTACAACTACAAACATTTTTATTACTTTTTCAATAGTGCTAAGTCACTCTGAAATCAACTTAATTACCATTACAATAAAGTTGATATTTGTTTAACTTGAAATAACATCAATTTGAAACATAAATTTGAATAGACTTTACGCAGTTTGCAATTTATCGTTCACGCGGTATTTTTAAAACAAGTGCGTTATGTAAACCAATATCTATATCTGTTTGCTATATTTATCTAATAACCGGTAGATGAACAGATAGATCATTTCGGAATCAAGATGATTGGATAACAATGATTGCCTCTGTCTGGAGCACATGAAGGCTTTGTTTCACTAAACGATTTTCAGGGAATTGTAGAACAACATTGAGTTTGATATGAGTACTTAGGTGAAATACAACCAATGAATCATGACCGGTCCGAACTTTGCGCAGAAGTCTGCGCAATAACATTTTGTAGGAATCAAATGGTGACATGAGGCGAGTGTGAGTGAGAGAACATGCGCGAATGTTCGGAGAGCCTATGTTCACACCCGCCATTATTCAACGGCCGACTTGTACGTTTGATGTAATCTGGTTTAGCTGGTACAGCTCCGCGCGTGACCGATGGGTCACGAAACAATAGAAAATCAATGATCTCATTAGCGGAGCTTAAGGGGTTAATCTTTGGTAGCCTACCTCGATAGTTCAACATCTCCAATCAGTTACAGCATGAGAGGTATCATGAAGGTATAGTCTAGATATATAAACCTACATTCTAGGTACAAAACGATGCTAGGTTGGTGCTTGTAGCTTTAAACACACTTTAAATAATTACATTTTTGTCGTACCGACATTTTTTTAGAAAATAGGTAGTGACCTATAAAATAGAGAAAACTTGAAAAATGTCACAAGATTAATGATTGTAGATACATTATTTATTATATACAGACAGCATATAAATGTAACGTCATAGGCATTTTCAACCTTTGAGTGATGCAGAGTCAAACAGTGGTAGGTGCAATCATGAACATTGAGGAATAAATACTTTAAATATATACGCATATACCTATTAAAACTATAAATATATTATATACCTACCTAATTACATATATATACATAAATACATGAATAAACATTGCACGATTAAAAATTCGATTTCTTGAGCTAGTTGTAAGAGCAAACAAAACCACCACTAAAAAAGTAAAATCCAAAATGATAATAAGGCAAACGCAATATTAAAAATCCAACTTACTTAGTAGGTTAATATGTTTCAAAGATTGTGATCCGTGTTTTAATGTTTTATCCAAATTTTTCGACAGGTAATTAATAAGCTTAGATTACAGGACGTTATTGTGCCCGCTGATATTTCGCTTTCTAATCATCTAATAGCTCATTAAATTGGCTTACGTTGTAGGAAATGTGCTGAAATAAGATGGTTCCAAACATGATTCGGGAAGAGTTATTTTCCAGCGCAGGATCGGTCGTTGTGGGAGACCTATTTTAATGAATGTGCCTTTGTAGTCACATACCTACCCATTTCTCTACTCTCTCTCACATTTTAAATAACCTTTACTTTTAAAAATGAAATGTAGAGTTGTAAAAGTGTACAGAGTTCGTAGTGATTTTTTCTACTGTGAAAAGCAGCTTCTTTTTATTATATAGAATATAATTTATTATAATAAATATAGAGCTGGGGGCCTAAAAAGGCCACTTTGACAGAATCATAAAAGGATAACATTAATCATAATATGGCGAAGACAGTGCGTGTTTTTCTTTTTTTTTTGCTGCACTACGTAGGTATAATCAAAGAGATTGGGACTGGATTGGATTGATTGGTATTTTAGCAGACAAAAATAAAAAAATAAAAACTGAAAAATTCTTCACCGATGGGATTTGATACGATTAACTTAATAGTTAACTATCCATTATGATGCATAATGTTATTTATTCTTATATGATTCTGCCAAAGTGGCCTTTTTAGGCCCTGGACCTTTTAGAGCAAATCAAACTTTTCTGTCATTTTTTTTTTCTCTACGGCCTGAAGCTGATGTCCCTCGGCCACTAAACAGACCAGAGGCCCGCCTTTCTCCAGTTCTTTTTCGTTCTTATTTTCATTCACCTGGCTTAATTTAGTTATCTAGCTCCAAATAGGTAGGCCCTAGCTTATACAACAATAAATTCTTATAACTCGTCCTTTTTATTTCTTTTGACAGTGCTCCCCTCCAGACTGAAAGTTAGGTAGGTGAGTGCTCAATGTGACCTTGCAATTTCTGACTCTACCCAGGAAATTGTAACGTTACACATTTCATTTTCAATTATATTCATCTAGCTCGAGACGACACGTTGCTTTACAAGGCCCAGTTTTTTTTTTCCAAATTTTCTTACAAACAAATTCAAAAAATTTTTTCTTAATGTGATCAAGAAAAAGTACGTAATGCGAATCGACATTATGAATTTCAAATTTTCCGCAGATTTAACGCGTCCATTTGGCTTAGCAGTCTTTAACGTATTTTTTTGTTCATTTCCATTTTACAATAAATATTGGTTCTGGCAAATATTCAACACATTTTA
This sequence comes from Luperina nickerlii, assembly GCA_963855955.1. Lineage (NCBI taxonomy): Eukaryota > Metazoa > Arthropoda > Insecta > Lepidoptera > Noctuidae > Luperina > Luperina nickerlii. Next base: position 13,416,318 of record OY979669.1, read on the forward strand.
CTGTATTCTGCATGGAGATTTTATTTTGTATCGTTTTATTTTAATTCCAATTCGTTAGTCAAAAGTTTGAATGACTTATGTCCTATTGAGTATTCGATACAACTACCTTCGAATTGATCGAAGATAACTATATCAAGTTTAGAAATTATTAATGGAATTTTGGCTGTTTGTTTGCGAACAGTAGGGTACGTCAATATGGTTAAGTTTGTTACGACTTAATTGATTTCAGTTTAGTAACGTTACACGCGATGTGTTCACATGGAATATCAATCTATTTATCTAGGTAATCTCACTCTTTGTGTGTACTCGTAGGTACTAATTTCACGTTAAAAACAAGTTAAGTTGTTTTAATTGTTAAATCCTAATACTTTTGGTATTAGGAATCTAATGAAAAGTAATTTTGTACTTTTGGGTTCGTTACGGATTGGATTACAATTGAACATTTTGGCGTAAATAATTGACTTATAGGTACTCCTGTGCTGGTCAATAACCAAAACGCAATTTGACAGTTTTTAAGGTTGCTTCAAATTACCAAATACAGGCATTTCCTGAAAAGTGCTCATAAATTATATAATCTTAGATAAACAAACAAATAGTTTAAATAAATACAGGCAATATTATATTACCATACGAACGGTAGCCAATAATGAGGCCAATTTCGTTATGGATACAAAAGTTTACCGATGAAGTAACTTGGAAAGCAATTATAATTGTGTCTTTATACTCCGACGAAAATTTAAACAAGAATTTAATTTCTTGTGTAAACTGATATCCTACGTCAATTTGCCGTATTATAGTTATTTCAATCAACTGTCAAAAAATTACAGTTATTATTTGAATAAACGAATAATTTATGTTGGTAGTCCATTTGATTAACAATTGATTTCCCTAAAATTGCATGTACTAATACCGCAATTAAGTGTAATTTTCGATAAGCTTTTATCTTTTATCTTTTGGCTATGTGACAGATTCTTAGTTTATGAACAACTATCATTTAGGGGAAAATTAGCAGAATTTATTGAAATCCAGCCTTTATTTAGAATATAAATTGACGTTATATTTTGGGTAGGTATTCATATATCAGGATTGGTATGAGATATGAATACCTATCCCAACAGTGAGGTGGTTAAATAATCAAAAGTTTAATATTATCAATATTCCTATTAAACATCCTAACAACTGTTGATGTACACTCACCTGCAAAACTGCATGGATACCCTAATGTCTATTATCCTATGAACGTTTGAGTTCAAGTTTTCGAAAATAAACTAGATGGCGTTGGTTTCCTCACAACTATGACTAATTTACGAAACGTAAGTAAGGAGTTGGGAAGAAACGTATTAAGTAGGATTGAGCAAGGAATTACAGAGCTAATACATTTATCTAATTATTACATTACATTTACCAGCTTACGTAGCTTAAATGATATAAATAATAAAAGAAACCGATAGGAATAATTAAGTATAACGAGTGGGTATTTTTAATAATTTAATATTCGTGTTGGTAGTTACTTAGCAACACGAAAAAAGCGCCGAGTCATCGCAGGTAAACAGGCTCGCCTTGTGGGCTCGCCAAACAAAAAGTCACAATTAATAAAATTATAAAGGTTTATTTCTTACAATTTATTATTTAAATTTAACAGTCAGTTTATTAATTATCGTAGGTATAACATTATAATATTATGTATAACTTCTTATTGAGGCCATAGCTTAAGTATTCGTTTCCAAAATCGGAAAGAGGATTGAAGCTTAGGTAACCTCAATAAAAACAATTATTTTATCACAAAGGTCAAACGGATTAAATGGATTAAATAGGTAGGCTAAAAACTACAAAATTGCACAAAAACATATCAAATGGTTAATAGGTAACATAAAAAACTAAAAACTATGTTGTTTGAACTTGAAGTGTTCATAACTTTTTAAGTTAATAAAAATACGTATAGGTTATACACACATAACCTGGGGGCGTAAAAAGGCCACTTTGCTAGAATCATAAAAGGATAACATTATGAATTTAAATATGGCGAAGACAGCCCGTGTTTTTCTTTTTTTTGCTGCACTACGTATGTATAATCAAAGAGATTGGTATTGGATTTGGATTGGATTGATTGGTATTTTAGCACAGCCAAAAAAAATAACTGAAAAATCCTTCACCAATGGTTTTGATCATAATGTACAGTTAACTGTTAAGTTAATTAACAGTTAACTGTACATTATGATGCATAGTGATGATTCTACCAAAGTGGCCTTTTTAGGCATCCTGGTCTCTATCTAAGTTAATATAAATCATAAATACCTACTAAGTAAAATAATATTAATTAAGTATAATTATTTACTAATAGCTCGTAGCTACGTGACCACTTGGTTTATGTGATCCAAAGCGAACTCTAATCTTGCCCTTTTATGGTTTTCCGTGAGCAAGGGTTTCACAGCATGCCTCCGATAATGCAGCCCTTCACTATGAAGAGCACGACGCGACGGACAGAGGCAACACTTGTGTCAAATAAACTAGCATAGTGGTTTGTCGGCAGAAATCCATTTTCTCCATACTCCCTTATCGTGGTTTGATGCTGTAATGTGTTTATAAGTCATGGTCTACCAGTTCTTTGATAGTGTTGCAAAGCCCTCGTCTTCAAATCGTCGTACATTGAACAACATCTTTTCTCTGCAACAATAAAACAGAAATATATAATACCCAATACTGATTATTATGTATTATAGTAACAAACAAATAATGGAGTTTTGAATATAAAAGTGTAAAAATAAAACTACTTACGTTTACACCGGTCTCTCTGGCTATTTCTGACAAGTTTTTGTCTTGATTATGCATATGCATAGCAATTATTTGAGCTCTTGTAACGAAGTCAATATTACAACTCGCGTGCTCATTTCGGTAAAATAAGTAATTCACCTGATTAAAAATAAAAACTACAGAACGATCAATTGAGCTTAGTCATAAGTTCGTAAGTCTTCGATTTATGTATTATTTATACTACCTACCAATTATTTATAAATCCATATTCAACGCTACCCTCTCAAGTTTGAAAACTATAACTTAGAAAATCAGATACCTACCTATTAATAAATTGATATTCAATTTTAACATAGTAGGTTAATAGTTAGGAAAATTTTTCTTTAAAAGAAACTATTAATTATAAATTGTTTGAATGTTTGAAGAGACAAAAAGAAACTACAAGAATATTTATTATAAATAATATGAAAGAAATAATATATTTTTTTTTGTTAATAGATAAGAATATTTTTTTTTATGTTTATTAGTAGGGTTTTTAATCGATAAAAGAAACTTTTAGAGGTATCTTCGTGATTTTGTTCTATCGTATCAAATTAGTTGCATTATGTTTTCAACACACTATCTAACTTTATCCTGAAGAATATCATATATTTTTCTGATTTTGTTTACTGTAGTCGATCATATACTTTTAGGCATTATAAAACTTGCGTTATTTGTGTTTAGGTCTTGTAAGCCCGTAAAAGGTAATTAAGTTAATTTAGATTTAGTTAATAATAAAGACAAAAAAAATAAGCCAAGGATAAACAGTAGGTACAATACAGGATATATGATTTGGGATATATTTTGACGTTGAGTTAATGTGGTGAGTGTAGGGTGAATGGATATGTGGGTGAGTGTTAATGAGGTGTGCGAGGGGTATTTGCGGTGTTTGTGGGATGTATGTTGTGCCTGGTTTTGTTGGGTAGTGGAAACGAGTGATGAGTATTTTACACTTTCACGAGTGTCTGTTTCATCATAAAATTAAACAGAGAATATTATTTAGCCATGGGCTCCTCACGTCTTCTGCACAATATATTTAAGTTAAATGTAATATCGTAAATCTTAACCTTATCCCTAAAGCATATTAAAGGGAAATAGAGTTTCTATGTTGCCTCTAAACGTACGGTATAGATTTTCCCGTCGTGTGTGGGAAATACCTAATGTGGGGTAGACTGACATTACATGGGAGTTGAACAGCTGGCCCCTTCTGCGAAAAGTTCGTTTTACCTTTAGGGAAAATCGATCCACGCGAAACACAATGCTTTTTAATTGTTTCTGTAATTACGGCATTCAACCGGTTAAACGTAGATTTTCTGTAAATGGTACTAGTCATTATCGCTTATTCAGAGTTCTGAATAAGAGATTATGACTAGTAGGTACTTTATGTTGAGGACTTGTTTCGCACAATTTTTCTTAGTACCAATTGATAACGTATTAATAAAAAGTCATGGGAATATCGGGATGAAAAGATGAGTAACAAACATCCAAACATCTTCACAAACTTTCACATTTATAATTACCTGCCTCATCAGGCATGTATCCTACTAATATTATAAATGTGAAAGTTAAATCCTATCCTATCCTAACTAAGCTTATCAGGCTTTAACATGCTTTTATTTCGATAACAAAAGTCGAGAACCTTTAAAAAAAATATAAAAGCTATACAATACAACCCCGAGCCTTACTTACCTTCATTATTTTGCTGCATGTATAACACTGATATTGTGTAATATAAAAGCAGAAAAGATCGGGAAAAATTCGTAAATAAAAAAAGGCGTTATGGTTCAAAACAATCAAAAGTAAGATTGACAGTTCCTTTCGCGACATTTTTGATGAAATGTTAAAATTGAGACAGCAAGCGACACAGTTTGTTTTTATTTATGTACTCGAATATCCGGAGGCAATGGAGGCGTTTCATCACTTGAAAGCTTATTCTTGGAAGAGCAGCTGAAACTAATTCTTAGAGTGCAGGTACACCTACATAGAAAGCGTTAGAGCTTTTGCTGTTCGGATTACTTAAAAAAAAGTATTTTAGAGAAAAAGCATTAGTCAAGGGGTGTATTGTGAACTAAATTAATAAGATATTAGTGTGAATTATTAGAATCTAATACTATAAGTACTAGCTTTTGCCCTCGGCTTCGAAATCGTCGAAATTATCCCAGGGGAACGTACTACCGGGATGAATAATAATCCTGTGTCTTGTGATATTTGGGCTAAGAGAACCACCTATTGGGTCCCACTAAACGCACGACGCCATCGCGGTAGGCCGAGACGAAGGTGGCGGGAGCTTGTCTTCTACCGTAAGGACTCGCAAAAGACAGAATTGTGTGGAAAAGGGAGAAGGATATCGAGGCCTTTGCAAACCCTGTAGGTGGACAAAACAGGCTATAGGCCGACCGCTTAACTGTGGCGTTGCCTGAGGTAGCAGCCCGGTGCGGAAGGGGTGTGGTGACGTGATGCGAGAACTCAGTAATTCGTCAACTAGTGAAAACTATCACCCCGCCCGCACCGCACAGCTATCTCAGGCAACATCTCAGTTAAGCGGTCGGCCTATAGTTATGAGGGGCGTTCAATAGTGTTCTCGGTATCAGGGTGATTTACTAATGATGTGGGTAATTTGACTAATTAATTGATAAATGACATTATTTAAAGGAATAAAGGTAAAATTTCATATAGTTGTGATCATTAGTTTGCTAGTTATCCTTAGTCAACGACAACTGGAATGGTTAACGTGACAATGTTGA